>JBBBDQ010002210.1:250000-380000 GCA_037127315.1 Ascarosepion bandense | reverse complement strand
GCTGCCATATCTGGTCAGGTGCTCTTGCTATCCACCTAGGAGTCCTCGCCCAAATCCAACGGAGAATCTATAATGTGATCGATCCCGACTTGGCAGCTACGATACAGTCGCTTTCTCAACGACGCAGTGTGGCTTCCCTGTGTCTCTTCTACAAATACTTTCACGGCTTCTGCTCCGATGAACTTAGCTCACTCGTACCCCCTATATATGAATTTCCTCGAGCCATAAGATTAGCAACTAGGTCCCAACCTTTTACAGTGAAACGAATAAAGTGTAAACGCAAATTCTACTCCATCAGCTTCTTTTCTCGCACTTCCCGCCTGTGGAATTCCCTTCCGCTTACTTGCTTTTCCGACAGCTACGATCTTCAAGAATTCAAATGTAAAGTCAATAGTCATCTCCTATCTCACTAACTTACATCCTCTCTCTCTCATTTTTTTCTCCGCCCACTTCACTCTCATCAGTATTCTCTTCCTTCTCATACCCACTTCCTGACACCCCTTGTAACCTGGCACTCCTCATAACATTCCTCCTCGTCCACCCCATTCTCATCAGTAAAAATAATTATATTCTATTATAATGTGGATATAAAATGGGGGATCAATTCTACATTACAATCAATATATAAACTTATCGCTCACTTTATGGCCACGGTCATTATTCTCTTACCCACTTCCTGACACCCCCTATAGCTTGTCACTCTTTCACATAAAATTGCTTCTATGTAACGCCTTGCACAACAGTGGCAGTAAAATGCCTCGCTTTGGGTCACATGATTATAAAAAAAGGACAAAATCAAATTGTTAAAAGCAATCAATCGGCTAAACACTTACACAAATATACACTTATTCAAGCAAAAAACAAAAACAAAAAAAAAAAACAAATACTAAGTACAGTCACAAAATTTGAAAGGCGTCTCGCATCCACCACAGAACTGACATCTATCACCTAACTCGGGAAGATTAGTGGTATTAAACTAAATAATGACTGGGCAGAAATAAAAAGGCTCCGATGAATATGCCCCACATCGCTAAGTTAACTCTGACAAAAGACAAACATAGGATTAAACTAAAACATTAACCTTATCAACACTACTGCAGTTGGTGTGACACCTTGTCCCCGGGTGGCTCGCTGGCTGACCCCTAAACGATCACGGGCGCCAATGATGATGACCGGAACATGATTCAGAGTTGATGCTGTCGAACACGGCACCAATTTTGACGACGCTCTCGGTTTGCCATTCGTGATGATGGCCTCGTCACAGTAGCTGGTCCTCAACACGTCTATTACAACGGTGACCTTTCCTGCCCACGATGTCTATTTTAATCTCAGGAAAGACACGTTGAAAACCCGGTTTCCGGTAGCTGCTACATCAAAGCAGACCTGACACACGTGTACACTTGTGCTGATGAAATAAAACACGGCACAAAAAAAAAAAAAAAAAAAAAAGAATAACGTCGAAGACGCCTGGATAAGTTGCGGAAAAGTCTTTATCTCTCTCTCTCTCTCTCTCTCTCTCTATACATATATATATATATATATATATATATATATATATATATATATATATAATTAGTAACAAAAGCAGAATGTACAATCATCGAATTCAATTTTCACAACAGAGCGAAAGCTTTCGTTTAAGAATGATCAGAACTTTCAATTTTTCAAATAAAAAAGTCTTTTCAGGGCTCTTTACCGAAGCTTTACGGAAACGGCCGAAGTGGAGTGTTTTGGTGACAGCGCTAGTAATTTCGTCTTGTCTCTTTCACTCGGCACCTCCTCATGATTTGGCTAGTTTAACTCTTTGTCGGTTCATTCTGTTTCTATACGTCTTTAGCCAGGACGCTATCGGAGGCGCATTATTCAACTTTAACTCTTTTAAGTCGATCGGCGGCAGGCTTTTCTACGTTTCTTTACATCTTCAGCCCGGAGCTCTATTGAAGGCGATCAGTCTTCTTGGGCGTGGCCCCCCAGTTGGGAACACTTTTCATTCAGTCGTTACATTTTTATCTTTTCATGCAATTTTACAAGGCAATCTTAAATGAGGCAATTACGTTTTACAAATATCTTAAGCAGGGCAATTACGGGTTTACAGTAGGGTTGCCAAAGTCAAGTACAGACTGAATAATATTATAATGATAATCGGCATGGCGAAGGACGGGTTCCAGAAGCTGAGTAAAGTATTAAGACACAGGAAAATTTCTCTAGAAACAAAGAAGAGAGTGCTAGATTGCTATGGGATGTCAGTTCTTCAATACGGCAGTGAATTCTGGACAATATCATAGAAGATGATGAAAAAACTTGAAGCAACGGAAATGTGGTTTTACAGAAGGATACTGCGAATATCATTGACCGAACATGTGAGCAATGATGAGGTTTTAGAAAGAATGGCATTGAAAAGAAAACTAATAGTGAGCATAAGAAAGAGACAACTGAAGTTCCTGGGACATGCAATGAGGAAGGAGGGCTTGGAGAACCTGATACTAACAGGCCAGATAGAGGGGAAAAGAGACAGAGGAAAGCAGCGTATAACATATTTGAAGGGCCTGAGCAGGTGGATGACGGAACGGGGACTGCGAAACGTTACAGGAGAAAGTGTGCTAAGAGCGACCAGGGATAGAGAAACGTGGAATGCCATGATCGCCTAAGTTCTGAAAGGACAAGGCACATAAAAGAAGATATATGCCAAGTGTTTATAAGAAATTATACTGTGGATATAAAGTGGGGGATCAAATCTATGTTATAATAAATATATAAACTGATCCCTCATTTTGTGGCCACGCTAGTTTCTATACATTTATATTCTAGATTTATGGGCTAGAGCGGGGTTTGGGTGGGGTAACAGGAGAAAGTGTGCTAAGAGCCACCAGGGATAGGGAGACGTGGAAAACCATGATCGCCTACGTCCTGAAAGGACAAGGCACATAGAATAAGAAGGAGAAGTTATCGAAAATGGATCTCACGTTCTTGATAAACATTAAATTATTCCGCTTCACAGCCTTTAGCTTTACTTGATGTCCCCTTGAAGGTGTAAACGAAGTGCTCAACTTGACCATTCGAGTTCGGATGATAAATCGGTGTTGTCAAGTGTTCAATCGCGTAGCTTTTGCAGAAGTAGTTGAATGCTTTGGAAGTTAATCGAGTTCCATTATTTGATGCCAGACTGTCAGGTACTCCAAACCTTAAAAACAGTTTGTGGAAGAATTTAATCGTTATTGCTGTAGTTGGTTGTTTACACTTCAATATCTCGGGCCATTTTGTGAAGCTGTCGACCATAATTAAAGAATTTAGTGGACTAGCAAATTCCATATGTAGTTTTGTCCACGGTTTATCAGTGTTCCTCCATGTCTGATAATTTATAGCTGGTGACTTTACTGCTGAATTCCAATTGTTATATTTTCTAGCTATATCATGAACATCTTTTCTAATTTTTTTTGTTTTTTTTTTAATCATTTCACCCCGAGCAAGGCGGAAACGCCACTGATGTGCAGGGGGTTACATAAATGTAAAAAGATTAATTAGAAAAGAGTGAGGAGTACAAACTAGTTAGAAAGGAACAATAGAAAGCAGGTGCGATGAGAGATACATAGGTGGAGAGAAAGGGAAGGTTATACAGGGGTGGGGAGAGAGCTAGAGTCCAGTGGTTAGTAGATGAGTATTGACTTTGCATTTAAATTTCTGGAGGTTGTAGCCGTCAGGAAAGCAAGAATACGGGAGCGAGTTCCACAGGCGGGAAGTGCGAGAGAAGAAGCTGCAGGAGTAGAATTGTCGTCTGCATTTGGCTAACCTGACTGTGAATGGGTGGGACCCAGTTGCCAGTCTGGTTGCACGAGTAAACACCTGTTGAGGAGGCATCAGTGACTTAAGCTCGTCCGAGCAGAAGCCATGAAAGTATTTATAGAACAGACAAAGGGAGGCCATATTTCGACGATGGGGAAGTGGCTGCAGTCGAGTCGCCAGATCAGTACCTATCACATTACAGACTCTCCTTTGGAGTTTGTTAAGAACACTGAGGAGAACGGCAGGGGCACTTGACCATAAATTGGCAGCAGTACTCCATGCACGGACGGATGGTTGACTTGTATATATGCAGGATGGTTTCAGGTGGAAAAGAACATCCTGGATAGACATAGTGACCCAACCTTCTTAGCAGTAGATTTTGCTATGGATTCAATATAGTGGTTCCATTTGAGGTCTGAGGACAGGGTAAGTCCGAGGAGGCGTAGTGTATTACTCTCAGGGAGAATCTCTTGGTCAATGCTTATGGGAGGCAGAAGAGGTTGCCTGTAATGGTTGACAGACAACAGCTTGGTTTTAGATGAATTGAAGTTGACAAGCCACTTCTTGCCCCAGTTCACCACAGAATGTCAATAAAAGTAACTTCTCCTCAAGAACTTTGTCCTCACTATTTCCGGATTCCCTACGAGAAGTTGTTTTAAGATGCTTTTTGTAGAGATAATGGAATTACAAATTTTCCCATGTACAAAATACGCCATCACAAATAGAAGATACTGTACTATTTTTATTAGGGTTAATTCTAGTTTTACTCCATTTCAACTAACGTTTTTCGTAGTTCTTTACATAAACGTATCTTTTTAGAATGAATTTTGATATCGTCTGTTGCGACCAGCAATTTTTTAATAGTGTTACACACATAGAGTTTAATTTCGCTTTCTAACTCCAACAAAGCAATCATAGTTTTTTCAAAATCTTCTTTACATTTCGATATAAATCCGGACAAGCCATCTTCGGGTCTTATTTTTTAAACGACAGAAATTCCATCTAGAAATCATACTTCAACAAAACCGTAACCCAATGTTGTTGGCCTGGGTATGACGATAAACTGCATCCGGCAGCAAGGCCTCTGATTGGAAGGTTGTGAGGAGCATGGAACCACCTCTTATTTGCTGTTGTTCAAAGGTCCATTCTGAACCGGAGTGGAAGCACTTGTTAGGGTCCCAGCTATGGGCAAATAGTTAACCCCCAAACTGGGGTCAAAACACTATGAAAGTATAAAAATACACTTTTGTAGAAATATATACATAAACATAGACTTTTATAGAAAAATATATATTTTTGAAGGAAAAATATAACCAACAATATATTTTTGAAAGAAAAAATTCTGACCATAACACATTTTTGAAAGAAAAAATTATTCTCAGTAAAACATTTTTGAATACAAAACTACAAGACATTTTCAATTTTCTAAATCAAAAAAAGAATAAATGAATAAAAACAAAAAAAGTTCATTAAAATCTGACTAAATCGACCTTCTTACTATCAGTCAGTGCCATACGTAATACACGCATTGGGCGATCATGTCTCGAAAGAGATATGACTGACTGGGCGAAAGATTATCCCGCAATAGGTTGCCATTGCTTTCTGCGGTAGACTGGTTGCCAAACAAGGCTATAGAACCCAATCTGTCCTGTTATTATTTAACCCATAACTGGAGGGAAGAGACGGATTAATACCTTTCCCAAGGGTATTTGCGGGTAAGTGAATGCAAGAAATTCAACTGGAATTCGAACTCGGCTTGCTGATTTGTTGTTCTGAGGCAATATCCACTGCACAACAACCGAACATTTTTTTTAAAAATGCCTAAAAACCCCACCTTTTTAGCATTAAATAACCCACAGAGGTGTTGATATGCTGTTAAACAAAACTCAAGCTCAAGTGTAATCTGTTTGTAGCATGGCTGGGAACCTCTTTCTTAAATAACTAACACATAGTAAAATTTCACTAGAAACAAAGAAAAGAGTGCTGGATTGCTATGTGATGTCGGTTCTTCAATACGGCAGTGAATGCTGGACAATATCATCGAAGATGAAGGAAAGACTTGAAGCAGCGGAAATGTGGTTCTACAAAAGTATACTGGATATAAAGTGAGGGATCAGTTCCATAATACAATCAATATATAAACTGACCCCTCTCTTTGTGGTCACATCAGTTTCTATACATTTATATTCCTGAGATCCAAAAGCACAAGGATGCATTCCAGAAGCTGAGAAGAGTATTAAGAAACAGGAAAATTTCACTAGAAACAAAGAAGAGAGTACTAGATTGCTACGTGATGTCAGTTCTTCAATACGGCAGTGAATGCTGGACAATATCATCGAAAATGAGGACAAAACTTGAAGCAGCGGAAATGTGGTTCTACAGAAGGATGCTGCGGATATTGTGGACTGAGCATGCAAGCAACGATGAGGTGTTGGAAAAAATGGCAACAAAAAGGAAATTAATACTGAGCATCAGGAAGAGACAACTGAAGTTCCTGGGACATGCAATGAGGAAGGAGAGCCTGGAGAACCTGATACTGACTGGCCAGATAGAAGGAAGGAGAGACAGAGGAAGGCAGCGGATAACATATTTGCAGGGCCTGATCAGGTGGATGACGGAACGGGGGTTGCGAGGTGTAACAGGAGCAAACATACTAAGAGCCACAAGGGATAGGAAGACGTGGAGAACCATGATCATCTACGTCCCGAAGGGACAGGGCACATTGAAGAAGAATGGACGATGATCCGTTTACAATATGAATTTCTTTATAAATATTATCCGTAAAAATTATTGCAAGCACTTCCTTTTCAATTTGACATTTTTTAGTATTTTTCAAACTTCTTGAAACGTGAAAGACTGCTTTTCCTTTACCGCATTTGAATTGATGGCCTATTACCGCTTCTATGCCGTATTCACTCGTGTCCAACGTGACTATTAGCTGCAGCTGCAGGTTGTAATGTGTCAGTAATAACTCAGAATTTAATAGTATTTTTATCCCTCCAAAAGATTTTTGACATTCGGCTGACCAATTTCATTTCATACTTTTCTGAAATACATTATTCAGAGATGCTCGCAATTTGTAAATTGCTGGCACATAAATTTTATAATTTACCAATCCGAGAAATTACTCTAGGGTTACCAAATTTGTCGGAGGAGGTATTTCTTTGGTGATACTTGCTTAGCGGTATCTGGTCTTTTTCATCGATTTAGTTAAGTGCCATACGTGATACACACTTTGGGCGATCATGTCTCGAAAGGGATATTGAGTGATTGGGCAGAAGATTATCCTGCAGTAGCATGCCTGTGCTTTCTGCGGTAGACTGGTTGCCAACCAAGGCTATAGAACCCAATCTGTTCTATTATTTAACCCATAACTGAAAGAAGAAGAGATAGATTATATTACATCATTATATTGAGTATAATAATTGGGGGATCAGTTTATTACTTTATAACAATAGAAAACCGAACCCCCACTTTATACACAGTAAACGTTTTAATTATGTTTCCAACTATTATATTCAGTCAGTCAGTTAACAACCATACGTGATACACACTTTGGGCGATCATGTCTCGAAAGGGACATGACTGATTTTCGGTACCGGGGAAAATGAGTCGTCTGAGAAGATCTACCAATGTTTGAGACTAAAAGTTATAACTTTACCAAGTTAGAGTAAATTCTGCAGCAAGAACCACGATAAAAGGGCTGAAATCTTAATCTTGATCAGACCTGATTGGATATAGAGGGAAATCGGAAAAAATAAGTAGTCCATAACCTGACCGAAAGTCTAAAAAATATTTGTGTAGTTTGCTGGGAATCGGATAAAAATTGTGGATTTGTATAAAGGACATACAGACAGATAGACAGACATACACACAAACATCTTGCTTTTTATATATATAGATATACATGTGAAAGGAAGCAGTCATTCCACACAGAAGAAAAATCTGCACATAAACGAATCTTATATTTCTTTTTAATATAAACTGCTGACTTGGCCCATTCTGAATTATCTATTTTTTCAGTAATTATGCGGTTTTCTAACCTATCAAGTTCGTGGTTAATATACCCCATACTCTAACAAAATGTGTATTTCTTTTCGGCTTAAAAACTAGTACCCTAGTTTCTTTAAATTTAAAAATGCCTTTGATTTTGTATTTTCAACTTCTCATAAAATATTTGTGGATTTATTTTTTAGCATAGCCAGTGTTTCTTTAGCTGTCGTCTTTTTCTCTGAAGAGCAATTAACTTTTCCACAGAATGAATTAATCGGCCAGTTCAAATAATTATATCCAGTCAACGTCTAGTGAATGCTAATTAGAAGTATTTAATATGTATACGCCTGCATTTTTGTTTTATTTTACCCACAAGAGCGATGTTACACGTAATTTTCCCACGGAGAATAATTTCTTGCACGATATTCCTCTTGCAACTTTATCGTATTTTTTTTTAAGTTAGGCTTTCCAATTCTGTTTCAAGTTTGTTCATCAATAATTGTAATATCGTACCAGTGTCTAATTGAAATCTCACCGTAACCTTATTCATTTTTAACGTACCGAATTTTCTATTAATTGAACTTTCCCAGAACTTAATAGTAGCACTACTTTCGGTAAGTTCTTTTTTTAAAATTTATTTTGCTTTTCGACTTGCAGTTTCTTTTGGGACATATTTTTCATAGTTAAAACAATTTTTGGTTGCAAATTGTTGGAATATTTTGGGTACGCTTGTATACTAGTGAGCCAGCCATGAGCTGACTCTTTTATAGTTCACTAATAGAAGGGTTAACCAATCAGAAGGCTCGAAATATTCAATACGACGTGTAAAAAAGGCGACCATATTTTCCCGAGTCCGACTCAGTAGAGTGTCTGACTCGTGAGTGTTAATCTTTGACGTTGTTTCATTGAACAGATTACGTACTGCCCTGGATTCTATATTCATAAACTATGGTGAACATGGTCAACATAAATATAGAGTCCTTTATGAAATGAATCATACCACTGTCATAGCATAGGTCAAGTTTTGGAGTATTTTAATCTTGGATATTTTCCTTTGGTATCATTGTCTTTTTTCAACCGGGTTGTACTTTTGACGTGTTTTTTGTTCGATTTTCGGTGTATTTGCAATTTTTAATTACTCTCTCACGACAAGTTGTATCATTAATTTTGAATGCTGTTCAAGTTTTGTAAGAATTTGAAAGCGTATTTCTGCATCGTTGTATGTTGTGAAACTTTTAACGAAATGAGCGTATTTCTCTTTCGTATCGTACACTTTGAATGCTGTTCAAGTTTTGTAAGAATTCGAAAGCGTATTTCTGCATCGTTGCGTGTGTTGTGAGACTTTTAACGAAAAGAGCGTATTTCTCTTTAGTATCGTTAATTTGAATCCTGTCCAAGTTTTGTAAGAAATTGAAAGCCTATTTCCGCATCGTCGCGTGTTGTGAGACTTTTAACGAAAAGAGGCCAACTGCAACTGGAGCCATAATATCCAGATAGGGAAAGTAAATCTGTAAAAGTAGCGTTACGAATGACAGAAGTGAGGCCAACTGCTACTGGAGACATAACATTTAGATTAAGAAAACAAATCTGAAAAATAGCGTTACGAATGATAGAATTGAGGCCAACAGCAACTGGAGCCATAACATCCAGATAGGGAAAGCAAATCTGTAAAAATAGCGTTACGAATGACAGAAGTGAGGCCAGCTTCAACTGGAGCCATAACATACGGATAGGGAAAGCAAATCTGAAAAAATAGCGTTACGAATGACAGAAATGAGGCCAACTTCAACTGGAGCCGTAACATCTAGATAGGGAAAGTAAATATGTAAAAATCGTGTTACGAATGACAGAAGTGAGGCCAATTTTAACTGGAGGCATAACATCCGCATAAGCAAAGTAAATCTATAAAAATATCGTTACGCATGACAGAGGTGAGGCCAACTGCTAACTGTAGCCATTCCATCCAGATAGGAACGTAAATCTGTAAAAATAGCGTTATGAATGATATTAGTGAGGACAACTGCAACTGGAGCCATAACATCAAGATAGAGAAAGCAAATCTGTAAAGATAACGTTACGAATGATAGAATTGTGGCCAACCGCAACTGGAGCCATAATATACGGACAGGGAAAGCAAATCTGTAAAAATAGCGTTACGAATGATAGAAATGAGGCCAACTTCAACTGGAGCCATAACATCCACATAAGCAAAGTAAATCTGTAAAAATATCGTTACGAATTATAGAAGTGAAACAAACTGCAACTGGAGCCATAAAAACCATACAGTGAAAGCAAATCTGCAAAAATAGCGTTACGAATGACAGAGGTGAGGACAACTGCAACTGGAGCCATAATATCCAGATAGGGAAAGTAAATCTGTAAAAATAGCGTTATGAATGATATTAGTGAGGACAACTGCAACTGGAGCCATTCCATCCAGATAGGTAAAGTAAATCTGTAATCATTGTGCTATGAATGAGAGAAGTGAGGCCAACTGCAACTGGAGCCATAATATCTAGATAGGGAAAGTAAATCTGTAAAAATAGCGTTACGAATGATAGAAATGAGACAAACTGCAACTGGAGCCATAGCATCCAGATAGGGAAAGTGAATCTGTAAAAATACCGTTATGAATGATAGAAATGCGGCCAACTATAATTGGAGCCATAAAAACCATACAGTGAAAGCAAATCTGCAAAAATAGCGTTACGAATGATAGAAATGCGGCCAACTATAATTGGAGCCATCGAGTCCTTCTGAACTTCAAGATTCGTTTATTACTTCTTACTATGTTCGTTGCCAGATTTGAATTCAGTGATTTCCTTCTACTAGACTGTCTACTATTTAACCACTTGAGGGAGAAGTTGGATTAAAACCTTTCCTAAATTTATTTGCGTGATGAAGGCTCTCCCCAGCTTCCCGTCATTTATTGAAATATTAAATTTTGCTTCTTTACCACCACTCTTTATCCCGGCTCACTCATCTAGATTACGCTGGCAGCTTTAACTCAAGAAATGATATTTTTTAAAATCATTTAACAAGCAAGAAATAAAGCCACTAAGATGCAAGGGGTTACTGAGTTTGAAAGAATATAAAAAAACAAAATTAAGAGAAACAATAAAAGAATATGAATAAAGAAGACAAAAATTACCTTGTAAAAATATGTTCCCTTTGTAAGTCAGAAAAAAGGAAAAACAAACTTCTACTTCTGCTAAAAATACCGGGAAGGAATGTGAACTGGACGATAGACGAACCCACTGAATTTAAGATTTTTAATCATCAAAGTTGACTGAAGAGCAAACGGAACAGACGTAGTTTCAATTTTGTCGAACAGAACAGACTCCCGCGAGGATGCTTCCTTGTATATATATATATCAATCGAAACCTTTCCATGTCGTTATTTATCATTTTCATCATGATCTTCACTTCATGACAACTTTTTTGATTCCAAACAACCGCCTGTTCAGCAATCCTTGTGTGGCTCTCAAGCCTTATATCGTGAGGTTAGTATAAAAGATGGTAGAAGAGAGTTAATACACTCTCAAGAAAAAACAGAGGACATATAGAAAGAGAAAATATAAAACAAGAAACAGAAGATAGATAAATAAAGAAATAAAAATATAATAGTGGAGAGAGAGATAGAGAGAGCGAGAGAGAGATGGTATGGATAGTCTATGGAAGTTATTAGTGCAGAGGGAGACAATTCAAAACACTCAATAAAGATTATTTGTGAATAGCGCTCGTGGTTGGAAATTGAAATTTAATTAAATCTTTTCATAAATGTTGTAAAATACAAAGACAACAAAAACAGTGTTTATGTTGAAAAGACGATCTATTTTAAGCGCTCAAAATGAAGACATTTTCTGGAATTATTTCCAAAGATTATTTTGTCTAAAAATGGTCTAAAATTTGATCAAAACGTTTTACTTCCATTTACAAATTTTGTGTGTTTCTATCAACCCATTCTATTACTATGAATCCTGTAATCCGTAATTAATCTATCACCTCGGCGTGATGTAATGGTTAACGAGCTTGTCTCGCTAGAACCGATTACACCTGAGTGGTGAGTTCGATCCTCACTCAGTACCCAATACTTTCGACCTTGTGCCACATCTAAGTGTTGTTTAGAAAATTAAGGGCACCTTGGCGTGGTGTAAGGGTTAGCAAGCTTGTCTCGCTAGAACCGATTACAACTGAGTGGTGAGTTCGATCCTCACTGGGTACCCCATACTTTTGGCCTTGTGCCACATCTAAGCGGCGCTTAGAAAATTAACTATAATATTTAATTCGCCTTTCCTGTCACGTGATGAGACAAAAGGTTGTTTATTGTGGTGAAACTGAACGCGCCAAAATTTATTCTTTGGGTCTTAACATCCAAAAATTGCCCGATTTCCACAAACTTCGGTTGCGCTTGCCTAGGGTACGACCACCCCTCTAGGGTAAGGACGTGTTCAGCCTCAGGACATTTTTCCCCGGAATCGGGCACCTCTCTGTATTTATTTTCTCAGAAGCATATCTATCCTCGGACGGAGATAAAAACGAACCGAACTCTATCCGAGGACTAAGACACAGCTGAGAGATGTTTAGTTATGTTTTAATGTTTATCGCTATCAGCTCAAACCTACTTGTACAAGTACAGTAATCCAACTTCAAATTCAAATATGTTTTCCATTCTCTTTTACCATTTCTATATTTTCTCCTCATCGGTCATAGAGTTCAGTCTTTTAATCCGACCTTCATCTCATTATTTGCCTCTTTAGTCCGACTTTCGTCTAATCCAACAATGATTTATAGATGGAATTTATTTTTCAATATGTATCATTTTAGTTGAGGCGAATTTTGCCCAATCGCATAAATAATTTATTTGATGTTGATAAAACGTCTCTTCTTTATGTGGGAAAATTGTAAATAATAAATAGAAAATAGCTTTTTGTTATTTGCGAAATATTTTTAATCTTAAATAAATAATGTTGGATAAATATGCAGAAATTCTTTTCCATAAAAAAAGATTGCACATTTTAATCTGATAAAATGTGGACACATATCTGGCAGAATTTTTTGTCCGGTCAAATTGCAAAGATATTATTTTGCTTATGTTTATTATAATATTATATTCTTTTTATTGCAGGGGAAAAATTATGAACGAGAGCTGCCATTTTAAAGAAAGGAAAGAAAGAAAGAAAGAAAGAAAGAAAGAAAGAAAGAAAGAAAGAAAGAAAGAAATTGCGAGGAAGACTGAAAGACTGAAATAAAAATGAAAATACATAAAAAAAGATATATTTAAACTATACAAAATAAATAAAGATATTAAACAAAATAAAAGAAAATAGTAAAAGAAATTATAAGAAAGAAAGAATTGCACAGAAGGAAAAAAAGAAAGAAAGAAAGAAAGAAAGAGTTACCCGGAAAAAAAAGAAAAAAAGGAAACAATATTGAATAGAAAGAAAGAAAGAAAGAAAGAAAGAACTGCAAAAAGAAAGAAAGAAAGAACTTCAAAAAGAAAGAAAGAAAGAACTGCAAAAATAAAGAAAGAGAAGAAAAAACTATAAAAAGAAAGAAAGAACAACAAAAAGAAAGAAAGAAAAAAGAACTACAAAAAGAAAGAAAGAAAGAAAGAGCTACAAAAAGAAAGAAAGAAAGAAAGAAAGAAGGAATTGCACGAAAGAAAAAAAACAAAGAAAGAAAGAAAAACTACAAGAAAGAAAGAAATACAGAAAAGAAAAAAACAAAAAATACAAAATGGGAAGCAAGCAAGCAAGAAAAAGAAAGAAAGAAAACAAACAAGAAAGAAAGAAAAAAAGAAAAAAGAAAGAAAGAAAAAAGAAAGAAAGAGACTGATGCTTTAAAGCGGTGAGAAATGTATGGAGATAAAAAGAAAATAGAATGAATAAATGAGTGAAAAAAAATCAACTGCGAATTTTAATACTTTACGTCGAATTAATGATTGAATTCGTTTATGAAAATAAAAGGAAGGAAAGAATGAATGAATGATAAACATATGAAAATTACAATGCTGCAAAAAGAAACAAAACATTAGCCAAGGAAAATAAATGGTAAATGACTCCTCATTTATAGAAAGAAGAAGAATAAATGTATTGGGTTGTGCGAAAACTTAGTGTCGAAGTTTAAGGGAAATTAAAGTTCATGCCTATTTTATGCCATTTAATATTTATTAAACTAAATATGAACCATTTCGCTGCACAACCTTTTCATTTTTTTCCTTCAAATTCCGTCTTTCTATTATGTCGGTGTTTTCTTGGCAAAGAACTCAGTGTTTATGTCTTTCAAATATTTCTTTTAATATTGAGATTATTTTGCAAGGACCTAAACAAATGATTGTTAGTTGGTGGTTTTGTTTTTATGGCAAATCAACCTCGGCGGGTCATTTATTGCTACTTAATTTTATTTATTGCTGGTAATACATTTTTCTTTCAACAATTTATTGTTGTTTTTATATAAGTTTTGTGTCTTGTAATACTTTCAAGTATCAAGATTCATTGGGATTTGTTTTTTTAAGGGCAGGGTCCCCAAGTTCTACCCTTGTTATTTAACCCATAACTGGAGAGAAGTGACGAATTAATACCTTTCCCAAGGGTGCTAGTGCTTAAGTGAATGCAGGGTATTCAACTGGAATTCGAGTTCGGCTCACCGATTTCTTTTTCCGAGCCGATATCCACTGCACCACAACGCACATCCGTCACTAAACGCTTACAGCACCTGGTATTCCCTAGCGTTACCCATCTAAGTACTACGTTGCTTAACTTCGATGATCGAGCGAGAACCGGTGTATTCAACGTGATAGGCCGTAAGCCTCCAAACAAATGAAAACCTGAAGTTGCAATGTCTGGTGAATAAGGCGTGTGGGGTAACACATCCCAGTCAAGCTGCAACGATTTTTACCGGGTCACCAAAGAAATGTGAAGCTTGTCATTATCCTGATGGAAAAGAACACATTCTCTGCTCACAAATTCTGGGCTTTTTTCTTGAATTGCTGATTTTTTTTAATTTGTAAATTTGTGGACAGCACTTTTCAGAATCAACTGACTAGTTACTTGACAGAAGTTCATAGTAAAGGATTCGTTTCCAATCCCACCACATGCATGCCACGACTTTCTTAGGATTAAAACCTGCTTTATAAAACAGAGGTACAAGTCCTTCTTCATTTGTATTGCCCTTTTAGAGAGCATCCTAATCATAAATATGGCGTACATTGTTCCAGTGTCTTTGAGGATACCGCACTGTTCTTGTCCTATCTCTCCTGATTCTGCTTCTTGCTCTATTCATCAGGATTCGGACGATCAGTTTTGTCATATGGCTCATTAAACTGATGGTTCTGTGGAATTCGCACTCGTTTGCTCCTGGCTTCTTAGGCAGTGCTATGAAGATCGGCTTGCTGAGATCATCTGGTATTACACCACTATTATAAATTTCATTTATTATTTCTGTAATTTTATCTATAGCTAAAGTTGGCTCATGTCGCTTAACTCATGATATTTTTCGCTGAACATTGTTGTTAACGATCTATTTCTCATCACCCGACACAATTTCTTTTTCAAAAAGGGTGCATATTTATTGCATTTGTACAGCAAATCCCAGATAGAAACGCAAATCAAAAGATTATTTTACCACAGATGATGTGGTAACCAAATATTGTAGCGATGCCCAAGTTTCACTAAGTGCTCATTGATGGCTGATTTTGATAAATTTAGTGTTTCTGCCAATTTCCGCGTTGTATAGTTCGGGTCATTCTCAATCAATATGATGGTTTGTTCATCATCTCTAGTGAGGGTGTTTTTCATCCAAAAGGTTACTATCACCAACTTAGCAAAACACTTTCTTACAGATAAAACACCTACACGATGCACAGAAAATATCTTTCTTATTGCTTGTGAGGCATTTTTATCTTTACGGTTAGTTTCCATACGTGATACACGCTTGGGCGGAAGATTATCCCACAGTAGGCTGCCATTACTTTCTATGATAGACTTGTTGTTAACCAAGGCTATAGAACCCGATCAGTCCTGATATTTAACCCATAACTGTAGGGAAGAGGTGGATTAATACCTTTCATAAGGGTATTTGTGCGCATTTGAATGCAATGAATTCAACTAGAATTTGAACTCGACTCCCCAATTTTCCCGTTCTGATTCGATATCCACTGCACCACAAGGTGTCCAAAACAGACTTTATAATCGTCCATTTTTATAGAAATGCAAAGTTGATAAAACTTCCGTAATTTTAAACTTTCTCAAAGTGTAATGTGAAGTTTGCTCTTATCGTAAATATAAGCATATTATTAGTCTTACATTCAGTTATGGGTTAAATAACAGGACAGATTGGGCTCTATAGCCTTGGCTGGCAACCAGTTTACCGCAGAAAGCAATGGCAACCTACTACGGGATGATTTTCTGCCCAGTCAGTTATGTCTGTTTCGAGACATGATCTCCCAAAGCCTGTATCACGTATGACACTTAACTGACTGACTGAATATAATAGTTAGAAACATGATTATGGCTTTTTATTCTTTTATGTGCCCTGTTCTTTGAGGACGTAAGCGATCATGGCTTACGTAGGCGATCATGGCTCACGTCTCCCTATCTCTGGTGGCTCTTAGCACGCTTTCTCCTGTCACACCACGCAACACTCATTCTGTCATCCACCTGATCGGTTTCTTCAAATATGTTATCCGCTGATTTCCCCTGTCTCATTTTCCCTCTATCTGGCCTGTTAGTATCAGGTTCTCCAAGCCCTCCTTCCTCATTGCATGTCACAGGAACTTCAGTTGTCTCTTTCTGATACTCAGTATTTAGTTCCTTTACCAAATTTTCAAAAACCTCATCATCGCTCACATGCTCGATCCATGATATCCACAGCATCCTTCTGTAGAACCACATTTCAGCTGTCAAGTTTTTCTTTCATCTTCGAATATATTGTCCAACATTCACTGCCATATTGAAGAACCGACATCACATAGAAATTAAATTTGTTTCTAGTGAAATTGTCCTGTTTCTTAATACTTGACTTAACTTCTGGAATGCTAATTCGCTTTCCGATCTCTGTGTCGCACTTTGCGTTTTCTGTTAGAACACTTCCTAGGTATTTAAATATTTGTACCTGCTTAATTTTAGTATCCCCCACCTGTAATTGTTATTTTGGGCTGCTCTTTTTGCTGATGACCATGCATTCGGTTTTCTTGCAGTTTATTTGTAGTCCTTTCTTGTCACTCTTTTCAGCTACCTTCTGTAGGAGGTCTTATAGTTTTCTTTCTGTATCATCTGCGTACCTTATATTGTTTAAAATGTGGCCTCCGATGACAAATCCTGGCATAACTTCTAGGGTTCTCAGAATAGTCTCGCTGTACAAGTTGAAAAGATCCGGTAAAAAGACACATCTTTGTCTTACGCCCCTTTCAATTTTTGTATAACTGCTGAATTCGTTATTTCTCCGTATGCAGGCTGTTTGCTGCAGGTAGAGACTTTTGATGACTGTTAGGTCTTTCCCAAATATGTCGAGGCTACCAAGCATATCCAACAATTCTTTGTGGCGTATTTTGTCAAACGCCTTTGAATAATCAATAAAACAAAAGTACAAGTCATTCTTCATTTGTATTGCTCTTTTATATGGCGTTCGTTGTTCCAGTATCTTCAACAACACCGCGCTGTTCTTGTCCTATCTTTGGCCTGATTTTGCTTCTCGCTCTATTCATCAGGATTCGGACGATCAGTTTTGTTATATGGCTCATTAAACTGATGGCTTTGTGGAGTTCGCACTCGTTAGCTCCTGGCTATGAAGATCGACTTGCTGAGGTCATCTAGTATTACACCATTATTATAAATTTCATTTATTATTTCTGTAATTTTCTCGATACCAAATTATTCCAGGGCTATCAGCAGCTCTCTGAATATGCCGTCTGGTCCCGCTCCTTTGTTTCTATTCAGTTTGGCTATTGCAGATTCCACTTCACACTTTAATATTTCCGGTCCGTCCTCATCTTTTCGTATTAATGGTTACTCTCTGTTCTCGTGGAAAAGATCGTTTATATATTCTTTCTATCGTTGCAGTATTTCCTCTTTCTCCAATATTATTGTTCCATCCTTGAATTTTATACACCCTGTTAAAGAGCAGGTTTTGTTTTCTGTCAGTTCTTTTATTTCCTTATGCATGTCTGCTTTATTGTTCCTGCTCATTCTCTCGACTTTTGCAAATTTGTCATTGAGCGATTCCTCTTTAGCCTGTCTGCATTTTCTCCTTATTTCCTTGTGTAGTTCTCTGTACTCCATTCTATGCCTTGATATCATTTTCTACCTCCTGTGCATCATGTCAGGAATCGCTTCAGTCATCCACTCGTTTTTTTCTTCTGCGCCTGACTTACTTTGGGGCAATGTTGTTTGCTGATGTCACCATCGCTTCCTTGAGCGACTCCCATTTCGAGTGTCCTTCTAGTGGACATAAAGTGGGACATCGGTTTCCTATTGTTATGAAGTAATAAACTGATCCCCAACTAATAACTCAGATATGTATTATAACTAAGATATGTATTATATTAATACATATCTTCTCCTTCGAGTTATGGGTCAAATAATACGACAGATTGGGTTCTATAGCCTAGGCTGGCAATCAGTTTACCGCAGAAAGCAATGGTAACCTACTGCAGGATAATTTTTTGACCAGTCAGTCATGTATCTTTCGAGAAATGATCGGCCAAGCTTGTATCACGTATGGCACTTGACTGACTGACTAAATATAATAGTTGAAAACATGTTTAAGGCATCTACTGGGCATAAAGTGGAGGATCGGTTTTCTATCATAATGAAGTAATAAACTTTTCCCCCTCTAATTACTACTTAATAATATAGTACATATCTTCTCCCTCTATCTATGAGTTAAATAACAAGACAGATTAAGTTCTATAGCCTTGGCTGACCACCAGTCTACCGCAAACAGTAATGGCATCCTACTGCGGGATAATCTTTTTCCCAGTCAGTCATGTCACTTTCGAGACATGATCGCTCAAGGCCTCGACTGGGCATAAAGTGGGGCATCGGTTTTCTATTGTTATGAAGTAATAAACTGATCCCCCTCTAATTACTACTTAATAATATATTACATCTATCCCCACTCTAGCTATGAGTCAAATAACAAGACAGATTGGGTTCTATAGCGTTGGATAGCAACCAGTTTACCGCAGAAAGCAATGGCAACCAGTCTACCGCAAAAAGTAATGGCTTCCTACTGCGGGATAATCTTTTGCCCAGTCAGTCATGTCTCTTACGAGACATGATAGCCCAAGGTTTCTACTGGGCATAAAGTGGGGCATCGGTTTTCTGTTGTCAAGAAGTAATAAACTGAACCCCTCTAATTACTACTTAATAATATAATACATCTCTTCCCATTCTTGCTGTGAGTCAATTAACGGAACAGATTGGGTTCTATAGCTTTGGATAGCAACCAATTTACCGCAGAAAGCAATGGCAACCAGTCTACCGCAAAAAGTAATGGCTTCCTACTGCGGGATAATCTTTTGCCCAGTCAGTCATGTCTCTTACGAGACATGATAGCCCAAGGTTTCTACTGGGCATAAAGTGGGGCATCGGTTTTCTAATGTCAAGAAGTAATAAACTGAACCCCTCTAATTACTACTTAATATAATACATCTCTTATACAGATTGGGTTCTATAGCGTTGGATAGCAATCTTCTGCCTCGTCAGTCATGATCACCCAAGCTTGTATCCCGTATGGCACTTGACTGGCTGAAGCATATTATATCTAAACTTTTTTATAAATAGAACTTTGTATGTGTGTTTGTGTGTATGTGTGTCTGTGTGTGTGTGTGTGTGTGTGCGTGAGTGTGTGTGTCCGTTACCTATAGACTCTGAACTATATGCGTCTGCGAGTGTTCTTAGCTAGGTTTTGTGTCGATGTACCCCCGATAAATATCGAAAATCGATAATCGAAAAAATCAGGTTATAGAAGGAGTGGTCCGATTTTAATCAAATTTGATACACTCATAGACAAAGACATAAGAAACGATATTTAGAAGATTTAAGGTTGCAGTTCTAACAATAGTGCAGAAAATCGATAATATATATATATATATATATATATAAGGCAAAGTGTTTGTGTGTCTGTTTATCTGCCTATATGTCTGTATTTTTCAGCCCTTTTATTTTAGTTTTTGCTTCGGGTTTTGCTCTAAGTAGGTATAATTGTAGTTCTTAGTCTCAGCCATGATACCATTTACTCAGAGGACCTATTTAGCGTTTTTAAATTCAGTTTACGACCAAAAAAACTTATTTGATATCGATACCAGGAAATCAAAATTTGACTTACATCCATTCATTTTTCTTTCAGTCTACGGTTTCGCTTTAACTGGAAACAACTATTGCTTTTAAGTCTTTCGTGCCAACGTCCAAAGAGTCTGAGCTCCAGGACCATGGATTAGTTTTAAATGCTTTCATTACACACGAGCAACGCCGGGCTATACTGCTAGTATATATATATTAGGTGCGATTGGTAAATTTTCGCAATTATTTTATTATTTCAAATATTCTTTAGGCTGAGTCTGAGCTCCAGAACCATGGATTAGTTTTAAAGCTTTCATTACACCCGAGCGACGCCGGGCTATACTGCTAGTCTGTCGATAATTTTGACGTGTTCAAACGTTAGTGAATATGAACGACTAAAAATCGGCATAAACTTTCCAGACAACCTAATACAGTTGTAAGAATGGACACAGCGAAAAGTCAAGAAAGAAGAAAGAATTCAGAAATTAAGAAAGAAAGAAATTCAAGAGAAAGCAAATAAAATGTTAACATCAACGAATCATAAAACACAAGAAAATATTGAAAGTCAACTGAAAGTTCTTTTCATGATGAATTATTAAGAAAAGTCGTTTACATTGTATTTTTAAAAATGGCGCGAAGCCCTCAGAAAAACGAGGGAAGATATTAGAAAAACGCGGGAAGATATCAGAAAAAAGACAAAATTAATAGAAAGCAAATGAAACGCGAGAAAATTCGAAAGAAGAAATTATTAAAAATACGGTCCGCTCGTTATTTTGTGAATAATTAAGTCCGACTTTGATGAATTGTCGTTGCAAATGGATTCGTTTTTGGGGTCGAAATTTATTTTTAGATTGTATCTGCTAAAATAACGCCTAAAAAGAGAAATTCTAAAATTTAATGTACAACAAAAAAAAAAGAAAAAGAAAAGAGAAATACATTGATCTCTTGGTTTTCAACATAATAATTCAATAATGATGCTGGAGAACAGAATTCAAATCCTACTAGTGCTTGTTCCTATTATCTCTTCTCCTTCTTCTTCTTCGTCTTCTATATGCCGTGTCCTTTCAGGACGTAGGCGATCATGGCCTTCCACGTCTCCCTATCCCCGGTGGCCTTCTCCTGTTACACCACCAAAACCCCGCTCTGCCATCCACTAGCTCAAGCCCATAAATCTAGAATAAAAATGTATAGAAACTAGCATGGCCACAAAATGAGGGATCAGTTTATATATTGATTATAATATAGGTTTGATCCCCCACTTTATAGCCACATTATAATTTCTTATAAACAGTTGGCATATATCTTCTGGCCTTCATGGCCTTCCACGTCTCCCTATCCCTGGTGGCTCTTAGCACGCCTTCTGTTACACCATGCAACCCTCGTTTCATCATCCACCTGATTAGGTCCTTCAAATATGTTATCCGCTGCTTTCCCCTGTCTCTTTTTCCCTCTATCTCCAAGCCCTCCTTCCTCATTGCATGTCCCAGGAACTTCAGCTGTCTCTTTCTGATGCTCAGTATTAATTTCCTTTTCGTTTACATCATTTCTAAGACCCCATCATTGCTCACATGCTCGATCCATAATATTCGCACCACTAAAACCCCACTCTGCTATCCACTAGCTCAAGCCCATAAATCTAGAATATAAACGTATAGAAACTAGCATGGCCACAAAATGAGGGATCAGTTTATATATCGATTATAATATAGATTTGATCCCCCACTTTATAACCACATTATAATTTCTTATAAACAGTTGGCATATATCTTCTTCTATGTGACCTGTCCCTTCAGGACGTAGGCGATCCTGGCTTTCCACGTTTCCCTATCCCTGGTGGCTCTGAGCACGCCTTCTCCTGTTACACCATGCAATCCTCGTTCAGTCATCCATCTGATTAGGTCCTTCAAATATGTTATCCGTTGCTTTCCTCTGTCTCTTTTTCCCTCTATCTGGCCTGTTAGTAACAGATTCTCCAAGCCCTCCTTCCTCATTGCATATCCTAATAACTTTAGTTGTCTCTTCCTGATGTACAAAATTAATTTCCTTTTCGTCTCTATCCTTTCCAAAACCTCATCATTGCTCACATGATCGGTCCATGATATCCGCCGCATTCAATTGTCATAAAACAGACTGGGCCTTGTAAATTGCTAGAGCAGATATTCTTTTGGCTGAATTCCAACTCAGCTATCTACAAATATTTTCATGGCAATAGCTTTGATGAACTTTTCTTCGTCGTTAGAGAGAAATTATATATATGGGAATATTTAGAGATTTATACTCTCAGGTATTATGGTAGATGGAGTAATAATGTGTTGATTCGATGATAAGCTGAGGTATGGTTTGATCAGTAATTGTGAACCAGTTAGTCAATGAAAGACGTTTGGGCGATCATGTCTCGAAAGAGACATGATTGACTGAGCAATATATTTTCCCGCAGTAGGTTGCCATTATTTTCTGCGATAGACCGGTTACTATAGAACCCCGTCTGTTTTTCTATTTAACCCATAGCTTGAGGAACAAGCGACATTTTTTCAAAGAGTAATGGCGCGTAAGTGAACCCTAGAATTCGAATTTAATTCTACGATTTCTCGTTCCGGGCTGATATTCACTGCATCTCAACGCACATCCTAAGTTGGATAGCTAGGCTTAATTTTTAGACGTTAGATGACTAGACATTCCCATCCCACCTGTATTGCCCCACCTGTTTCCTGTTATTGTGACTTTTCTTATGCTAACCCAACTCCACACAATAAACCCCTGGGCCTTGCATTTGGCGAACTAAAGTAAAAAAAATATTGTTCGCAAAATCTTATCAATTTTTTTTTAAATCGTTTCACCTCAAGCAAGGTTTGCTTACTTTATTTGAATGGTGGTGGAAATAACGATTAGGTCTATTTGTGTGTATTTTAACTGTTATAAACAATTAAGCATACAAAAGAGAAACAAAGTTGTTGGCTGGGTCCAAGGTTCAAGGTAATCCCACGGCGAAATGGCAAGGCGAAGGAAGCTTTCCAGACGTTGAGTAAAGTATTAAGAAACAAGACAATTTCACTAGAAACAAAGAAGAGAGTACTGGATTGCTACGTGCTGTCCGTCCTTCAACATGGCAGTGAATGCTGGACAATGCCATCAAAGATAAAGGAAAAACTTGAAGCAACTGAAATGTGGTTATAGATGGAGTGGTCTGATTTTAATCAAATTTGATAAACTCATAGACAAAGACATAAGAAACGATATTCAGAAGTTTCAAGGTTGCAGTTCTTACAATAATGCAAAAAATCGATAGTATATATATATATATATATATATATATATATAAAGGCAAGATGCTTGTGTGTGTGTCTGTTTATCTGCCTGTATGTCTGTATTTTTTAAGCCCTTTTTTTTAGTTTTTGCTTCGGGTTTGGCTCTAAGTAGGTATAATTGTAGTTCTTAGTCTCAGCCATGATACCATTTACTCAGAGGACTTATTTAGCCTTCAAAATTCAGTTTACGACGAAAAAAACTTATTTGATATAGATACCAGGAAATCAAAATTTGACTTACATCCATTCATTTTTCTTTCAGTCTACGGTTTCGCTTTAACTGGAAACAACTATTACTTTTTAGTCTTTCGTGTCAACACCCAAAGAGTCTGAGCTCCAGGACCATGGATTAGTTTTAAAGCTTTCATTACACCCGAGCAGCACCGGGCCATACTGCTATTTCTTTTATAAAAAGTATTATAACAATTAATATTGGGAATTATTGAATTATTTATTTTGTTAAAAAAATGAATTACATTATGATTTTCATTATTACGAATAATTAAAAACAAATTTTCTTTGTTTTATCTATTTATATAAAAACTGCTACGTTTGGCTGTCTGTCTGTCTGTCTGTCTGTCTGTCTGTCTGTGTTTGTGTGTTTCCATTCTATCGAGTCCTAATCCTCCGAAACTCTTGGTCCGATGTCAACAAAAATTAGGTCACTTGTTGATCATGACATGATCCTTTGATGTACGCAAAAATCTTTCGAAACGATATCCAGGGTACGGTAAAAAATCACCGAAACGCTTAGAATTTAGAAACTTTTGTCCTGCTAGACGCCATATGAGAATTCAACCGTAATCAAGTAACTTGTTTATCAAGATCCGAACCTTTGATGTATACAAAGATTTTTCGAATCAATGTACATGGTTTGTCAAAAATCAACGACAAACATAATTTCGGGTGTTTTTCTGCAACACTTTCCATTAATTTTTACTGCACTCTCTGTGTCAATACCGTTTCTTATGTCTTTGTCTATGAGTGTATCACATTTGATTAAAATCGGACCACTCCTTCTATAACCACATTTTTTCGATTATCGATATTTATCGGGGGTACCTCGACACAAAACCTACCTAAGAACACTCGCGGACGCTTGTAGTACAACTGTGTACATTTTTAAGAAAATCGGTTCAGCCGTTTTCTGAGTCTATAGGTAACGGACACACACACACACACACACACACACACACACACACACACACGCTCAAACAAAATTCCATTTATAAATAAGTTTAGAGTTTAGAATTTCGATTTTCTTTTCTTAGTCGACTTTATTAAAAAATCAACTTTTTTTTCGATTTCTGTCAGTGAAGTGCCATACGTGATACAACGCTTGGGCGATCATGTCTCGAAAGAAACATGACTGACTGGGCAGAAGATTATACAGCAGTAGGTTGCCATTATTCTCTGCGGTAGATTAGTTACCAGCCAAGGCAATAGAACCGAATCTGTCCTGTTATTTAACCCATAACTAGAGGGAAAAGATTGATTAATACCTTTCCTAAGGGTGCGCGAAAGTAAATGCAAGGAATTCCCCGTTTTCTCGTTCTGAGCTGATATCCACTGCGCCACAACGCACACCCTTTTCTATTTATTTTATTTAAAATAATCATGTATCGAAAGAGAAAATCACCTACCCTGAAAAAGAGTTCGTGCTTTGTGTGTTGTCAAAAAGAGCTGCTATGAGTATCAGAAGCTATGCTCATTTTCTTCCTTATCTGTCTGCGGTGTGGCCATCAGAAAAATCGCTCGGTGAATTTAGGCCGTTGTTTTTGCTTATTGTGGGGAGCATTTTTCGAGCTTTAAGAGATAAAGTACGATTACTGAGCTTGATGAGTGAAAGTGCTTTTTTGCTGTTTCGAAAGGAAGTTTAGATTTTTGACCTCCTTTTTTATTCCGTTGGACAGTTCACCCCATATTTGCGATTGAACTTAGAATTGGCACACTGATATTTTTTTTTATTTCAATTACAAATCAAAAACAAAAAACCGGTTCATGTTTTACATACTGCCTTTTCAAATGCTTTATTTCAAGAAAAAACTATTTACTAATTAAGGTTTTGATAAATTATATTTATTCGGCTATAAGAAAAAAAATTACGTTTTTTCCTGATGCTAAGCTGTCTCAGTCCTAAGTTGTCTCGCTCCTGATTTGTATCGGCGGAAAGGCAGTGTTCAGTCGGCGGCGTTGAGGTGTCCTGCACTCCTCCACTAGATATAACTGAGACCATCTTCCCCTAATGAAGATATATGATGGCAAGGAGCATCCTTTCCTGAATACTTTCTAAGAATTACCTAAAATGTCTCCCTTAAAAGGTCTTAGTGTGATCACCTGAGGTAACATATAAACCTTTGCCAGGCTCTCAGGCTTACTCCTGTAATTGCCTAAAAATCATGTCCACCGTGCTTCTATTAGACCGAAAGCCTCACTGAGAATCAGGCAAGACTGAATCGGCCAAAGAAGAGTTGAGTGTTTAAGATGAGTCTGCCAATGTAAAATTAGTCAATCTCAACTGACAGCCAATTCATCCCAGAAAAATGGTAGGGGGTTCATATAACAACCTGGGAAATTCCATTCTGCTATCTAGGCAAGTCTTTTGTGTAGCCTCTGATTGGCTGATGATTCCAGTGTGGATATTGTGCTCAATAAATATCAGCACTATATACACCCTATTACTTCAGAGAGGGACATGTATTGAGTTACAATCCTGTTTATTTTTGTCTGCCAACTGGACGCTAGTTGGAAACATCCAAGCGAAGGTGAGTCTCACACTCTTAATTGTTCAGCCAGGAATTTATCGAGCAACACAGAGAAAAGTGACACCTCTATGGTCGTCAAACTCGCATTTATTGCCTTTGTGCTTCTAGAGATGAACAATAGAATCGTCTTTAAATTACCAAGAAACTGATCAGTAATCCCAGATTTAAGAAAAGAGATAACAAATTTTATCAATCAGTCAATTGTTGCTACATTTGTATATCTCGGCTGGTATGACATTTTTACAAGTTAGTTAAGTGTCATATTTGATATACGCTTGGGCGATCATGTCCCGAAAGAGACATGACTGACTAGGCAGAAGATTATCCCGCAGTAGGTTGCCATAATTTTCTGCAGTAGATTGGTTACCAGCCAATGCTATAGAACCTAATCTGTCCTGTTATTTGCTTCATAGCTAGAGGGAGAAGATATGTATTATATCATTAAGTAGTAATTTGAGGGGGATCAGTTTATTACTTGATAACAAAAGAAAGCCGATCCCCCACTTTATGTCCAGTAAAAGCCTTAATCATGATTCTAACTATTATATTCAGTCAGTCAGTTAAGTGCCATACGTGATACTCGCTTTGGGCGATCATGTCTCGAAATAGACATGACTTACTAGGCAGAAGATTTTCCCGCAGTAAGTTGCCATTGCCTTCTGCTGAAGACTGGTTGCCAACCAAGGCTATTGAACCTAATCTCTCCTATTGGAGGTGGGAGACGTATTAATACCTTTTATAGGAATATTTCCGCGTAAGTGAAGTTCCTGGTTGCCAACCAAGGCTATTGAACCTAATCTCTCCTATTGGAGGTGGGAGACGTATTAATACCTTTTATAGGAATATTTCCGCGTAAGTGAAGTTCCTGAGACACGCAATGAGGAAGGAGAGCTTGGAGAACCTGATACTGACTGGCCAGATAGAAGGAAAGAGAGAGAGAGAGAGAGAGAGAGAGAGAGAGAGAGGAAGGCAGCAGATAACATATTTGCAGGGCCTGATCAGGTGGATGACGGAACGGGGGTTGCGAGGTGTAACAGGAGCAAACAAACTAAGAGCCACAAGAGATAGGGAGACGTGGAGAACCATGATCGCCTACGTCCTGAAGGGACAGGGCACATAGAAGAAGAAGATTATACCTTGTTAGTCATTTCTATGCAAGCAACGATGAGGTGTTGGAAAGAATGGCAACAAAAAGGAAATTAATACTGAGCATCAGGAAAATACAACCGAAGTTCCTGCGACATGCAATAATGAAGGAGAGCTTGGAGAATCTGATACTAACAAGGCCAGATAGAAGGAAAAAGAGACAGAGGAAGGCAGCGGTTAGCATATTTGCAGGGCCTGATAAGGTGGATAACGGAACGGGGTTGCTAGGAGTAACAGGAGCAAACATACTAAGAGCCACAAGGGATAGGGAGACGTGGAGAACCATGATCGCCTACGTCCTGAAGAGACAGGGCACATAGAAGAAGTGAATAGAACGAATTTAAATGGAAATCGAACTCGGCCCTCCAATTTCTTGTTTTGAGCCACTGCATTAACAACGCACATGTATATCTTTACCAGAGAACTTCATGTTTGACAGTTGTTCTGTGATCCTATATCTCGGAAAAAAAAATAGAGTAGCAATTAAGCCTTCAAGTATAGGCCTTTGTGGTAAGTTGTGCAAATCGTAGACGAATATATTTCTATTCTTTGAGTGAATTGTAAACGAAAACACTTCTATTCTGTGCAAAGTGTAGAGGCATTAATTTGTAATCTTTATTGAAATTATAGAGGAAAATCCTTCTTTTCAAAGTGAAATATTTATAAGAGAATGCTTCTATTCTAAGTGAAAACTGTAGACGAATCTACTGCTATTCAATATGGAGTGCGCAGATGAATTTACTGTTATTCCGTTGAAAGAGGAGACAAAAATCTTGTGGCAGACATGAAATACAACCTGGGACGAGCACAACTGTTTGCGACTTGCCTTGTCCCTGCCAAAAAAGAGCCCGTATTTGCTTAGCATGTAAAACTACTGCAGCTAAAAATGGAAAAAAGAAAAAGCACTTACCGCTCTACCGTAATCCATCCTCGGCTAGACATCATAAAAGAATGAGGGGGGACTTGCATTGCATTTTTATACACTAAAAGATGCAATGCATTGTGGGATCACAGGAAGACGCAAAAGAATTATGGGTATAAGTACAGATATAAAAGCAAGTGTAATATAACAATCTGGTCCCACCCGAGGAAAGGCTGATGCAAGCGGGGGTGTTTTCCGGTCGTTGAAAGGAACGGATGTTTGTTTGACCTTATTTCCGGCAGTAGCGGAAATGGCTACAAGAGGCAGACAGAACAGGTGTCTCTGAGAATTACGTGGGCGTGCGTGGCGAGGCAAAATCCGGAAGTCCCGGTTTGGAGATTATAAAAAGACCTCGGCGCACGGATTTCAGAGAGAGACGAGACAGACAGACAGAGAGCCAGACCAGACCAGAGGAGCAACAGATACGACGACACTCCCCCGTCAACCCCTTAGAGGCGCGCTCTCTCACTCTCTGTTCCCTAGGCTACACGGTTCATCGTCATTAATAAAATATAACTTCATATTTTTATATATATGGTGTTCGTCGATATAACTGGAACCAGCATTCGCTAGGCGTAACAAACATCATTTGGTGCCTAAGTGACTTGCTGTTTTGGGACAACAAAACAGATTGATACGAGCTGGTTACCACGGCAACGATTGAAAATTCAACGGACTTAAAACTACCAGATAGAAAGAAAAAAAGAAGACGAAAATATATAGCAGCCGCACGACTGTAAACGTCAGCCAAGGTAGGTGACTCTTTGATTTGATAGTGTGTGTGTTTTCTGCTCGTGTTTATAAGTCCAGTTAGAAAAAAAAATGGAACAGCGTGCTTTTGCCGATCTGGCCCTAGAGTTGAAAAATGGATTGTTCGGTAGAACGGAGGGGGTTAGGACTACATGTAGAGAGTAGCGCATAGGTTTGGGGTTGACGGGGGTGTTAAAGTTGACGGGAGGATTGGAGTTGAGATATTTACCTATCTGTAAGTACAAAACATCTGAGTTAATGATTTATTTTTGTTGTTAATATTTTACCATATATGTGAAGTGAGTTTACTGGTATGTTGCTTAATTAATCTTACTTTTATTGAGTAAGTGAAATGTAAAATCATGTAAAGGAAGTTTCTTCTACTCTTTAAAGTGGATAATTGGATTAACTTGTTGATAACAATGTTTTCGTTGGGTTGTGCAGTGTTAGGTTTTTTTTTTTTGGGATTTCTTTTCAATGACTGTACACTACAAAATGATTTACATTTCTATCGTTGTGAATTATGCTTTTGTGCAGGTTCCCATCAATTCAACATCCTCTGTGAATTTTCATTTATGTGACTTGGGAAATATCTTTTGAAGATATATTAATTTCTGAAAACTAGTAAATACCTTGGAACAGATAAATATGGAGAGATTTAGTGAAGGATGTGAGGAACTCCCGAGGAGGTTGACGATAGGGGTCATTGCTGGCGTGGTCGGCGTAATAATAATCCTTGGAATAATAGCCAGGAAGCGGATTTTTAAGTGTAAAAGAAGCAACAGTGCTTCGGGAAAGGAAATTGAGTTATCCGTTGTGAATAGTACTCCGGGGTCAACGGGTGTTCAACACTCAAATGTCTCTGCGTTAAACAGAGAGACGTCAACAAATCAGATATGCTTGGTTTCGAACCCAGAGGAAGTAGTTCAGGGAATAGAAAACACTGTACAAACTAAGGAACTACGAGTCACGGGTCCATTTTTTTTAGACTAAATTAATATCCTCCACAAGTAACTTGCATGCGGATTAACGTTGGAATCAGGGTAATTTTCTTCATTTTCTATTGAACATTTCTCGGTCAGACTATGAATGATATGTACGGCAGATATTGGCCATTTTTTCTGTGTTCAAACATAGTATGTTTGAAATTAAATTAAATTAAATGAAGTTACATGTGTAACAATAAACTTGAGCAGAAGCACGCATGGTGTTGGTCAAAGGTCATTTACTCGATGTTAGTTTGGAAACTGGGGCGCGGTTACCGCCTATAATCATGTGGTTATGCATCGAGGAGTCTACGCTTATGGACAGAGTCGAGAAAGAAAATGAACATTTTTAAGAACTTTGCCCAATTCTGTGAAAATGGATATTAAAAAAAGGAAAAAAAAAAAAGGAACAATGAAACATCGAGCTGGTAGAACAATTTTCACGATGGACACGAACATTGTTGGGTTGCCGATGTAGGCTCCCCTATATATATTTTTTTTTGTTGTTTTTTTTTGTTTCGGCATGCATATGTTTTGTTGTTTTGGCGTGCACATGTTTTATACAATTGTCGGGCTTGTGTGGCATGGGGAGGAGAGTGAGGGTGTTGCGCTTAAAATGTTCTTAGGTGAACATTTTGGAAAATGGGTGGGCGAGGAATGTAATATAACAATCTGGTCCCACCCGAGGAAAGGCTGATGCAAGCGGGGGTGTTTTCCGGTCGTTGAAAGGAACGGATGTTTGTTTGACCTTATTTCCGGCAGTAGCGGAAATGGCTACAAGAGGCAGACAGAACAGGTGTCTCTGAGAATTACGTGGGCGTGCGTGGCGAGGCAAAATCCGGAAGTCCCGGTTTGGAGATTATAAAAAGACCTCGGCGCACGGATTTCAGAGAGAGACGAGACAGACAGACAGAGAGCCAGACCAGACCAGAGGAGCAGAGGATACGACGACACTCCCCCGTCAACCCCTTAGAGGCGCGCTCTCTCACTCTCTGTTCCCTAGGCTACACGGTTCATCGTCATTAATAAAAATATAACTTATATTTTTATATATATGCGTGTTTGTTGTTTATCGCTATATAACACAAGGAATTTTTCCCCCAGGGGACAGATTTGAGAACAACTTCACAGTTGGCGGCTGAAACGGCTGTTAGTGAGATTTCGAGAAAGAATTTGAGAGGGAACGACTGGATTGGAATACCGACTGGGAGAGCCACGGTTCACACGCTTGTTGCTGTCTTAAGTTTAATTTGCCACAATTCTTCTATTCTTTGTGGTAAGTGTAGAGGAATTTACTTGAAATCTTTGTTAAAATTACAGACGAAAATCCTTCTTTTCTAAATGGAATGTTTATAAGTGAATACTTCTATTTTATATGGAAGCTGCACACGAATATCAATACTGAAATAGTTCAACATCTCAACTCATAAACTATTCTCTGTGGTGTAAACTTACCTCGCCGAAGCAAAAGAGGGCGGTTTGTCTGCGGTGGATAGGTAATATTTGACCAGTACCTGGGCGTACGCGCTCAGGTTCCCCACATTAAAAGGGACCTTGTGTCACATCTCTCTCAAGTGGGGGAGAAGAGTAAATAATACTTCGACGTTGCCCTCGGCCTTTGGCTGGGGAGCGACAATGACCAAAATAAGACCAGTTTAGACCAGTTCAGACTAGTTCTGAACCTATCCCCTGCGGTGGATAGGTAATATTTGACCAGTACCTGGGCGTACGCGCTCAGATTCCCCACATTAAAAAAGACCTTGTGTCACATCTCTCTCAAGTGGGGGAGAAGAGTAAATAATACTTCGCCGTTGAAGACTCGAGAAGGCTACACCGGTGTTCGGGAGACAACGTTTTGCTTACAGTGCGCAGGAAACGGAGTCCCTAGTGAAGCAGTGTTCCGGGTTCTACGAGAAGCAGCTGGGAGAACAGTTCCAAGTGGTGATTAATTTGTCTACGAACTACACTCCGAGAAGACACAAATACGACACATTCTCGGACAGACAGGATGGCTTCTCCTTTGCAAGGTATATTGCTGATTTTCTAACGGCCATCACACAGTATATATACCAGGCCCTCGATAAGAACGGCAAAGATTAACCTGTTTCCCTCGATATCTCCAAAGTATTTGATAGAGTCTGGCACGCCGACCTTCTGGGCAATCTACAGGTCTATAGTATCACTAGACACTTGCTTGGTTTGATCCAATCGTTTCTATCAAACCGCATAATGAAGTCGTCTTAAATAGGCAGGCCCCCGCATAATGAAATCGCCTTAAATTGGCACACCTCCAGATCCTATCGCACTAAGGCGGGTGTCTCCGAGGGCCCCATCCTAGGCAAGCCGCTCTTCCTGATTTTCATCAGTGACCTTCTTGATGTGATCAAATCCCAAGTAGGCATTACGCTAACGACACCACTATTTCACCTCAATCAAAAATCTGCCAATACGAACAAATGCCCTCACTGCTGATCTTGCAAAGGATCTCTAATTTATGGTAGACTAGGGTAACTTTAATGCTTCCAGAATGAAGCTGCTATACGTCAACCAACATCGACATTCCATTCTGGCCCGCCCCATTAACATCGATCTAGCTAGTCTCCCCGAATGCAATTCACTTCGCCTCCTCGGCCTCACTCTCTCAGCCGACCACAAGTGGAACGACTACATTGAATCAATAGCCAAATCTAGTGTAAGGAAGTTTGGGTCACTAGGTCGAGACAGAACGTTTTTCTTGTCTGAGTTTATCTTGCACATATATAAATCAACCATCAGCCCATGCATTAAATAGTGTGGTCATATCTGGTCAGACGCACCTGCTATTCACCTCGGGGTTCTCGACAGGCTCTAGAAAAGAATCTGCAATGTAAATGATCCGACACTGGCAGCTAGATTCCAGACAATTTCTCAACGACGCGATGTATTTCTTCTACAAATAAGTTTAAATGCAACGCCAACTGCCGTCTCTTATCACCGTGACTCCCATACTTCTCTTATCATTTTCCCAACACCCCCTGAATCGTGTTCTTCTCCCATCTTCACTCTACTCTCATGCAACTCCCTTCTCACTAGTATTCCCATCCTTCTCTTACCAATTATCTGACATCCCCTGGGAGTGGTTCCTCTTTTCCATCTTCTTATGTAACCATTTCCTCCCCTCTTATGTAGTTCTCTGCACACCAGTGGCTGTACTAACTTGCTTATGGTGAAATAACTATGAAAACAGTAGCTACTCTGGCATCTACGCATCGTTCATTTAGCAATGAATTAGAACACTCTCAGCTATTGGGCTTGTATAATGATAATATACACGCTAACAAGTCTGCCTCCTTCTACCGAGCGCTCGTAGCTCAGAGGTGGAATCGCCGACTGACGCCAATTCGGTCTGGTTTCAATCCTGGGTAAAAAGCAATCGGCTGTCTAGCCGTACTGATGAGCTGGAATACAGCGAAACAGATCTGTCTGCGGATATATAAGCGTCACATATACCATTATTGACACTTAAAGTATCATAACATTTGTAATAACAACAACAACAACCATAAATATACATTTTAAGCAAAACGTTCACGGCCTCTCACACTTTTTATTATATATATATATATATATATATATATATATATAATTTCTGATCTGCTCACCACTTATCTATATATGCACGATACCTTGGCCATCAGAAAACCAAACGAATCTCGATATGTAAATTCACAAGTTTATTCTCCTGATGAAAGTCAATGTTTGACTTTAAACACATTTAGCGACAAAAATACCATTTTGGATACATAATATATTATTCAAAATCAAAGTAATATTAATAAAAAATAGCAACAATATATTTACACTTTAAACAAAACGCTCGCGACATCTCGCACGTTTTTCTTATATATATATATATATACTGCTGTCATATATGGTCAGGCGCCCCTGCTGTTCACTTTAGTGTTCTCGAGAGGCTCCAAAGAAGAGTCTGTAATGTGATAGGTCCCGACTTGGCAGCTCGACTCCAGCCACCGTCTCCCCGGCGAGATGTGACTTCCCTCTGTCTATTCAACAAATACTTTCATGGCTTCTGCTCCGACAAACTCAAGTCACTGGTGCCCTCACCACTAGAATTTACTCCTGCAACCAAACTGGCAACAAGGTCTCACCCACTTACAGTTAGATCAACCAAATGCAGCGGTCAATTCTACTCCATCAGCTTCTTTTCCCGCATTTCCCACCTGTGGAATTCCCTTCAATATACTTGCTTTCTTGACGGCTACAACCTCCAGGAATTTAAATGCAAAGTCAATTCCTATCTCTTATCCACATTACTCCAGTTCTTCCTACATCACCCCGTGTATCTTGTTCTTTTCCTTTCTCTCTTCCTTTCCACCTGTGGAACTCCCTTCAATATACTTGCTTTCTTGACGGCTACAACCTCCAGGAATTTAAATGCAAAGTCAATTCCTATCTCTTATCCACATTACTCCAGTTCTTTCTACATCACCCCGTGTATCTTGTTTTTTTCTTTCTCTCTTCCTTTCCACCGGTGGAACTCCCTTCAATATACTTGCTTTCTTGACGGCTACAACCTCCAGGAATTTAAATGCAAAGTCAATTCCTATCTCTTATCCACATTACTCCTGTTCTTTCTACATCACCCCGTGTATCTTGTTCTTTTCCTTTCTCTCTTCCTTTCCACCTATGGAACTCTCTTCCGTATTCTTGCTTTCTTGACGGCTACAACCTCCAGGAATTTAAATGCAAAGTCAATTCCTATCTCTTATCCATTTGACTCCAGTTCTTTCTATATCACCCCGTTTATCTTGTTCTATCTTATTTTTCTTTCTCTCTGCATTAACAACTGTCTTCACACCTGTATTCCCATCCTTTTCTTGGCCTTCTCTGACAACTACTGTAGCTGGGCTGTCCTTCTCTTCGCTATCCTCTTGCCTATACTTTTGATCTCATGTAGCCCCCTGCGCATCAGTGGCGGTACCGCCTTGCTTGGGGTGAAACAATTAAAAATAATACCCTCTCTTGCCAATATAACTGTTTTATTTGCCGTAGTTGAAACTGGCTTTCTTGAATTCTCTGTGTTTTATGATATTGTTCTCGTCTGATGTCCATTGACCATAACACATTTTGCATATTATTCAAAAGCGAAATAATTATATTTTTAATAAATTCACCCTCCAGCAAGGCGGGACAGTCACTAGCGTGTAGGGGGTTACAGAGAGATAAAGAAACGGGGGCACAGGTGGTGACAAAGAGAGGATTTAAAATTTTCGTGATTGTTGCTATCAGAGAAACCAGTAAATCAAAGAGATTTTCACAGGAGGGAAGTGTGAGAAAAGAAACTGTTAGATCAGAAGAGATTACATTTAACTATTTCAATAGTAAAATGGTGGGACCTAGATGCCAATCTATTAGCACGTTTAAATTGAGGTGGCCGGGGCAATAGAGAAAAAATACTTGGATCTTTTGAATCAAACTAGTTTTGATATTTCTTCTTGACATAACGTTTCCTGGAATGGCTTGTATACAGCACTTTTTAAATCAGACCATATTAATTAAATGTCCGGGAAAGCAGCAAGGTTGGTGTCACAGAGGATCTAAAGGATTTTAAGTTGTCAGTGTTGCTGAGCATTTTGACATCTATTCTTTGAACTGGAGGGGGCGGTTGTTCCGAACTTGACTACGGATAATGCAACTAACCTTGGATCTTGTAAGTCGAGGGTCAGGCTTACATTAATAAATATTCATAAGGTTAGGGGAAAAGTCAGGCAAGTTCATAGACGTGGGTTGATAGAATTCAATGTCTAATAGAAATTAAAGTGAGAAGGAATTTTTTACAAAATCTGCATATAAGCAAATTAGTATTTAAATTATTACGGCCTGTGATTGGTTTATGTTATATGCTCTGAATATCATGAGATGAATTGAAACGGGAAATTTAAAAGAAAATGATTCCTGCACTTGTTTACGAAGAAATTTTGAAAAACCGATAATATTTTTGCTCTTGTATTTAAATATGTTTCACAAAATAAAATCCTTACATTTGCCTTAGAAGATGAAACCCATCGGCTAAGATAAGTTTTGCTTATCGGTCGAGTTTCAATCCCGGCTGGAAGCAAGTGGGTGTCTAGACACAAAGATGAGCTGTGATACAGCAAAACAGGCTTTTATGAGGATGACTATTATGCTCTCACTACGACTGAACTCTCTCTTTAAAAAACTAGTTTCCACTTCTGCGATATATGCGTTACTCTTCAAAAGAATTTAGTTCTTTCAGTGACTGGCGTGTGTATACACTGTTTATATACAACACGTTAGTTTCCCTGTTTTGATTCCATGCGTCTATGGCTTAGGGGGTAGCAATTCCGACTGACACCATATCGGTCGAGTTTCGTTTCCGGACAGAAGCAAGTGGATGTGTCTAACTGCACTGATGAGCAGTGATACAGCGGAACAAGATTGTATGTGGATGACTAATATATTATGCTTTCATTGCGATTGAGCTCTCTAGAAAATTTTAAAAATAGTTACCACTTCTACGATTTACGCGTTACTCTTTATTAATGAATTGAGTGACCTGAGTGTGTACACACCGCATATATGTAACACGCTAAAATTTCCCCCTTTAACTCATTCCATGCTTAAGGAGTAGGGACTCCGACTGACACCGAATCAGTGGAGTTTCCATCCCGGCTGGAAGCAAGTGGATGTCTAGCCACACTGATGAACTGTGATACAGTGAAAGAGGTTTGTATGTGGATGACATATATATATATATATATATATATATTGTCATCCGCAGACAGATCTGTTTCGCCGTATCACAGCTCATCACTACGGTTAGACTCCGATTGCTTTTTTACCCAGGATTGAAACCCGACCGAAATGGCGTCAGTCGGCGACTCTACCCCTGGGCTATGGGCGTATGGAAGTAGGCAGACTTTTTAGTGCATATCATTATACGCGCCCAATAGCTAGGGTGCTCTAATTAATTTCACTGAATGAGCGATGCATACATGCCAGAATAGCTACTGTTTATCAAAGTCTACTATTTTTCCAGAATGCTCAATCAGGGTGTGAGAGCGTAAAATATTTATATATATATATATATATATATATGTCCTGTTCTGTTTTGTTTAACCCAATCACTAACTAAAAAAAATCCCGCTTCCCTGACCTTAAAGGAACTCTCAATTCTTGACAGTTCTTTACCCCAGGGCTTTCTTTATTTAGAACAGAACGATGTCGCTGAAGTGACGTGGAATCTCGGTTAGAGATCTCATGTCGAAATGGGCATCCGACACTTTTGAATTTTGAAGATATAAATATATATATATATATATATATAGGTGCCCTACACAGCAAATTATATATATTTATAATTATCCACTTTATTATAATAAAGAAAGTTGTATATATATATATATATATATATATATATATATTGTCATCCGCAGACAGATCTGTTTCGCCGTATCACAGCTCATCGGTACGGTTAGACTCCGATTGCTTTTTAACCCAGGATTGAAACCCGACCGCATTAGCGTCAGTCGGCGATTCTACCTCTGGGCTATGGTGCGCTCGGTGGAAGAAGGCATACTTTTTAGCGCGTATATTATCATTATGCCAGAGTGCTCTAATTCATTTTACAGATTGAGCGGTGCGTATATATATATATATATATATATATATATATATATATATATATATACGCTCTCACAACCTGATTGAGCACTCTGAAAGAGTTGTAGACTTTGAAAAAGCAGTATTTATTCTAGCATCTACGCATCGTTCATTCAGTAATGAATTAGAACACTCTCAGTTACTAACGTTGTATATCACACGCTAAAATTCTGCCTTCTACCGAGCGCCCATAGCTCAGAGGTAAAATCACCAACAATTCAGTTGGGTTTCAATCCTGGTTAAAAGCAATCGGATGTCTAACCGTACTGATGACCTGTGATACAGCGAAACAGATGTGTCTGCGGATGACTATATATATATATATATATATACACGGTTTACGCATTACTCCTAAGTGAATGAATTGAGTTCCCCCGGTGGCTGGCGTGTGTATACACCGCATATATATAGCATGCAAATATTTCCTCCCCTCGCATTCCATGTGCCGATAGCTTAGGAAGTAAGACTCTGACTGAACTTATTTATAAATGGAACTTTGTGTGCGTCTGTGTGTGTGTCCGTTACTTATAGACTCCGAAACGGCTGAACAAATTTTCTTGAAAATTTACACAGTTGCACTATAAGCGTCTGCGAGTGTTCTTAGCTAGGTTTTGTGTCGAGGTACCTCCGATAAGCTTTCATTACACCCGAGCAACGCCGGACTATACTGCTAGTATATATATATATATATATATATATATATATATATATATATATATATATATATAAGAAAAATTAAGGCAGACACGTTATTGCTTTTAACCAAAGATTGAAACCCGATCGAATTGTCGTCAGTCAGCGATTCTGCCTCTGAAGCTATGGGCGCTCGGTAGAAGGATGCAGACTTTTAGCGTATGATGTAACATACGCCAGTAGCCAGAGTGCTCTAATTCATTACTGAATAAGCGGTGCGTAGATGCCAGAGCAGCTACTGTTTTTTCAAAGTCTACCATTCTTCTAGAATGCTCAATTAAGGTGTGAGAGCGTAAATATATATATATATATATATATATATATATATATATATATATATAAAACAAAATAAGTATTAACTGACACATTTATTTCTATGAATATGAACATTGTTTTTAATGGATGCACTTATTAGAGTGTATAGTATGTTTTTGTTTTTACTTGTTTTTTTTTCTATAATTAAAAAGTATATTTTAATTATCCAACGGCCTGATTTTAGAGGAATCTCGTGTGGAAAATATCCATCTGTCGGCAGGATTCGAGCCTGCATTCACCCATATACCGAGGAGATGCCATGATTAAGTTTGTCGTGTCTTATCACTCAACAACAGAAGATACCATGGCAGACAAGGTCTGAATCAAGCTTTAAATACATATTCTCCTGATTTCTTTTAGAACATCTATCGCTGATCGGGATTTCATTCTAATAAAAACAAACGCAACCGAAGACAATATTACAAAATCATATGGACACTTACAAAATTCGTATAAACCGACATATTCATTAAAATGTACTGTTCAATGAGAGAAAAACAGACTATCCAGTCAAATACGAGTATCCATTAAAATAATTTACAAACGAATAACTTTAAATACGCACACACACACACACACACACACACACACACACACACACACACACACACACTGTAAGAAAAAGTTCGACTCAGCACAATAAAACAGGTTAAACTAAATGACAAGAAGAAACCAACTCATTATAAAGCATTTAAGCGGAAACCTATTCACGAGAACAATAGGAAACAATAAAAAGAAATCAAGTACCTGCAAAATAGAATTCAAATAATACAACATTAAAAAGAAGTCAACACAACAAAAGCAATCAAAAAGCCATTAACCACTTGCAGAACCACTCACAAACAAAATACACCAAGCTCTATATAAATAAGGAAAATAAACCACAACTGAACCGCAGATTAACAAGATTAGCCCTAACAAGTAAAAATATCATAACGGTTTCTTCATGAAATTTTTAATCAGCATGGCAAACTTCACTCCATTAATTGTATATATATATATATATATATATATATATATATATATATATCCATTTTTCCTTCCGCGTATATACTCAGAGGTTTTTTCGAAACGAGTATAGTGTTAAGTTTACAGTTATAACTATATATATATATATATATATATATATATATATATATATATATATATATATGTACCACAACGCACATCCTGTTTTATATAAAAAAAACTCGTCCTGTTTTATATATAAAACTCGTCTGACCAAGAGGCTATTCATGGTCGAGTGGTTAAGACAGTACCAGATGAGTGGTCCGTATATATATATATATATATATATATATGCGCTCTCACAACCTGATTGAGCACTCTGAAAGAGTTGTATGTATATATATATATATATATATATATATATATATATTCTAAACATATACTGTTAAATATAAGTGACAATGAATGCCTATTATGTTTAATCATAATCCGTTCTAAACATTGTATTTTGGCTTTAAGTTCTAGTGAAAATAAAGACAAAAATTCTCCAACTTCAAAGAGATTACAAGGACGTTAACATAAAGCATCCACCATCAGTTATCATTGCCTAGCAAAGTTTTATGTTAACACAAGATAAAATTGTCGCTGATTGTGGATGTTTTTATTTTAACGTCCTTGTAACCTCTCTAAAGATGGCTTATATGAACCGAAAGCTTAGAAGCAAATTTATAAAGAATTATCCAAATGTTGGATAATTTTTGTCTTCATTTTCACCTGAAATTAAAGCCAAAATACGACGGTTAGAACGGCTCATGATTAGACATAATAGACATTCATTGTCTCTTATATTTAACAGTATATGTTTAGAAAATTATCTGTTGCATCGATACACTATATATATATATATATATATATATATATATATATATATATATATATATATGCAAGTGTCTTTGTATGTTTGTGCAGAATCCATAAGCGTGGTATATCTTTTAGGCCATTTTTTGACGCTTCTTTTGTTCTGAGTGGTTAAATTTTCCCTCTCATTTGTCACGTGTTTCTTATTTTCCCGCCTGTTTCTCGAGACGGCCATTGCTGACATCTCATTGCAACGTGACTAGATACGATTTTATAGTGTCTTTTTATTTCTCTATTCGGCGTCTATGTTTTCCCGCGTCTTTTGCCCGGCGCCTCCATTGAAATGAATCTTTGACATTGCGTTGTGTCTGTCACGTTCTTTTACGATTTTTTTTTTAATGTTTCCTTTCTTTTTACAACATCGCATCACACGGGGGCAGGGGGGGGAAATGGCAATTCATGGTGTTTGCACTTGGCGCGATGCTGTGTAAAAACAAATCCTTTTATGAATATGCACTTTTGCTTTTCACGTACGTAATATGTGCGAATGTATTTATTTGTCCGCGCCTTTGGGGCATAAATGGGTCTACTTTGCTTAATTGCCCCTGATCATGTTCCTTTTGATAAATGGTCGACAACGTTTAACTGTAGACAAGCCACGTATCGAACGTTCAAGCACTCAGTTTTATAACACTCAGAGATAAATAAACAGGCCAAAAACAAAGAAACCAAAAGTAAAGTGAATGTTAAAACAGTAAAAAAAAAGTATAATCATGAAAATACTGAATCTCAATAAAGCACCCCAGCCGCTACAAAATAGTCAAAAATTGTATTAAACAAAAAAGTATAAAGACCATAACAGGAATAATAATTTTAAGTGTTCAGCTGAATATCTACGAGAATTTCAGCTCAAGTATTAGACCTAGAAGGATGTTTGTTACGTTTCAAAACAAATATTTCAAAGGCTAAACAAGGAATTTCAAAGACATTGTTTCCAAGACTAAACAAAAATATTTCAAAGGTAATATTTCAAAAGCTAAACAAGGAATTTCAAAGACAGTATTCCAAAGGCTAAACAAGAAATTTCAAAGACAATATTTCAAAAGCTACACAAGGAATTTCAAAGACAGTATTCCAAAGGCTAAACAAGAAATTTCAAAGACAATATTTCAAAAGCTAAACAAGGAATTTCAAAGACAGTATTCCAAAGGCTAAACAAGAAATTTCAAAGACAATATTTCAAAAGCTAAACAAGGAATTTTAAAGACAGTATTCCAAAGGCTAAGCAAGAAATTTCAAAGGCAATATTTCAAAGGCTAAACAAGGAACTTCAAAGACAGTGTTTCAAAGGCTAAAAATGAAATTTAAAAAAATATTTCCAAAGCTAAACAAAGAATTTCAAAGGCAGTATTTCAGAAGCTAAACAAAACATTTTAAAAGCAATATTTCAAAAGCTAAAGAAAGAATTTCAAAGACAGTGTTTCAAAGGCTAAACTAAAAATTTCAAAGGCAATATTTCAAAGGCTAAACAAAGAATTTCAAAGACAGTATTTCAAAGGCTAAACAAAGATTTTCAAAGGCAATATCTCGGAGGCAAAACAAGAAATCTTAAAGATAGTGTTTCAAAGACTAAACAAAGAATTACAAGGACAGTATTTTAAATGATAAACAAGGAATATTAATGACAATATTTGAAAAGCTAAACAAAAAAATTCAAAAACAGTATTTCAAAGGTTAAACAAAGAATTTCAAAGATAGTATTTCAAAGGCTGAACAAGAAAATTCCAAGACAGTGTTTCAAAGACTAAACAAAAAATTTTAATAACAGTATTTCAAATACTAAACAAGGAATTTTGAAGACAATATTTCAAAGGCTGAAGAATAAAATTCGAAGACAGTGTTTCAAATACTAAACAAAAATTACAAAGACAGTATATAAAATACTAAACAAGGAATTTTCATGACAGTATTTCAAAAGCTAAACAAGTAATTTCAAAAACAGTATTTCAAAGACTAAATAAGGAATTTCAAAGATAATGTTTCAAAGACTAAACAAAGAATTACAAAGACAGTATTTCAAATACTAAACAAGGAATTTTCATGACAGTATTTCAAAAGCTAAACAAGGAATTTCAAAAACAGTATTTTAAAGGCTAAATAAGGAATTTCGAAGATAATGTTTCAAAGACTAAACAAAGAATTATAAAGACAGTATTTCAAATACTAAACAAGGAATTTCAAAAAGAGTATTTCAAAAGCTAAATAAAAAATTTCAAAAACAGTATTTCAAAGGCAAAACAAAGAATTTTAAAGACAATATTTCCAAGGCTAATTAAAGAATTTCAAAGACAGTATTTCAAAGGCTAAACAAGGAATTTCAAAGACTGTATTTAAAAGGCTAAGCAAACACTTGAGCAACAGAAAAATATCGTTAGAACCAAAAGAAACGAATTCTGGGTCGTTACATGTTATTCCTCCTCTATATACGGCAATGAAAGCTAGAAAACCTATTCGTTGATGTAGAGAAAACCGTAAGCAGTAGAAATGTAGTTATGTGGAATGGATACTAGTGTAATATATTACCTTGAACATCAGAGGTAATTGACAGGTACATCTGAACTTGAGTGAAGTCAAGAAAGGAAAAGTGCGTTTGACAGATATATCCGGTCGTGGATGATGTCAACAAGTGCTACAACAAAAAAACAAAAAAGAACACAATCGAAAACCAACCTGAAAGTCGATGGCCGGCGAGGATACATTTGACAGATACATCCAGCCATAGATAAAATTCACGGACAAGGGTGGTTGACAGACGTATCCGATTGTAAATGACATCAATGAAGCGAAAACTCCAAAAACCGAGAATGCGAGGGAATTTTAAGCGTGTATAAAGTTTAGAATTTCTTGTTGAAGACAGTGAGTTGGCCACTGGCTACCGACTCTCGATGACAACTTCGTGTGCGCAACTCTCCGCAGTTCATCTTCAGCTCCACACAAGCGTCACAGACGCACCTGTCAATTATCCGATCATAATTGACGTCAATAAAGCAAAATTCCGCCAAAACAAAACAGAGAATTGGTCATTGGCTTCCGACTCTCGACAGCCTCTTCATGTGCACAACTTTTTCCGGCTCTTCTTCAGCTCCACACAAGCGTCATCGACAAAGAATGATTATATTTCTTATATATAGATTATATTTCTTTATATATGCATGTTCCTTGTCGTTTGTCCAGATCCATCGCCGTAATTTACAATACTGAGAATTACGTAGACAGAACAACGGGAAAGATTTAAAGAAAAAGTGTTTAGAACGCTTAAACTCAGAATTAGAAAAAAAAAACATGAATTTCTTGAGCACATTAAGAGGAATAATGGTTCGAAAAACTTAAAACTCACAGGACGTATTTAGTTAAAAAAAAAAAAAAAACTACAGGTAATCCACAGTTAAATTTGCTGTTAAGGAGGTCGGTTCTTTGTGCAGGACCAGGAAATTTTCCCATCTAAAACCATCTTGCACCTATACAAATCTACCATCCGCCAGTGCATTGAATACTGCTGCCATATCTGTAAGCTGTAGCGAGTTCGGTTAAGTCTGACACAAGGCCAAATCAAATAAATATTAACCAGCTCTCTACGCTACATTGATCACGACACAGAAAACTCAAACACCAATAAATAAAATGCCAATTCACCGTCCTAAAAACAAGAAAGAAGGGACAGAAGAGAAAAGACAGTCCCCAACACGTTTAAATAAACCCATTGTCATAGTATACGATCATAGAATATCAACCTCTAATGCAAACTGAAAAAAAATTCAACGAATTCACTTCCAAAGCTAAGTCCCTCAAAATATAACTTTCTTATCCATATTGAATACAATTGTTTAATTTTATGCAAAACCAACTTTATCAACCTGTTTTACGCTTTTGAATACTACTATCTACTTCGTGTCCGACCATTGAATATACACATCTTTCCTGACTATTCATCGAATTTCAAGAGTCCCATGCGTTTGAATAATTCTAATTTCAATATATATGTAGTAAACAAAAGATCTTGATTTAAAATTCAAATATTAAGCAAAGGCTCATTGATTTCGTTAGAAATTAAAAAGAATTTACAAACTCTGCGTAGCAAGCACGCAGCAGGGAATCGAAAACAAAATTCGTGAAGTTTCACACCTTGATGTGAAATGTTTTTCGGCCAACAGAAACCTAGGAAACATCTAAAAAAATCCAAATAATCTTCAGTTCTCAGAAACAAATTCTTCTACGTGCCGAGGACTCGGTTAAGAGTCCAGCAAGAAATAATACAAACACCAAAATAGGAAATAATGATATATAGATATATAATGGACTCTCCCGTCGATTTCGACGTATGAGGCCTAGACAACTGTTTAATTCGATGTAGCATGCCTGCACTTACTCAATCGTAAATGGCTTTTGAGTCCTGCAAGAGACTTACAAAGAAGTCCACAATGGAGGCAAGAAGGGAAATTGCACGAATGATCGGCTGGGACACTTGCAGATGCTTTGGTTCTCTCACGTCTTACGCGCAGTTGGTCAATCTCAGTCTCAGAGAACTGCTTGATGCCCCTCCGGCAGGCAGATCTCCATTCAATTCGTTGAGAGGCAATTCGTTCAAAATCACGGTGAGGAATATTTGTACATGTCAAATTCATTTTTAGCTTATCCTTAAAGCGAAGCAGAGGTCTACCCACATTCCGCCGTCCACCGCTGAGTTCGCCTTACAACACTTGCTTTCTTTGGTATCCGGTCATCTTCCATACGCATATATATATATATATATATATATATATAGCCTTCTGATCAGACGAGGTTTTTATCATGCTTATATAACACAATCTTCGATTCATCGTAAACAAGCATATCTGCTCTGAAATGTATCGTAATGTCAACAAATGTGAACATGTTACGGAAAATCTTCCGTAAGATGATTACATTTGTTGACATTACGATACATTTCAGAGCTGAAATGTATCGTAATGTCAACAAATACGTGGAACTCTGTTAGTAGAACGAATAAATATGTGTTAGGAAATAATATAGCAATTGGGACTCGCAGTGGTAATACGATATCAGTCTTGGCTATCTCTGCCTATCTCTATCTGCTGGTCTTCCTCTGAGCTCTCACTCTCTGCTTATCAGCTATACTCTTGTGAAGTGAAGTGAAGTATATGTAGTTGTAGGTTGAGTTCAATCCATTGTAATGGGTGATGCCACTATGACATTACGGAACTCTCGTTTGTCGTCCAATGGAAAGGTCAGAATCACATCCGGGAGTGAATTCCCAAATGACCGTCTCTACAGCTACACAGCTTGCTCATCTTGAATGATATACTGACAACGTTTCGGTCGTTCTATCCTTCCACAAAGACGTTATCAGGTAGCTGCTTTCCTATAAGCATTGCTGTTCTGACGAGCGTACTCACATTGATTGATATACTCACAACTTGCCGGCTGTTCTACCATTAAACGCAGCTATCTCAAGGTATCTGTATTATAACATTCTTTGCTATACGTTTCAGCTTGGCCATGTTGGTTGATATACTTCCAACGTTTCGAAGCCGTCTTCAGGTATCGGTTTTGTTATATGCTTTGCTGCTTAGTTTACTTTGTGTTGTGACGTGATTCGATCACATGACCGGATTCACTTATATATAGAAAGAGTGAGTCGGTTGAACTCGGCAGTTATTGTGAGCTGAGGGCTACTGTTAACAACCGTGATTACTTGCTAACTCAACCACCCATATTGTTGCGATCTAGTACGGACTATTATGTTGTATCTACCGATATTATTTTATCATCTCCACTTTGACGAGACAACATTTCGGCCATTCTGCTTTTCCACCCAGCGTTCTTCAGGGATCTGTTTTGTTATTAGGAGCTTAAATAAGCTCTCGCTGATTTTTCATGAAAAGTAATTGTTGTGGATTCCGAGTTATGAATAATGAACAACAAATCAGATATTTTTTTTAATCATAATCATATCACCCCAATCAAGGCGGTAACGCCACTGATGCGCAGGGGGCTACTCAAGAGTAAAAAGATTGGAAAAGAGAAAGTCGGAAACCACATCCTCAACAGGGAAGAAGGGATGAACCTCTTCACCTGTTCAACAGACGTGGGTGGAGTGTGACCCGGGCGATAGTTTAGTCAATCTACTCTAATTGAGAAAATAAAAAGTAAAAAGATTGGAAAAGAGAAAGCCGGAAACCACATGCTAAACAGGGAACAAGAGATGAGCCTCTTGACCTGTTCAATAGACGTGGGTGGAGTGTGAACCGGGCGATAGTTTAATCTATCTACTCCAATTGAAAAAAAGAAAGAAAAGAATGAAATTATTGGAAAAGAGAAAGCCGGAAACCACATGCTAAACAGGGAACAAGGGATGAGTCTCTTCACCTATTCAATAGATGTGGGTGGAGTGTGAACCGGGTGATATTTTAGTCTATCTACTCCAATTGAAAGAAAAAAAAACATAGTGAGAAGATTAGAAAAGAGAAAGCCGGAAACCGCATCCTAAACAGGAAACGAGGGATGAGCCTCTTCACCTGTTCAATAGACGTGGGTGGAGTGTGAACCGGGAAATATTTTAGTCTCTCTACTCCAATTGAGATAGAAAAATAGGTTATATTAAAAGTAAAGATACAAACTAGAACGCAAGTTAGTAATCCAGGAATAACATTAGTAAGAATATATATATACAAGTCTTTGAAGTGAAGCCGTGCTGGATTTAGTATGTCCGTGTAACACAATTCTGGCTGAGTGGAGCTCAGTGCTACTATGAGTACTAACGCGGCATTCTCTTTGTAATTTCGGTATCTCTCGGTAACTTACGGATCAGTCCCCGTTCTCGCTATGGCAGGAGTATATGTATACTCAAGCCGAGTCCATTATCATAGAAAAAGGGGAGATCCCACGACAGTAATGTTTTATTTACAAAAATTATTAAGAAGCATGTAACTGAAAGGATTGTTCATCGCTAGCTCCTTTTTTCTCCATGTTTCTGTCAGCATTTGAATTCAACGTCACATAACCTAACCCCGAGTCGACCCATTTTTGGTATCTTCGTAAGTACGAAAGTGTTGCTCAGCCAGGCCATGTGCCTTCGATTGGAATAAGTGATAATCGGACGTGGTAATATCTGGTGAATACAGCTAGTGAGGTAGAACTTACCATTTAAGCTTTTTTCAAATAGTTTTACACCCGTTTTGCAACGTTTTTGCGCTAAAATTTTGCAAAGTCACTTTGTTGTGTTGTGCTTCCCTAGACACAATGCTAAAAACCATCTTGTTTTAGACAGCCAATGTAAAGTCGAATTCACAAGAACACACGGACGAATTTCATTGAAAAACGGAAGATTGTATTCTGTGAATTAGGTAAAATATGTGTCTCTGCTCAGATAGTTGCCGTTTTTCTTCAGTGATTGGCTTAAACCCACCAGTTACAGTCGATAGCGATCTCCCGTCATGATTTTGTTAGGTTCGAGCAGTTCATAACTACACCCAACAGATTCCACTAAATGCAGAGTAGAAGCTTCGAACCATGGATATTCGGTATTGCCGGCGATGTTGAGAAATGATCGGACATACTCAATGATTTTCTAGGCTTAGGGTGATCGTAGTGTATCCACTTTTATCGCCGGTCACGATGTGATGCAATTTTTGCTTTTCTGCCGTTAAAGCAGCTGTTTACACGTGACAAGACGCCCTTCGACGTCTCTTGGCTTCAACTCGTACAGCACTCAATGTTTTTGCTTTTGAATTATTCCTAATACTTTCAAAGGTTTCAAAACTGTCGTGTGATCAACTCTTAATGATTCTGCAAGTTCAGCTTGCGCCTGACATAAGCCTTAATGAAGTAATGTCTCAAATGCTCGGCTCATTATAGTTGATAGCGATCTCCTATTCCGAGTCGATATCCACTGCACCACAACGCACATCCAGTGGGTTAGGTAGGACTTTTTATTTAAGCATTTCCAAGCAGATTTTCACCCGTTTTACAACATGTGGCCAGGCTGTTGTCATTTAGGGAAATCACTTTGCCGTACCTCTGATCGTATTGCAGCGTTTTTTTTTTCTCCAATGCTCGGCTTATTCTAGTTGATAGCGATCTCCCAGATGGTGTCCTTTGGTTTGAGCAACATATAATAAACTACACCCAACTGAGTGCACCAAATGCATATTCGGCTCTGCTACCGATATTGTTACATGGTTGGGCTTATCCCACGATCTTCTACGCTTAGGGTTATTGTTGTATATCCACTTCCTATTGCCGGTCACGATACAAGGCAAAGAATATTTTCTTTTCTGCCGTTGAAGCAGCTCTTCACACGTGACAAGACGCAGTTCGACGTCTGTCGGCTTCAACTCGTACAGCATCTAATGTTCTTGCTTTTAAATAATTCCTAATACTTTCACACGTTTGAAAACTGTCGTGTTACCAACTCCTAATGCGTCTGCAAGTTCAGCTTGCGCCTGACATGAGTCTTCGTTAATTAATGCCTCCAATACTTCGTCTTCAAATATTATTAATTTTGAAACGTTTAAACTAGTTTCTGTATGTTGTTCCCAACAGAGCATGGTCGCCGTAAGTGTCAATTAGAACTAGAACTGTGTGCTTCAGCTACAGATATTCTTTTGAATAAATTAGTGCAGTAAAATTCCCTGAAAATACACTTTCTTTGGCAGGAAATTCGACATGTTTAACGCTATGAAAAAGTTGTTTACACTTCGGCAAAATGACATACACTGAATTTCAAGCTTGCTTATATTGTACTTCTTTATAGATTCGCAACCATATGAAACTACACAAACTCAGTTCTTGGAACTCCATCTGTAGAAATCTGATTCAAGGTCACAATATATTCTTTGCTATTCGGACCAACATAACTATTTCAGTTTGCTATGCTCAGAACGTTTCGACCGTTCTACACATTAAAACAGCCGTTTTCAGGTATCCGTGTTATTATATGATTTTCTATTCGAATAAACAAACTAGTCACTGTTCCTAATAATAGTAGTCGTAATAATAATAATAATAATAATAATAATAATAATAATAATAATAATTGCTTTTTTATTGATATGGCTTGTCCAGCGGATTGTAACATAGCAACTAAGGAAGTAGACAAACTGTCAAAATATAAAGATCTGGAAATTGAAATAGAAAAAATGTGGAAATTGAAAACAAGTATCGTACCAGTGATAATAGGTGCACTTGAAATGATAAACAATGGAACAAAAAACACATTGAGAGAATCCGTGGAGGCCCCTACTTGGGAGATATACATGGAGTCATCTTGTTAAGTGCCGTCGTCTTGTTAACTGGGGAGAACGTTGTCTATGTAACGCTAGGGATGTTAGAGAAATTAAAAAAAAAAACATGAAATCGAGCCATAACAACACACCACAATCTGCCTTAGGTCTTCCTGCAGACTTTGTAGGTAGTGCGACTATAGCAGAAACCGATTTATAATGAAAAATGACATAATAATAATAATAATAATAATAATAATAATAATAATAATAATATTGAAGCAAACAGGCCAGACATTATTGTTAAAAACCAGAAGGAGAAAACTTGTCTATTAATTGATATGGCTTGTCCAGCGGATTGTAACAAAGCAATCAAGGAATTTGAAAAACTGTCAAAATATAAAGACCTGGAAATTGAAATAGAAAAAATGTAGAAATTGAAAACAAGAGTTGTGCCAGTGATAGTAGGTGCACTTGGAATGATAACAAATGGAACAAAACAACACATTGAAAGAATCCCTGGAAACCCCAGCTTAAGAGATATACAAAAATTGTCTTATCAAGTACAGCCCACACACTAAGGAAAACGTTATCTATGTAATGCTGGGGGTGATAGGGAAGATAGAAAAACATGAAATGGAGCCATAACAACACGCCACTACCTGCCTTAGGTCTCCCCGCAGACTTGGTTGGTAGTGAGACCAAAGCAGAAATCGAAATATGATGAAAAAATGACATAATAATAATGAAGGAGAAGAAGAAGAAGATGAAATTCATAAGCCCTTTTACCTTGACACGAAGCCGTCTTCATGTATCTGTTTAGTAATATGCTTTGCCATTCAGTTCAACTTGCTCATCTTGATTGCTATAGTCATACTGTTTCGACAGTTCTACCTTTCCATCTGGCTTTTTTCAGGTAACTGTTTCATTATATGCTTTGCTATTCAGTTCAGCATGCTCATCGGGATTACGATGCTCGCAACGTTTCGACCGTTCTTACACTCCTCTCTGTTGTTTTCAGGTATCTGATTTATTACACCATTAGCTATTCAGGACATCGTTCTCATTTCGTTTGGTATACTCACAACGTTTTGTCTGTTCTACTTTTCGACCCAGCCTTCTTCAGCAATCTATATTATTATATAATTCTCTTTCCAGAACAGAAGCTCATTCTCGTTGCTATGCTTCCAATGTTTCGGGAAATCTACACTTTCACCCAGGATTTTTCCCGTATGTTTTATTATACTCGTTGCTACTCGGAGTAGCATACACATCTTTCATCGTTTCGGCCTCTGCTCCACTTCCACCAAGCCTTGGTTCTTAACCTTTCGGCTGTTCTATCTTTCCAGGCAGCCTTCTTCATGTATATGTTTTATTCTTTGCTTTTGCTGTTCCCACCAGCATACTCAGCTTGCTTGATATACTATTGTTTCGTCTGTTTCACTCTCCAGCGTTATTTCAGATATTTTTGTAAGTGATAATTCAGTATATGTTTGAATTCTTTGAATATGATTGTTGTGGATTCCGAGTGAGAAACCACCCAATATAATGGACAACGATATTTGAGATAGAAAAATGGGTTATATTAAACGTAAAGATACAAGTGGAACGCAGGTTAATAATCCAGGAATACGATTAGTAAGGAATATATATATATATATATATATATATATATATTGTGTGTATTTTGGCAGCATTTTTTCATTAATGCAGGTTACATTGAATAATATAGACAAGTTTTGTCTATTAATTTTGTGTAGGATCCGTTCGTACCGTCTGATACACTTGATGGTGATATCGTTGAAAGACAACAAAAAATCACAGTAATTGTTGATTTTTTTATCGGGTCTAAGCTTTCGGCTCACATAAGCCATTATCAAAGAGTAAATATTAACACACAGTAAACATAGAACATTTAAGTTATTAACAATAAAAATAATTGAATTGAAAATATAAGTCCATCCCTACCGTGGCGGATGGCCGAAGACAGTGACACAATAGTGGAGCTGTGGTCCCTGGTCTGATTACAGGCTTTTGAGTACGTTATTGGAAATATCAAAATTGATTGTATTCAAAACATGTTTAAATTGTTTAAATTATACAATCAATTTTGATATTTTCAATAACGTACTCAAAAGCCTGTAATCAGACCAGGGACCACAACGCCACTATTTTGTCACTGTCTTCGGCCATCCGCCACGGTAGGGATGGACTTATATTTTCAATTTAATTCTCTTTATTGTTAATAACTTAAATGTTCTATGTTTACTGTGTGTTAATATTTACTCTTTGATAATGGCTTATGTGAGCCGAAAGTTAGACCGATAAAAAAATCAACAATTACTGTGATTTTTTGTTGTCTTTCAACGATATCACCATCAAGTGTATCAGACGGTATGAACGGATCCTACACAAAATTAATAGACAAAACTTGTCTATATTATTCAATGAAACCTGCATTTACATATATATATATATATATATATATATATATATATATATATATATATATAAGTCTTTAAAGTGAAGCCGTGCTGGAATTAGTATATCCGTGTAATAATATTCTGGGAGAGTGAAGCTCAGAGCTACTATGACTTCTGACTCTGTGTAACTTCGGTATCGTTCGGTACTCCTACGATGTCTCTACGATGTTTCTTTCCTATTTTCTCGTATCTCTCTATGGCAGTAGTATATGTATACTCAAGTCGAGTCCATTATAATAGAAAACGGGGAGGTCCCACAACAATGTTTTATATATGTTGTATTCTTTGCTTTTGCTGTTCCCACCAGCATACTCAGCTTGCTTGATATACTATTGTTTCGTCTGTTTCACTCCCCAGCATTCTTTCAGATATTTTTGTAAGTGATTATTCAGTATATGTTTGAATTCTTTGAATATGATTGTTGTGGATTCCGGGTGAGAAACCGCACAAAATAAAAAGCAACAAAACGGATATATGAGATAGAAAAATAGGTTATATTAAACGTAAAGATACAACTGGAACGCAGGGGATGAGAGTTTTAGGGGATGTCGAAGAAAAGATAAGAGGCGGATGGGAATAATGTAGACAAAAGAAGGCAATTGACGTTGCATTCAAACTTTTATAGATTATAGCTATCATGGAAGTAAGTAAATGGAAGTGAGTTCCTCTAACGAGAAGTTCCAGTAAAGAAACTGTTAGGGTCAGAACTTCAAAATTTTTCACAAATACATGCGCATTCAAGAAAGAAAAAGCAAACAACAGATCATTTAAAAACATATAGTAAAACATTTAGTAAATAGAAGTAGAAAAATATGGGTTAACAGTGTGAAGGTAACACCTCTGCCGTCATATAACTGACAACTGTCTATGGGTCCACGTTAAAAAGAAGGTGTTAAATTCGAAGTGACTCTCGTAATTTCAAATGTTTGAATATGACTGATTGAATTATGTCCCAATAATTGTGTTAATTGTCTGCGGGAAAAAAATTGATTATATCTTAGTATTCTTTAAGAATAAAACTTGTCTTCAGTTGGAAATAAAAGAAGAATTATGGCAATGTTGGCCACCTCATGTTTTGTATGTTAATTGGGGATAAATACTGAAAGATAATGAGTCAAATTATTAGAATTATCAAACAACAGACCCGAGATCGAATTCTAATATCGTCGATCGGTGGAGACGATCTCAGGTTAAAGGTCTGTCGCTAAACTTCTGAAAACCATAATGCGTTTAAACTCATTCCTTGTCAGTGAAATGTTTCGGTACTGGTGATGGTTATGTAATATTAAATCACAAGTTATCGTATCCGACGTGCGTTGTGGGGCAGTGGATATCAGCTTGGAACAAGAAATCCGGGAGCCGACTTCGAATTCCAGTTGAATTCATTGCGTTCACTTACGCGCAAATACTCTTGAGAAGGGAATTGATTAGTCTTTTCCCTCCAGCTATGGGTCAGATAACAGGATAGTTTGGCTCCTACAGCCTTGGCTGGCAACCAGTCTACTGCAGAAATTAATGCAACTTTCTGCTGGATAATCTTCTGCCTAGTCAGTCATGTCTCTTACGAGACATTATCATCCAAACGTGTATTACGTATGAAACTTAACTGACTTACTGAGTGAGTTCGCTCCTAACTAGGTGCTGCATATTTTCGGCCTTGTGCTACATATAAGCTAACAGAAATAATTTTTGCACTTCGACGGGATGTAATGGTACCAACGTTGTCTACTTTATTCCCATCCGCCTCTTATTTTTTCCTTCGACATCCACTGAAACTCTTATTTAAACCGCCCGCGCATCAGTGGCTTTTCTGCCTTGCTTTGGGTGAAATGATTATAAAATGTTTCCCTTCCATCTCAAATGAATAAAAACATTTTTCTGACATTCAACTTTCATCCACCATTTTAAATAATATAGTCCGCATGTATCTTTTCATATGGTAATTACATTCGGATTGTTGTCTACATCTTTATGACCATATTCAAGACGTTTTCGGTCGTTATGCGTCTCCGGTGATTGGAATTTCGAACCGAATTCTTTAATTCGACCACTGGCTATATTGTTCTCGTTCTATGAGCCGTGCTACTTCCGGATATGTTCATTTCTTTTGACTTAACTATCTGTTATAGTGCCTTTCTACGAGGCATGGGCTCTTCCTCTTACTACATATCATTACCTGCATGCCTTCTGGGACGCAGTTAAGGACAGCTACGGTTCAGGCCTAACTGTGCTTAAATTCGTAAACTAAAGATACAGAAGAGTTGATTCTTCTTCAGGTTTTGGCAAGAATCTCCAAATCTTCTTAATGGTTGCCTACGTCCAGAAGAGGCATAAATCTAGAATATAAAGGTATAAAAACTATCATGGCCAAAAAGTCAGGGATTAGTTTACATACTGATTATAACAAAGAATTGATCCCACACTTTTCATTTTACGGGAAGATTAATAAATAACTTTTCTATGTCTAGGAAGGGTTCTTCTTCTATGTGCCGTGTCCCTTCAGGACGTGTGCGATCATGGCTTTATCCCTTGTAGCCCTTAACACGATTTCTGCTGTTACCCCAGCCAAATCCTACTCCGCCATCCCTCTGCTCAATTCCATAGACTGGTTACCAACCAAGGCTATAGAACCCAATCCGTCCTGTTACTTAACCCATAACTGGGGGGAAGAGACTGGTTAATACCTTTCTCAAGGGTATTTGCGCGTAAGTGAATGCAACGAATTCAACTGGAATTCGAACTCGGCTTCCCGACTTCTCGTTCCGAGCTGATATACTCTACATCACAACGCACATCCGTTTGTGAGCAAAGAAGAAGCTTTAAAGAAAAATAAAGCCTCAAGGAAACATATACTTACAATTCCTTCAATTCCTTGCATTCACTTACGCGCAAAACCCTTGGAAAATGTTTTAATCCGTCCCATCCCTCCAGGGTAAATTTTTGTTTTGTTCCCCGAAGCACTTTACCCCGTCAAACCTTTCCAAAGCTTCCCTATTTCCGTGCAAATGTATATGCTGAACTCAAACCGATAATTGTTTATTGAAAAAACCTACCTTTTTTTTTCATTTCATGGAGCAGAAAAATATGGAACTTCTTGTTACTGTTTATCTCACCCGCTAACCACGGTTAGAAAATGTTATTCACTGCAGACTGACTTCACGCGTAGTTTTCCGATTTTTCGGCCTTTTTACTTCCTTTTTGCGATTAATACGCGTAAAATGAGTTCCGAAACCAAATAAATTGCGGAATTTACTGCTGAAAAGGATGTAAATAAAACGAATTCAGCGGTGAATCAGATATGAGAACAGTGGTAAGGGCTAAGATATAGTCAGATTTATTTCTGGACGATAACATGAAATAAAGGTTACGTTTCTTTTATAAACAATTATCGATTTGAGTTCAGCATATACATTTGCACGGAATTAAGGATGTTTTGGAAAGATTTGAAGGAGTAAAGGCCTTCGGAGAACAAAACAAAAATTTACCCCCTTCAGTTATGGGTTAAATAACAGGACAGATTGGGTTCTATAGCCTTGTCTGGCAACCAGTCTGCCGTAGAAAGCAATGGCAAGCTACTGCGGGATAATCTTCTGCTCAGTCAGTCATGTCTCTTTCGAGACATTATTGCCCAAGCGTGTTTCACGTATAGCACTTAACTGACTGACTAAATATAATAGTTAGAAACATGATTAAGTCTTCTACTGGGCATAAAGTAGAGGATCGGTTTTCTATTGTTATGAAGTAATAAACTGATCTCCCTCTAATTAGTACTTAATAATATAGTACATATATTCTCCCGCTAGCTATGAGTCAAAAGACAAGACAGCTTGGGTTCTATAGCCTTGGCTGGCAACCAGTCTACCACAGAAAGTAATGGCAACCTACTGCTGGATAATCTTCTGCCCAGTCAGTCATGTCTCTTTCGAGACATGATCGCCCAAGCGTTTTTCACGGATGGCACTTAACTGACTGACTGAATATAATAGTTGAAACCATAAATAAAACCTACTGGACATAATTTGGGGGATCGGTTTTATATTGTTATGAAGTAATAAACTGATCCCCCACTAATTATACATAATATAATAATGTGATTGAGTTCTATAGCCTTGTGTGGCAACGAGTCTATTGCAGAAAGTAATGACATCCTACTGCGGGATAATCTTCTGCCCAGTCAGTCATGTCTCTTTCGAGACATGATCGCCTAAAGTTTGTATCACGTATGGCACTTAACTGACTGACTGAATATAATAGAAACATGATTAAGGCTTCTACTGGGCATAAAGTGGGTGATCGGTTTTCTATTGTCATAAAGTAATAAACTGATCCCCCACTAATTACTACTTATTAATATAATAATATAATTCACCAGTCTACCGCAGAAAGCAATGGCAACCTACTGCGGGATAATCTTCTGCCCAGTCAGTCATTTCTCTTTCGAGACATGATCGCCCAAAGCGTGTATCACGTATGGCACTTAACTGACTGACTGAATATAATTGTTAGAAATATGATTAAGGCTTCTACTGGGCATAAAGTTAGGGATCGGTTTTCTATTGTCATGATGTAATAAACTGATCCCCCACTAATTATAACTTATTAATATAATAATATAATTCGCCAGTCTACCGCAGAAAGCAATGGCAACCTACTGCGGGATAATCTTCTGCCCAGTCAGTGATGTCTCTTTCGAGACATGATCGCCCAAGCGTTTATCACGTATGGCAGTTAACTGACTGACTGATACTTACAATCAGAACGAGATTTGAAATTTTATTACTTATTTATTACTAGTTTACTACCTCTGAAGAGGCTTTCAGTATCTTACATGATTCCAGTGACTACCGTATTCTTACAAACAAAACACTATCCAATCTATTTATCTTCTGCCTGTTTTTTTATTATTTTCCCTGAAGTAAAACAAAATCCGCGCGACGATTTTATTAATTATCTAAACTTATTTATAAATGGAACTTTGTGTGTCTATGTGTGTGTATGTGTGTGTGTGTGTGTGCGTGTGTGTGTATATCCGTTACCTATAGACTCCAAAACGGCTGAACCGATTTTCTTAAAAATTTACACAGTTGTACTATAAGCGTCTGCGAGTGTTCTTAGCTAGGTTTGGTGTCGAGGTACCCCTGATAAATATCGAAAATTAATTATCGAAAAATCGGCTTATAAAGGGAGTGATCTGATTTTAATCAAATTTGATACACTCATAGACAAAGACATAAGAAACTATATTCAGAAGTTTCAAGGTTGCAGTTCTTAAAATAGTGCAGAAAATCGATAATATATATATGTATAAATCGATACCAAGAAATCAAAATTTGACTTACATCCATTCATTTTTCTTTCAGTCTACGGTTTTTTCTTTAACTGGAAACGTTTCAGTCTTTCGTGCCAACGTCCAAAGTGTCTGAGCTCTAGGACCATGGATTAGTTTTAAAGCTTTCATTTCACCCGAGCAACGCCGGGCTATACTGCTAATTGTTCATAGATCGACATAACTCTACGTTGCACCGAAAATTCTTCAGCGTAGAAATAGTTCGTTTCTGACTTACACGGAATGGACACTGATACTCGCCTGATACCTACCAGGTGATATTGACAGACATCAGTTCAAGGGACGCAGAACTTTATCATTATCTTACATTAAATTTTCTCTCGGGTTTTAAGCCTAATGGGGTTTGTAACGAAAAGGTAACCTTACAGGCATTTGATTAAACCCAATATTTTTTTCTTTAAATATTTCTTTCGTTAGACTGTTCTTAAAAGTGAGACATAATGTCTGGATTTGTCACATCAATTAAAGTCCGGATCATGTCAAATTGAACCATGTTTCAGCGATATGAAACTAAAAAAAATATTAACTAACTCAAGATAAAACTATGACATGATTTGAGAGACAAAAAAATACAATTTTAAATTCATTTATAGCGTTTCGTTCTACTCATATCTTCTGCTGCTCTCATTCGTTTCCCTCGTTTTATCTTGGGCGCTTTTTTTTTTATTATTTTCATCCAATCACATTCTACTTCCACGCTCTCTTTCGCTCCTCTCTCTTTCATTGTAGGCGCTCGAAATTCTCTCCTTTTCATGATTGACGTTACTCTCTTCTCTCTTTTAACTCGAAGCTTTCTTCCTCTCTTTTACTGTCGCTCTTTCTTTCTTCCCTTCAAGTAATAATATATCTCCTTTCTTTTACGTTGGGCGCTCGAAAGCCGATATTTTTCAGTCTTTCATCAATTTCTCGCTATTTAATTTACGCTCGTTTAACCAAATACTTTTTCCTTTGTTTCTTACACACACTTCATTTCCTTCCAATAATTTCTCTTTCTTTTTTATTACTTTATTTTCCATTTTCCTAATATTTTATGGCATGTCTTCCTTCTAGAAACCTTTCGTTATACTAAGACAGATATGAACAGTTTAGGCGTTCTGTTTAGCCGGTAAATATAGATGTTGCTATTATTGTTTGATATAAAAAAAATTGAGTTGGTATAGATAGATAGATAGATAGATAGATAGATAGATAGATAGAAATGGACAGATGAGATAGATAGACTGAGATAGATAGATAGATAGATAGATAGATAGATAGATAGAAATGGACAGACTGAGATAGATAGATAGATAGATAGATAGATAGATAGATAGATAGATAGATAGATAGATAAGACATAGATAGAAATAGGATAGATAGAAATAGGATAGACATAGATAGAAATAGGACAGAATAGATAGATAGATAGATAGATAGATAGATAGATAGATAGAAATGGACAGACCGAGATAGATAGATAGATAGATAGATAGATAGATAGATAGATAGATAGATAGATAGATAGAAATGGACAGTCTGAGATAGATAGATAGATAGATAGATAGATAGATAGATAGATAGAAATGGACAGACAGATAGATAGATAGAAATGGACAGACTGAGATAGATGGATAGATAGATAGATAGATAGATAGATAGATAGATAGATAGAATGGACAGACAGATAGATAGATAGATAGATAGATAGATAGATAGATAGATAGATAGATAGATAGATAGATAGAAATGGACAGACTGAGATAGATAGAAATGGACAGACGGAGATAGATAGATAGATAGATAGATAGATAGATAGATAGATAGATAGATAGATAGAAATGGACAGACTGAGATAGATAGATAGATAGATAGATAGATAGATAGATAGATAGATAGATAGATAGAAATGGACAGACTGAGATAGATAGATAGATAGATAGATAGATAGATAGATAGATAGAATGGACATACTGAGATAGATAGATAGATAGATAGATAGATAGATAGATAGATAGATAGATAGATAGATAGAAACAGACACTGAGATAGATAGATAGATAGATAGATAGATAGATAGATAGATAGATAGATAGATAGATAGATAGATAGATAGAAAGAAAGGAATGGACAGACTGAGATAGATAGATAGATAGATAGAAAGAAAGAAATGGACAGACTGAGATAGATAGATAGATAGATAGATAGATAGATAGAAAGAAAGAAATGGACAGAGATAGATAGATAGATAGATAGATAGATAGATAGATAGATAGATAGAAAGAAAGGAATGACAGACTGAGATAGATAGATAGATAGATAGATAGATAGATAGATAGATAGATAGATAGAAAGAGAACAGACAGACTGAGATAGATAGATAGATAGATAGATAGATAGATAGATAGATAGATAGATAGAAAGAAATGGACAGACTGAAATAGATAGATAGATAGATAGATAGATAGATAGATAGATAGATAGATAGATAGAAAGAAAGAAAGAAAGAAATGGACAGACTGAGATAGATAGATAGATAGATAGATAGATACATAGATAGATAGATAGATCTGAGTAGATTGAGATTGATAGGTGGGTACGTAGGTTTGAATAAAATTAAATAAATATTGTCCTCGTCTTTATGGCCATATTCATGCCGTTTCAGCCGTTGTACTTTCCGGCTGCTTTCACGATATTGGAATTTCGATCAGAATTCTTTATTTTGATCACTGGCTTATATTGACCACGTTCTCTAAACCATGCCTCTTCTAGATGTCCTAATTCTCTCCCTTGAACTCATTTAAGTTATTTCTTTACTACTGTAGCCAGGCAGTGAACCCACAACACTTTGTGTCAAGTCACTGAATTTAAACAACGCTCTAACCTTGTCTTTTTTCTTTTGGTAACTCCAGTCGCTCTGGCTGTGGTCCTGCTTTGCTTGGTGTGAAATGATTATATATGTATAATCATTTCACTTCCTACTTCCACCGAACGCCCATAGCCCAAGGGTAGAGTCGCCGACTAACGCCATTTCGGTCGGGTTTCAATCCTGGGTAAGAAAAGCAATCGGAGTCTAACCGTACTGCTCAGCTGTGATACGGCGAAACAGATCTGTCTGCGGATAACTATATATATATATATATAATCACATCGCCCCAAGCAAAGCATTTTACTGCCACTGTTGTGCAGGGTGTTACGCAGGAGAAAGGTTATGAGAAAGAGTGACAGTTTATAGGGGGTTTCAGGAAGTGGGTAAGATTACTGATAAGAGTGGAATGGACGGAGGAAGGAGCATGAGAGAGAGGATGCTGGTTAATGAGATAGGAGATGATTATTGATTTGTATTGACATTCTTGGAGATTGTAGATGTCGGGGAAGCAAGTAAACGGAAGGGAACTCCACAGGGGGGAAGTGCGAGAAAAGAAGCTGATGAATTTGCGTTGACAATTTATTGGTTTCACAATAAAAGTGTTGGGCCTAGTTGCTAATCTTGTGGCTCGAGTAAATTCATATATAGGGGGCACCAATGAGCTAAGTTCATCGGAGGAGAAGCCGTGAAACTATTATATATACAAATATATATATATATATACATATATTAGTCATTCACATACAAGCCTGTTTCGCTGTATCACAGCTCATCAGTGGGGTTAGACGCATCCACTTGCTTCTGGCCGGAATCGAAACTCGACTGATTTGGTGTCACTCGGAGTCGCTACTCCCTAAGCCATCGACGCATGGAATCAGAGAAGGGAAATTTTAACGTGTTGTATAGAAGCAGTGTATACACACGCCAGAGAAACTCAATTCATTTCTGAAGAGTCACGCATATAGCAGAATTTGAATCTGTTCTAAAAATTTTCCTCTCCAGAGAACTCAATCGTAATGAGTGCATAATATCTTTGTCATCATATATATATATATATATATATATATATATATATATATGAGTTGAATATATAGATCGGAATTCGACAAGATACTTGTCAGGTAATAAAGCAATGGATGAATATTTTCAATGTAGGGGAAGACCTTATCTCTGTTTAAGTGTGTGTGCCACGTGTAATAAATACACTAGATGTTTATTATGAATGTAAGTTTATGTAAGCAAAAATAATGCGTGTCAATCGTATCTAAACTATAGACGAATTAAGTGTGTGTATATGTGGTTAACGTTAGTATGTGTGTGAATGAAAAGAACAAAATTCATTTCCGTTCAATATTGTAGCAAAATAATGTATACACGTGTCAAGCGATGGAACGATTTTCATTTTTAAATAGAGAGAAGCATGTAAAAATGTCAGTGCATGAGAGAAATCATGTATGAATGTGTGCGTTTATGAGTCGGTAAAGTTAGTATGTAAAGTTGAAGCTATAGGGAGATGGTTAAGCTTACCTTTGAATCGGCTTTGTGTCAAACATAACCGAACTCCCTACAGTTTTAAGAGGTTAAGGGTATCAAGAGTGTTCGTAGTAGTCCTTGCACGAGTGAGTTTATGTGTACGTAGGCAGAAACGTACGTGTGTATGTATGTGTGAGCGTTATGGTTGAATAGGAGTGGCTTTGAAATTATCGCTCACAGTGAATAGTGAAAAGGCAGGAGGTGAGTGGTGAACGATGAAGAAGAAGGTGAGAGGTGAGAGAGAAAGATAAAAACAATAATAATAACGATCGCTTGATTTTTGTCAAGATTACGTGTTAATTGCTCGTCATTCCTGACCAAGGCTATAGAACCCAGTCTGTTCTGTTATTTAACCCATAACTGGAGGGAAGAGACGGATTAATACCTTTCTCAAGGATATTTGCGCGTAAGTGAATGCAACAAATTCAACTAGAATTCGAACTCTGCTCACCGATTTCTCGTTCCAAGCTGATATCCACTGAACCACTAGTACCTGCTAGGAGATGTGCACACATCATCGGAGAACAAGACTTCCATTTTTTCTTATTGGTCTAATTTATCAAATTTTACTCCCAATCAACAACTACTTTTTCGTATTATTTTTAAATTTCCAATTTTATTTTCTGATAATTTTTTGCCATCATGCTTTCCCAGTCATTTAGAGAGAACGATTATGATACGACATACATTCAATCTCTGAGAAAGTCCTGTGATTATTAACCTCTTCTTAAAAGATCATTCGGTTAAGCAAGTGTAGTTCACGATGGAGTGTCAGTTGAATTCGATTTCTGATCTTTATATAATGTTGTTGGTCAAATATTTACCTTTTTTTACTTATTTTCGGCAATGTTTAATTTAATGGTATTATCAGCCATCTCTTTTTAGAGTGACATTCGGCATTCGTTGACCGAGCATCCAATGCAAACTAAGGCTGAAATTTATAAAAAAATCTTTCTATTAAAATTTTTTTTCTACAAGATAGTTTTTTTACCTGGTGGGTCGTCTCTAGTCTCACTCATACCAATTAAATGTGTCTTCGCTCTGTCTCTTCTACAAATACTTTCATGGGTTCTGCTCTGACGAGCTCAGCTTCTTTGACCCCTACCTCATGAATTTACTCGAGCAACAAGGTCCCACCCTTTCACTGTGAAAAAAATCGAGTGTAATCGCAAATTCTACTCCGCAGCTTCTTTTATCGCTCTCCCTCCTGTGGAACTCCCTTCCGTATTCTTGTTTCCCTGATAGCTACAATCTCCAAGAGTTTAAATGCAATGTCAACTGTCATCTTTTGTCCTCTTGATTTCCATCCTTCTTATTAATTTACAGTTTGCTCTCACGCAACTCTCTTTACACCAATGTACCCGTCCTTCTCTTACGCATTTAACCAACACGTACTGTGGCCTGTTCTCCTCTCTTCCCATTCTCCTATGATGTAATAATAATTGAGGAGTGCTGCCTTTGTTGGGGTGAAACGATTATAAAAAAATTATTCGGACTAATGTCCCCATCCTTGTTGCCATTTGTACGACGTTTCAGCTTTTTTCAGGTGCTAGGAATTTCGAACTGAAGTATATGAAGTTTATTGCATAATAGTGACCATTTTGGTAGTCCTGAGTTATCTCTTCTTACATTGTAAGTTACTTGTTCACCACTGCTGTGGACTGATATTGAACTCACAATTCTTTGAGTCAAGTCACAGGAACTAACCAACGTCGATATACTTAAGGATAAGAACAACTGAATATTGTGGACTTGTAAACCTGATGGCCAGTAACACTTTTTTAGCAAATAGCAACAAAGATGAAGATAATAGTCCGAATAATGTAAATACTGCAAATATTACCTCATCTCAGAAATATAGACAAATAGAATGATCCACTATTAAACGTCGTACAAATGGCAACAAAGATGAGGACAATAGTCCAAATAATGTAAATACTGTAAATACTACCTCATCTCAGAAATATAGACAAATAGAATAATCCACTATTAAACGTCGTACAAATGGCAACAAAGATGAGGACAATAGTCCAAATAATGTAAATACTGTAAATACTACCTCATCTCAGAAATATAGACAAATAGAATAATCCACTATTAAACGTCGTACAAATGGCAACAAAGATGAGGACAATAGTCCAAATAATGTAAATACTGTAAATACTACCTCATCTCAGAAATATAGACAAATAGAATGATTTATCATTAAACGTCGTACAAATGGCAACAAAGATGAGGACAATAGTTTGAATAATGTAAATACCGTAAATACTACCTCATCTCAGAAATATAGACAAATAGAATGATCTATTATTAAACGTCGTACAAATGGCAACAAAGATGAGGACAATAGTTCGAATAATGTAAATACTGTAAATACTACCTCATCTCAGAAATATGGACAAATAGAATGATTTATTAAACGTCGTACAAATGGCAACAAAGATGAGGACAATAGTCTGAATAATGTAAATACTGTAAATACTACCTCATCTCAGAAATATAGACAAATAGAATAATCCACTATTAAACGTCGTACAAATGGCAACAAAGATGAGGACAATAGTCCAAATAATGTAAATACTGTAAATACTACCTCATCTCAGAAATATAGACAAATAGAATAATCCACTATTAAAACGTCGTACAAATGGCAACAAAGATGAGGACAATAGTTTGAATAATGTAAATACCGTAAATACTACCTCATCTCAGAAATATAGACAAATAGAATGATCCACTATTAAACGTCGTACAAATGGCAACAAAGATGAGGACAATAGTCTGAATAATGTAAATACTGTAAATACTACCTCATCTCAGAAATATAGACAAATAGAATAATCCACTATTAAACGTCGTACAAATGGCAACAAAGATGAAGACAATAGTCCAAATAATGTAAATACTGTAAATACTACCTCATCTCAGAAATATAGACAAATAGAATAATCCACTATTAAACGTCGTACAAATGGCAACAAAGATGAGGACAATAGTCCAAATAATGTAAATACTGTAAATACTACCTCATCTCAGAAATATAGACAAATAGAATGATCCACTATTAAATGTCGTACAAATGGCAACAAAGATGAGGACAATAGTCCGAATAATGTAAATACTGTAAATACTACCTCATCTCAGAAACATAGACAAACAGAATAATCCACTATTAAACGTCGTAACAATGGCAACAAAGATGAGGACAATAGTCCAAATAATGTAAATACTGTAAATACTACCTCATCTCAGAAACATAGACAAATAGAATAATCCACTATTAAACGTCGTACAAATGGCAACAAAGATGAGGACAATAGTCCAAATAATGTAAATACTGTAAATACTACCTCATCTCAGAAATATAGACAAATAGAATAATCCACTATTAAACGTCGTACAAATGGCAACAAAGATGAGGACAATAGTTTGAATAATGTAAATACCGTAAATACTACCTCATCTCAGAAATATAGACAAATAGAATGATCTATTATTAAACGTCGTACAAATGGCAACAAGGATGAGGACAATATTCCGAATAATGTAAATACCGTAAATACTACCTCATCTCAGAAATATAGACAGATAGACAAATAGAATGATTTATTATTTATCGTACAAATGGCAACGAAACTGAGGACAATAGACTGAATAATGTAAATACTGTAAATACTACTTCATCTCTGAAATATGGACAAATAAAAATATCTGTTATAACCTTTGCCAGTATTGACGTAGATTTCTTTCCTAAACTTTTCAGTAAGATATCCTTTTGTCTTCAATTATCCATTTTAGTGGTTGCCCCTCTTGAAAGTTCACATTCAATATGCTTTCTCTTATTTGTGAGAGTTGTATATTTATGATCTTGTAGCACCAGTTCATAGGTTTGAAGGACGATTGTCTTTTCTAAGACCTCGCCGGAAGCCATTTTATGCACTGATTTAAAAAAGCGGTCATAAACAGCCAACAGATTAGAAATATTTGAATTTCTGTTTGTCACTGAGCGTGATATCCATATGAAAGTCCCGATTTGACCAGGCTCTTTAATAATTTGCGTTAGTTTTATAACTATAATGTTAGTTTTTCGTAACATTATTTTGAAGGGAACTTTTGGTAATCGCTTCTCATAAAGTCAACGTACTAAACTAATCCAAAGTCTTTTCACTAGGAACTTTCAGGTAAATATTATACATAATAATGTTGATCCAATATGCAGGTTCTGTGATAAATACCAAGAAACAATAGACTATCTAATCTTAGTATGTGCTGTACTCGCCCCAAATGAATATAAAAATCGTCACGATAGAGTAGTGTAATATTTACACTGGACATTGTGCCAATGTTATGGAAAATATGTAAACAAACACTGGTATGAACATCACCCAGCACCGGTTACAGAAATAGAAGATGTCACCATTCTATGAGAGTTCACCATCTACACAGACAGAAAAATTGAAGCAAATAGGCTGGACATTATTGTTAAAAGCCAAACAGAAAAATTTTGCTTATTAATTGATATGGCTTGTCCAGCGGATTTTAACATAGCAACCAAGGAATTCGAAAAACTGTCAAAATATAAAGACCTGGAAATTGAAATAGAAAATAATTTGGAAATTGAAAACAAGAATCGTGCCAGTGATCGTAGGTGCATTTGGAATGATAAAAATGGAACAAAAAAAAAAAAACATTGAAAGAATCCCTGGATACCCCAGCTTAAGAGATACACAAAAATTATTTTGTTAAGTACAGCTCACACACTAAGGAGAACCTTGTCTATGTAACGCTAGGGATGTTAGGGAGATATGAAAAAACATGAAATTGAGTCATCACAACACACCACGACCTGCCTTAGGTCTTCCTGCAGACTTGGTAGGTAGAAAAAAATGACATAATAATAATAATAATAATAATAATAATAATAATAAACCCGAACAGACATGGTCTGGAATTACAGAAGATGATGTTAAATATGCACTAAAAAAAGCACACAATTGGAAATTCGCAGGTATAGATAAAATTCCTAAATTTTGGCTATATTATTTAAATGCAGCACATAAAAAACTAGCCAAAGAACTTCAAGAAATGGTTGACGATCCCACTAAAATTCCTGCATGGATGACCAAAGGAATTACATTTCTTCTACCCAAGAATGGTGACACAAACAACCCGAAATACTACAGACCAATTACATGTCTTCCGACAACATATAAACTATTAACATCTATTTTAACAAAACAGACATATTTATTCTTAGAAAGAAATGACATGATACCGCTTGAACAAAAAGGGTGCAAACGTGGCTGTTATGGTTGTAAAGACCAATTGCTGATTAACAAAATGATCCTGGAAAACTGCTACAGTACAAAGAAAAATCTTAGTACAGCCTGGATAGACTATCGAAAGGCATTCGATAGTGTGCCACATGACTGGATTTTAAAGACTTTAAATATATACAAGATATCGCCCGTCATCATCAATTTTATCAAACAGTGCATGTCTATATGGAAAACAACCCTTTACCTCAATCATATAAATGGAACCTATAAGTCTGATGAAATAAACATCAAAAGAGGTATATTTCAAGGTGATTCTTTATCTCCATTACTATTCTGCATATCATTAATAACACTAACCAGTCAACTTAATAAGACAGAATGTGGTTATAAAATAGGACAAAAGAAAATAAGCCATCTATTTTACATGGATGACTTGAAGTTATATGCTAAGAATGATAATGAACTGGAAGGTCTTCTGCAAACTGTAAATTGCTTCAGCGAAGACATTGGAATGAAATTTAATTTGAATAAATGTGCTAAAGCTACAGTTTTACGTGGATCAATACAAGAAACATCCTCAATTAGCCTAGACCCTGCTGTAACAATAAAAGAATTGAAACCAGAAGAAGCTTATAAATACCTAGGTGTAAATGAGAGCGAAAACATTCACCATAAAAAAATGAAAGAAATAGTGCGTAAAGAGTACTATAGAAGGCTACGAATGATATTAAAAACTGAATTAAATTCACAGAACAGAGTTATGGCCATTAATAGCCTTGCAATCCCAGTTGTTTAATATAGCTTTAACATCTTAAACTGGACTCTAAACGACATCAGGCGAATGGATGCTAAAACAAGAAAGCTTCTTTCTAAGCATAAGATGCATCATCCAAAGGCTGATGTAGACCGTCTATGCATACCCCGTAAAGAAGGTGGAAGAGGTCTTATTCAGCTAGAATTGTCATACAAGACAACAACTATTGGCTTACTAACATACATAGAAACAACAAAGGATTGGATGTTACAATTAGTAAGGCAACATGAAGAAAGAAAGAAAAAATATTCAATAATAAAAGAAGGCAGTAAATTCAAACAAGATTTACAGTTAGTAGATTCTGTAGAAAAGCAGAACGGAAGCCAAGAGCCGGCTATTGCGGCAAAGAATATGAAAATGAAAGCCAAAAATAAAGCTCTTGAACAGATGAAACAGCGCTGGCAAGACAAACCTCTGCATGGCCAATACCCTGAACGTGCCAATAAATCCAATGTTGACAAAGTTAATACTCATCGATGGTTACGTGCATCTGGATTAAAGTCTGAAACTGAAGGCTTTATTCTTGCAGCACAAGACCAAATTCTTTTCACGAGAAACTTTCAGGCAAATATTATGCATAATAATATGGATCTAAAATGCAGGTTTTGTGATAAACACCAAGAAACAATAGACCACCTAATCTCAGGCTGTTCTGTGCTTGCCCCAAATGAATATAAAAATCGCCACGATAGAGTTGGGCAATATTTACATTGGACAATATGCAAACATTATGGAAAAGCTGTAGGCAAACACTGGTGTGAACATCACCCAGCACCGGTTACAGAAATAGAAGATGTAACCATTCTATGGGATTACACCATCTACACAGACAGAAAAAATTTTTTTCGTCGTAAACTGAATTTTGTAGGTTAAATAAGTCCTCCAAGTAAATGGTATCATGGCTGAGACTAAGAACTACAATTATACCCACTTAGAGCCAAACCCGAAGCAAAAACTAAAATAAAAGGGCTGAAAAAAATACAGACATACAGGCAGATAAACAGACACACACACACAAACATCTTGCCTTATATATATATATATATATATATATATATATATATATATTATCGATTTTCTGCGGTATTGTAAGAACTGCAACCTTGACACTTCTGAATATCGTTTCTTATGTCTTTGTCTATGGGTGTATCAAATTTGATTAAAATCGGACCACTCCTTCTACAACCCGATTTTTTCGATTATTGATTTTCGATATTTATCGGGGGTACGTCGACACAAAACCTAGCTAAGAACACTCGCAGACGATTATAGTACAACTGTTTAAATTTTCAAGAAAATCGGTTCAGCCGTTTCGGAGTCTATAGGTAACGGATACATACACGCAGACACACACATAGAGACAAAGTTCCATTTATAAATAAGTTTAGATTTAGATGAATGCAATTATTTTTCAGATAATTATTTTAAAAAAATAATTTGTTAAAAATATTTTTCATTACATCAGTTACCCTGCTTTCGATGGAAATTCATTAAAAGTTCATGATATCAAATTTTGTTTTTGTTAAAGGATTATAAAAAAACTCCTGTACCAGGCCGGAGAGCGACTCAGGTTCGAATATTACAAAGTAAGAGGCAGAGTTTAGGTGAGAAAGATAACGTTTAATGCTAGACTTAAAGCCGTTAAGATGAAGAGATCAGTAACCAATCAACACACCACATGGAATATGAGGCCTCTGGTGAGGCACCACATGGCATATAAGGCCGCTGAAAGCTACCGAAAGCTCACCAGAGGCCTTATATGCCACGAGGCGCCAGGCAGCCAGATCACAAGAGTGATTTAAGAAATATTCTAGAAATGTGACCTTGTGCCAGACATGGGTGAATGTAAATATGAATGTATCTGAGAAAGCTATAAGTAGGTATTCATTACAGGAGTAGGACGTCCACGGAAAGCTGTAAAGACACTTTCCTCTTCTCAATTCATCACATCGGTGACCTCATCACTGTAGCAAGTGAACTTGACATTGTTGCTCCCCCTAGTGGTCGAAAATGACAACGGTCGAATGAGTGATCGGAACGTTGTCTCATTCAATTTTGAAATTATCCTTAAATGAGAATTCAATATTTTCACCCCAAATGCTGACTTCTGTTTCAGAAACCAAACACCTCAATAATGCATCCATTTAGTGTGTGTGTGTGTGTGTGTGTGTGTGTGTGTGTGTGTGTGTGTGTGTGTGTGTGTGTAGGTGCATTTGATTCGTCATGAAAAGGGTAAAGTTCAAAAACTCTGACCTAATTAACAAAACTTCTTGGACGAACAGTGAACTGTTGACCACCCTTCTCGTATATGGGGATATATATATATGAAGATATAAATAAAAATATAGATAGATAGATAGATATAAAGAATATATATATATATATATATATATATATATATATATATCTTTATATCTATCTATCTATCTATCTATCTATCTATCTCTTTATATATATCTTCATATATATATATATATATATATATATATATATTTGAAGATATATATAAAGATATAGATAGATAGATATAAAGAATATATCTATATATATATATATATATATTTGAAGATATATATGTATATATATAAAGATATATATATATATATATATATATATATAGATAGATAGATATAAAGAATATATATATATATATATATATATATATATATACATAAAGATATATATTTACTGCATGTAGGCAGCTGTTCATTATTTAAACATATATTGTTAAATGTAACAATCAATAAATGTCTGTTATGTTTAATAGTGACCAGTTCTAAACATCGTATTTCAGCTTTAATTTCTTGTAAAAATGAAAACAAAATTTATCAAGGCGTAATAAAAAATATCTAAACGTTTGACAATTTTGTCTATTATATTTAATAGCGTACACTTAAATATATATATAAGAAAAATAAGATTTCTGCAATAAAATTTCATTTTTTATCAAACCTTCTGACGATTGATTGCATCTCTATGAAACCTAGAATAGAGACAGTCAAATTTTCAAGCAATTTGATACTGAATTGCTAATATATATATAGTTCCGGAGAGTTGTTAAATAGATTAACCGGCATATATAATTTATTTGCTTGAACTTTACTTTGAATAGATTCGTATTTTGCTAGATATTCTGTTTTTAATAAAACAGTATATATATATATATATATATATATATATATATATATATATATATATATATATATATATAGTTTGTATTGTCATCCGCAGACAGATCTGTTTCGCCGTATCATCAGTACGATTTTTTACCCAGGATTGAAACTCGGCCGAAATATCCGAGTGAATAAAGAACGAAGAAAAAATAATTTACAACGTCGAAAACATTAATTTAAAACAGTGCTCGATATATAATATCTAAAGTTGTGAATATTTATTATAAATTATATTTTAGAACATGTACAAATATTTTTTTTAAATATATCCACTACAAATCGTACATTTGTTTCGACATTGAAACTACAATGTCCCTTCAGGTTGTGTGGACAAGAATGCAAAGCCTCCTTTCTTATATTTGGTGAGTTGTGTGTGTAAAGTTGGTGGGGGTTAGTGATAAGGGAATAAGTCTTGTGGATTGTCCGTTTGAATTTTGAAGAAAGTTTTGTCGGTAGTGGAATTAGTTGATTAATGAGTGTCTGAAATTTTTGTAGACAGATTTAACATTAGCAGTTAGAATGTAAGTTTTTATTATCTTTCGACTAGACTATATCCTTTGGATTTCTTAGAGCAGCAGTATAGCGAGGTGTAAGTGGTGGAATGCATATTTTGTACAGAATATTTTTGTATTTAAGCAGGAATATATAAAAAAAAATTTGTACATGTTCTAAAATATAATTTATAATATATATATATATATATATATATATATGAAGATATAAATAAAAATATAGATAGATAGATAGATATAAAGAATATATATATATATATATATATATTCTTTATATCTATCTATCTATATCTTTATATATATCTTCATATATATATATATATATATATTTGAAGATATATATAAAAATATAGATAGATAGATATAAAGAATATATCTATATATATATATATATTTGAAGATATATATGTATATATATAAAGATATATATATATATATAGATAGATAGATAGATAGATATAAAGAATATATATATATATATATATATATATATATATATATATATATAAAAAGATATATATTTACTGCATGTAGGCAGCTGTTCATTATTTAAACATATATTGTTAAATGTAACAATCAATAAATGTCAGTTATGTTTAATAGTGACCAGTTCTAAACATCGTATTTCAGCTTTAATATCTTGTAAAAATGAAAACAAAATTTATCAAGGCGTAATAAAAAATATCTAAACGTTTGACAATTTTGTCTATTATATTTAATAGCGTACACTTAAATATATATATAAGAAAAATAAGATTTCTGCAATAAAATTTCATTTTTTATCAAACCTTCTGACAATTGATTGCATCTCTATGAAACCTAGGATAGAGACAGTCAAATTTTCAAGCAATTTGATACTGAATTGCTAATATATATATAGTTCCGGAGAGTTGTTAAATAGATTAACCGGCATATATAATTTATTTGCTTGAACTTTACTTTGAATAGATTCGTATTTTGCTAGATATTCTGTTTTTAATAAAACAGTGTATATATATATATATATATATATATATATATATATATATATATATATATATATATATAGTTTGTATTGTCATCCGCAGACAGATCTGTTTCGCCGTATCATCAGTACGATTAGACTCCGATTGCTTTTTTACCCAGGATTGAAACTCGACCGAAATATCCGAGTGAATAAAGAACGAAGAAAAAAAAATTTACAACGTCCAAAACATTCATTTAAAACAGTGCTCGATATATAATATCTAAAGTTGTGAATATTTATTATAAATTATATTTTAGAACATGTACAAATTTTTTTTTGAAATATATCCACTACAAATCGTACATTTGTTTCGACATTGAAACTACAATGTCTCATCAGGTTGTGTGGACAAGAATACAAAGCCTCCTTTCTTATATTTGGTGAGTTGTGTGTGTAAAGTTGGTGGGGGTTAGTGATAAGGGAATAAGTCTTGTGGATTGTCCGTTTGAATTTTGAAGAAAGTTTTGTCGGTAGTGGAATTAGTTGATTAATGAGTGTCTGAAAGTTTTGTAGACAGATTTAACATTAGCAGTTAGAATGTAAGTTTTTATTATCTTTCGACTAGACTATATCCTTTGGATTTCTTAGAGCAGCAGTATAGCGAGGTGTAAGTGGTGGAATGCATATTTTGTACAGAATATTTTTGTATTTAAGCAGGAATATATAAAAAAAAATTTGTACATGTTCTAAAATATAATTTATAATATATATATATATATATATATATATATATATATATATATATATATATATATATAACAAAGTTGTGGAACTCCTAGGAAAAACTAGATCTTGCAACTCACTTGACGATATCTGCCCTTTATGCTTAAATGAAAAGCTACACATTCTAAAGTACCCCAACAGTAGCGAACTATTAAACCGTAGAGACGAATTAGCAGTATTATGCAAACATCGCAAATATTTCTCGTTAAAATTTAAATAAACAAAAAAGCCCCCCACCCACACGACCCCCACAAAAATGCAATAAATACACATAATCAACCCTATTAATAAATAGAACAAAAAACGTAGAAATAAAAGACAACAAACCCCACACCACACCAACAATAAGTCTAGCTACTTGTAAATGATAAAAAAATAAAAGAAACTATCGACACTGCAAAAGACAAAAAACATATATATCCCAACACAAAATAACCAAAACTAACAAAAAAGTGACCAGCCCAAAACTAAATCACACATATCCTCCTCTAAACCAAATAGCAGCACCTTAAAAACCAAAAAAGAATCGACTAGGCCATCCAAAAATCACATACCACTCATATCATTAACAACGACGCCACTACTCCTAATCCAGACAAGATAAATAGGAAACCTGTCCTGAACTAAGCCACCTCTCCCAACACCTAACTCTAAGACTTAAATAAGGCCAACAGAACCCTAATAAGCTCCCAACTCCACTTTCACGTAAAAAAAAGCATATTCACCACAAATAAACCTTTTTTTCACCAGATAATTTTAATTCCAACTTCTTCACCCGAGGAGAAGCAACCAAAAGAACAAGGTTAGCTTCGAAACACGAAAATTTTTGTGTAGTGATACTATGAATTTATAAACTATTGTAACAACTATTACAATATATATATTGTGATGAAACTTTTTGAGAGATTTTATTAGAAAACGTGTGTTATTCGAACCTGCGACTCTTAGCAACGTAAGGGAAGCCATTAATTGATCTAACAAATTTTGTAACTACTCTTAGTAAGATATATACATATATATATATATATATATGTGTGTGTGTGTGTGTGTGTGTGTGTTCAGGCAGCAATTTCTCTTTTAGGCTTGTCTGATTAAATATATATTACAAATATTGTGTCTGCTTATTTTTAATAAAATCCGTTCATGGAAACGAATAATCTTTCTTGTATTATTGTAGAAAGATGTGAGAAATTCACTGTAACTTTCAAATTTTTTTTTATTTTCCATTTCTGAAGTTCGCAAGTACTTCAATCTCAGTCTGAGATCATCTTCAGGGATGCAAGTAGTAGTAACACAAAACTGTGTTACTATATATTATGATAAAATTGTAATGGCATATATTATTGTATTTTTTCTGCTTTAAAAACACTTCAGCGCTCATTAGAGCGTGAAAATTATCCATTATGTAATTTGTTTGTGTTGTAATGTTGTAGTAGAGAGAAAATTAAAGAAAAGTTTGAAACCGGATTTCGCAAGTACATATTAAATTGATTTTTTGACCAATGGGAACGATTTGCAAGACCTAGAAGACTTAGCGTTCTAGTGCGAAAAATCTACATGCTATAAATACTTCGGTCAGCGTCATCCAGAGATGGAGGCAAGAGGGACGACAAGCTAAAATATAGCAAGGCAGAAATTTCAAGTCGACCCGGACATAAGGTCGCGTCGCACATCGTCCTTCTGCTCTATCTTTCTTGCATGCTGATTCCTTTTACTTCATTTTCTCCATTCAAAGACATTCCTAGCAAACAAACGCTAGCACATACGTACGTACGCATAAACTCTTTCCAACAAATTACTACTACGAACATTTCTACAACTCTTGGTACACTTAACTCATTACTTATTTCTCATTGAACATTAAGTGCTACTACCTATTTTTGTTATTCTTTTCTTTTAATAAATTTCTGTTTTTTAACATACAAAATGTATATTTTTCTTCTTACAATATTCCACACTCTTCCACATAAATCTACTCATTTCAATCTGATGATAACTGGGGATCAAATTTGTAAGTTGTAGGGAGTTCAGTTATGCTATACACAAAGCCAGATTAATAAACATTAACCATCTCACTACGTCTTCAATATCATCATCATGCACGTATTAAAGCATGAAAATAAAACTGCTCCTTTTATAAACATTTTCAAATATTACTGCAATATTTAAAGAGGATTATATTGAATAACAGCTTCAGTTTTTTAATGTATATCGCCTCGCGGATCTTCGGGTGAATTTTTTGGCATAAGGACTCCTACGAGGGCCATTCAATAAATAAAGTGAATTTTTCGGTTTAAGAACTTCTACGAGGGCCATTCAATAAATAAAGTGAATTTTTCGGTTTAAGAACTTCTACGAGGGCCATTCAATAAATAAAGTGAATTTTTCGGTTTAAGAACTTCTACGAGGGCCATTCAATAAATAAGGTGAATTTTTCGGTATAAGGACTCCTACGAGAGTCAATCAATAAATAACGTGATGTTATCGGTATAAAGACTTCTACGAGTGCCATTCAATAAATAAAGTGAATTTTTCGGTTTAAGAACTTCTACGAGAGTCATTCAATAAATAAGGTGAATTTTTCGGTATAAGGACTTCTACAAGAGTCATTCAATAAATAAGGTGATGTTTTCGGTATAAGAACTTCTACGAGGGCCATTCAATAAATAAAGTGAATTTTTCGGTTTAAGAACTTCTACGAGAGTCATTCAATAAATAAGGTGAATTTTTCGGTATAAGGACTTCTACGAGAGTCATTCAATAAATAAAGTGAATTTTTCGGTTTAAGAACTTCTACGAGGGTCATTCAATAAATGAGGTGATGTTTTCGGTATAAGGACTTCTACGAGAGTCATTCAATAAATAAAGTGAATTTTCCGGTATAAGGACTTCTACGAGGGTCATTCAATAAATAAGGTGAATTTTTCGGTATAAGGACTTCTACAAGGGTCATTCAATAAATAAGGTGAATTTTTCGGTATAAGGACTTCTACGAGGGTCATTCAATAAATAAGGTGAATTTTTCGGTATAAGGACTTCTACAAGGGTCATTCAATAAATAAGGTGAATTTTTCGGTATAAGGACTTCTACGAGGGTCATTCAATAAATAAGGTGAATTTTTCGTTATAAGGACATCTCCGAGGGTCATTCAATAAATAAGGTATATTTTTCGGTATAAGGATTTCTACGAGGGTCATTCAATAAATAAAGTGAATTTTTCGGTATAAGGACTTCTACGAGGGTCATTCAATAAATAAAGTGAATTTTTCGGTATAAGGACTTCTACGAGGGCCATTCAATAAATAAGGTGGATTTTTCGGTATAAGGACTTCTACGAGGGTCATTCAATAAATAAGGTGAATTTTTCGTTATAAGGACATCTCCGAGGGTCATTCAATAAATAAGGTATATTTTTCGGTATAAGGATTTCTACGAGGGTCATTCAATAAATAAAGTGAATTTTTCGGTATAAGGACTTCTACGAGGGTCATTCAATAAATAAGGTATATTTTTCGGTATAAGGATTTCTACGAGGGTCATTCAATAAATAAAGTGAATTTTTCGGTATAAGGACTTCTACGAGGGTCATTCAATAAATAAAGTGAATTTTTCGGTATAAGGACTTCTACGAGGGCCATTCAATAAATAAGGTGGATTTTTCGGTATAAGGACTTCTACGAGGGTCATTCAATAAATAAGGTGAATTTTTCGTTATAAGGACATCTCCGAGGGTCATTCAATAAATAAGGTATATTTTTCGGTATAAGGATTTCTACGAGGGTCATTCAATAAATAAAGTGAATTTTTCGGTATAAGGATTTCTACGAGGGTCATTCAATAAATAAAGTGAATTTTTCGGTATAAGGACTTCTACGAGGGTCATTCAATAAATAAGGTATATTTTTCGGTATAAGGATTTCTACGAGGGTCATTCAATAAATAAAGTGAATTTTTCGGTATAAGGACTTCTACGAGGGTCATTCAATAAATAAAGTGAATTTTTCGGTATAAGGACATCTACGAGGGTCATTCAATAAATAAGGTGAATTTTTCGTTATGAGGACATCTCCGAGGGTCATTCAATAAATAAGGTATATTTTTCGGTATAAGGATTTCTACGAGGGTCATTCAATAAATAAAGTGAATTTTTCGGTATAAGGTCTTCTACGAGGGTCATTCAATAAATAAGGTATATTTTTCGGTATAAGGATTTCTACGAGGGTCATTCAATAAATAAAGTGAATTTTTCGGTTTAAGGACTTCTACGAGGGCCATTCAATAAATAAGGTGAATCTTTCGGTATAAGGACTTCTACCAGTGTCATTCAATAAATATGGTGAATTTTTCGGTATAAGGACTTCTACGTGGGTCATTCAATAAATAAAGTGAATTTTTCGGTATAAGGACTTCTACGTGGGTCATTCAATAAATAAAGTGAATTTTTCCGTATAAGAACTTCTACGGGGGTCGTTTTAATTTGTTGTCTTCTTAGTGTAGGATAGATGTGTTGACGGTCATTATTTTCACAAATGGTTTCATTATTAGGTATTTCGGTTTTTAATATTTTATAAGTTAATGGGATAATTTAATTTTGTATTTGTTAGATATGTACGATGTAATTAATTGTTTAAGCATATTAGTTGGTATAGAGAATTTGGAATTTCAGATATTATAATTCGGAGTATAAAGTTAGGCTTGTGTATTTTGATAGAACCATAAATATATCCTGGTTTATGGTTTCCAGTTACTTTTGTAAGTTTAAGATTGTTTTGTTCCACATTATTAGCTGTGATGAGTGAGTGGTAAGATTTCTAGCAATGTTTTAAAATTTGGTGTGCTCTTCAAGTAACTGTTCTATTTCTGAGTTGTAGTCAAACTTTTTAACCCATTTTTACCCATTTGAGGGCAGCATAAAAAACTGTAAAAACTAATGGTTATAAATCATTATATAAAACCATTATTATTATACATAGGTAGTGAGGACATATTGATTCATCAATAAAATTACCTTCCAAATATTGCCCGGTTGGAAAAAAAAATTCTTGTGATTTGTAAATGAAACTAATGTTCTAAAACCTGAGGGTTAAATGGGTTAAAATAACAAAGATGTTTCCTTCATCAGCTTTCATAATTACTATTTATAAATGGCTGCGTAATTCTTTTGCAGCAATCTTTAGTCATTTATTTATTATTTTAGATAAAGTTATCCTTTTATCGTGTGCTTCTTGTATTGATTCCGCCGTAGATCACAGAGTTCTGGTTCTGCTGTACTTAGCTGCTGTTCTTAGAGTTTAATTATGTTTTGGTATAGGGTTTCAATCTCAACTTTTTATCTAGTTCATTATATTTTTTGTATAAATGGCAGTTAGGAACCCCAAGAACCCCAAGATGAACAGCGGGTGCACCTGACTAGATATGACAATGGTACTGAGCCAGGCCGAGAAGGTACAGTATATAGCTTTCGGGGAGATTGGTATGATCCATAATAATGAAATGCAGGAGAGCTTCTCTGTGGTGGTTAAAGGAGAGCAGCTTTGTTTTGAAAAATTTACGAACAATTTTTTTAACCCAATCCATCACAGATTGGAAGTCCTTTCCAAGAGCAGGAGCGAGATAAATTTTGTCAGCCCTGGCATATTTCATATAGTGACGGAAGTAGATGGTTGTGTCATCTGCATAGATGCTAACTTAGGAACCGATTAAATCAGGAAGTTCATGGGCAAATATCGGGAAGTGCGTACCACCTAGGATAGAGCCTTGAGGGACACCCACGTTCACATGAAATGATCTGGAAGTCTGCCTATTTAGAACGACTATCATTTTACGATTTGACAGTAACGATTGGATTAAATTGAACGGTCGTTGAGCATGCCGAACCCTATCAAATGCTTTTGAGATTTTCAGAGCAACAGCCCAGGTTTCGCCGTTCATATTGTTAGGGCGCCGCTCCTATTTGACTACAAATGGACTGTTCCCATTGCTATATATAGCAATGGTGGATTCTCTACAGGAGAGTTGTCGAGAGTCGCTGGACTGACGACTCTGCGACACTGTCAGCTCTCTGCCTTCGGGCGCGGAGCGCTCTCTGCTTCCGAGCAGAGAGCAGTAACCCAGTCGTGGTTCCGCCGAAGGGTAGAGACACGACTGGGCAAAAATAGACAAATATTTTTTGGCTGGGCCATATAGCCCGGAAATCCCAGTCCAAACTGACCATGTGTCACATGTTGCCCTTACTGGGAGGGACAACTCAATAATGAGTCGTAGAGAGTCACTTGAGAGTCTCTAATGAGTTACTGAAGAGTCAGTGTGAGTCAGTGAAGAGTTAGTCACACTTCCGGTGGCGGACCGAAAGTAATCCCGTATACACACGTCATACGACGGATTGGACTCTTGTATATTTTCTATTGTAAATATTACTAATCACTAACTTAGGAACCGATTAAATCAGGAAGGTCATGGGTAAATATCGGGAAGTGCGTACGACCTAGGATAGAGAAGAGAAGATGGCGGTTGAGTAGTTCCTTTTGTTTTTTAGTTAAATCATAATCAGAAATGTTTATAAATCTTTCAAAGTTATTCTAGTTTCTTTATATAATGCATTGAGTTTTCTTTGAATTTGTAACCTATGTTTACATTCCTATCTGTTAGTAATTTCTTTTAGTCAATTTAGAATTTGTTTAAGTTGTTCAGGATGGTTGTTATTTTTAGTATGTTTTGTATTTCTTGCTTCTGTTTGTTGAGAGTTGTTAGGTCATTAGTTACTTCAATCTACCTTTTCAGAAGAACACGTTTAAATTTCCAGGTGATGCTGTTATGATGAGTTGCTAGATTATATAATTTAAAATATGTGTATTTAGGTAGCATTTTCTTTTTAGGTATGTCTTAACTATATATAAAATAATGATATAAGTTTTTGTTCATAATTAAATATGCACAGTACACACTTGTATAAAAGTGTTCAATAAAATTATATTGTAGAACTTTAAAATATTTTTCATTACTAATTGGGTTATTACGCAACCCAGGTTTCTACCATATGGTGTCTTCAGGCGATTTTCAATAACTGTAATTGTAAATCACCTGAAGACACCAGATAAGAGAACCTGAGTTACGTATTAACTCGTTTAATATATATATATATATTAAAATAACAGTTAATGCTTCGGCGATATATGCATAACTCTTCAGCAATGAATTGAGTTATTTCGGTGATTGGCGTGTGTATACACCGCTTATATATAACACGCTAAAATTTCCTTTCTCTGATTCCTATGGCTTAGGGGTTATCGACTCCGACTTACACCAAATCTGTCGAGTTTCGATCCCGGCCATTGCTTTCTGCGGTAGACTGGTTGCCAGCCAAGGTATAGAACATAATCTGTCCTATTATTTAGCCCAAAGCTAGCTGGAAGATACGGATTAATATCTTTCTTAAGGGTATTTGCGCGTAAGTGAATGCAAGGAATTCAACTGGAATTCGAGCTCGGTTCTACGATTTCTCGTTCTGAGTCGATATCCACTGCACCACAACGCATATCGAACACTTTGCCAAAAACGGTAAGAGGCTGATAGGTCTATATTTGGAAGGGTGGGAGAGTTCTCCAGAGTTATCTTTAAGACATGAACTACAGAGAAGAGCTTCTAACAAGCAGTGAAGCAATAAGCAACAAGGCAATAGTTACAGAATTTGAAGATAACAGGGGAGCGTTTAGGGGCACATTTCTTAAGAACGATAACTGGAATACCATCACATCCAGTTTTCTGTTATTAAATTTTACTACTAGTTATAAAAGTTCTTGCCGCGTCTTCGCTTTTTTACGCACATACAGACACACACACACACACACACACACACACACACACACACATATATATATATATATATATATATATATATATATATTATATCGAGGCAGCAAATAATTTTCTAAACATATGCTGTTAAATATAAGAGACAATGAATGTCTATTATGTTTAATCATGAGCCGTTCTAAACGTTGTATTTTTGCTTTAATTTCAGTTGAAAATAAAGACAAAAATTCTCCAACATATATATATATATATATATATATATATATATATATATATATATATATATATATATAAATGTAAAATAATCACTATACTCGTTTCAAAAAACCCTCCGAGTATATACGCGGAAGGAAAAAATGGTTGTAAAAAAAGAAAGAGCTGAACACGTTAACATCAGTCAAAGTACGTAATCCAAAGAAAAAACCGAGACGAATTTAAACTTATTTATAAATGGAGCTTTGTTTCTGTGTGTTTCTGTGTGTGTATGTGTCCGTTACCTATAAACTCCGAAACGACTGAATCGATTTTCTTGAAAATTTACACAGTTGTACTGTAAGCGTCTGCGAGTGTTCGTAGCTAGGTTTTGTGTCGAGGTACCCCCGATAAATATCGAAAATCGATAATCGAAAAAATCGGGTTATAGAAGGAGTGGTACGATTTTAATCAAATTTGATACACTCATAGACAAAGACATAAGAAACGGTATTCAGAAGTTTTAAGGTTGCGGTTCTTACAATAGAAAAATAAATAAATAAAAATAAATCAAATCCCCCCACTTTGTGTTTGGTGTTTTCTTTGTTTTGGTTACATGGATTATTGAGTTCCCAATATCATGTCGTTATCAGTATCCTCATTAGCCAAGATTCCCTGAAGATCCGATTAGGTGAAACCTTGGTAGCTTTGTTGGCTCTTTAGGTTATTTACTTATATATATATATATATATATATATATATATATATATAGTGATGATCATCCACGTATACTGTCTTAATATGTATAGGAAATATTTAAATAATACAAACCTATCAGGGAATTTAAAATGTGGGAAGCCTCGCTGTTTAATTTGTAAACATTTAATAACAGACAAAACATTCTCTGTACCCAACACCAAAATAAAATTACACCCACCAAACCTTACTTGTGACATCAAAAACATCATATACTTTCTCTTCTGCTCAATTTGCCCCAACAGTGGATATATCTGCGAATCCGGTAATAGCTTTAGATTTCGCTTCAATAATCACAAACTAAATATACGACAAAAAAATGTATGCTCCCCAATTGCAGCCCATTTTAATCAACCTGATCATACTTTAGAAAATTGCAAATGTTTACTAATAGACTCCAATTTTAGTTCTACATACACACGCAGAAAGAAAGAAAAGTACTGGATTTTAAAATTAAATACACACAAGCTAGGGTTAAATAGGGACTTAGGTGTGTTGAATCTTTACAAATATTTCAATAGCTAAAATTTTTTTCAGATATTCCAAGGAATTTTTATCTAAAACAAACAGACTTTCTCTACTGACGTGCCGCATGTTGTGAACAAACACACCACGTGATGTAAACACAAAAAAAATATTCGGACGCTATCGTGAAATACGTTTCTAATTCAAATTTAAAAATCACTCGTTTCTGATGAAGGACCGAGGGCGGTCTGAAATATAAAATACAATAATAAAAATAAACAAATACTGTCCAAAAAAAGTACATTTTTAAAATTCAAAACTTTTTTCATTAATATTCTTTCCTATACATATTTAGACAGTATACGTGGATCATCACTATGTTATATATATATATATATATATATATATATATATTGTCACTGTCTTCGGCCATCCGCCACGGTAGGGATGGACTTATATTTTCAATTCAATTCTCTTTATTGTTAATAGCTTAAATGTTCTATGTTTACTGTGTGTTAATATTTACTCTTTGATAATGGCTTATGTGAGCCGAAAGCTTAGACCCGATAAAAAATTCAACAAATACTGTGATTTTTTGTTGTCTTTCAACGACATCACCATCAAGTATATCAGACGGTATGAACGGATCCTACACAAAATTAATAGACAAAACTTGTCTATATTATTCAATGAAACCTGCATTAATGAAAAAATGCTGCCAAAATACACTCAATTTAAATTACATGATCCAGCAGCCCAACACACCATCACCACCTTGAAATATAAATGGAGCCTTGTGAAAAGGCAAATTGAAATAGCGAAAGAAAATCTTGACCCATTATACAAGAACAAACATGACCTCTACAACAAACTGAAAGATATAACTACCTCAAACCAACTAGAAGAAATAATACTCAGACTATCCAAAATCACTGCAAAATCTGAAGTTGAACACCGTGCTAAAATTGTCAAAAAACTTAATTCACTATACAATGGCACGATCACTCTTCCCAAAAAATTCGATAAATTCATAAATTTTTCCAACCACGAACTAACTAAGCACCAAAAAGAATTACTCAACCTTGGACCTAACTGCCATATATACCGTAAGTATAACCAGCTTACTAAAAAAATTGAAATAGAAACGCTCTATCAAAGCATCACTAAATTACAAGATGAAAAACTTATAACCGTTAAACCCGAACTGAAAGACCTACTTAAGGCTGAGGCAATCAAAGATCGCCATGATAAAAGCAGAAACTCCTCAAAAATTCTATCGAAACAACTAAAAAGTGCCGCGCACGAACTACGCAACCACCTTCACATAATTGTAAAAAAAGCTGACAAGGCTAACATCTTTGTTGTACTTAACAAATCAGATTACAACACAAAACTCAACCACATATTCCATGACCACACAAAATTTAAAAAAATTAACAAAAACCCGACACACCAACTAAAATCTAAACTTAATAAACTCATTAGTGCCAACAACGCCGATCAGAATTCCTTAAAACTCCCTAAAATTATTGGTGACTATAAACCTGGTTACATATACGGAACCATAAAAACTCATAAACCTAACTATCCTCTCCGCCCTATCATATCCCAAATTCCTACTCCTGTATACCAGTTAACTAAACATATTAACCAGCTTATCACACCCTACCTTCCGAGTAAATACAGCATAAAGTCAACCCTAGAAGCAATCCAAATCCTCAAGAGTGAAAAACCTAATAATGAAATCATAGCTTCACTTGATGTGGAAAACCTTTTTACTAATGTACCCGTCAGTGAAACTATTGATATAATTATAAGAAATGTTTACAGTAATCCTTCATTACCCCCACTCAAAATTAATCCCAACATCCTAAGAAAAATTCTACTAGCTTGTACTACTGAAGTGCCTTTTGTTGATCTAAACAACACTATATATATACAACGTGACGGAGTCTCCATGGGTTCAGTGCTTGGTCCGATTTTTAGTAATTTCTACATGTCTAACCTTGAAAATACTACCTTTGCAAAATTTACAAAACCATCAATATATCTACGATATGTTGATTATATCCTACTATTAATTAAAAATACTGATGAAATCTTACAACTTCAAAAACAGTTTCAAAATAACTCAGTTTTAAAATTTACTTATGAACTTAGCAAAGATAACAAAATTCCTTTTCTTGATATATTAATTAACACTGACAACAATAAATTTACTATCTCACCGTATCAAAAACCCACTAATAAAAATCCCTCCACACTCAATTATATTAGTGAATGTCCCCACCATTACAAAAAAGCCATTATAAAAAATCTATTATATTGTGCAAAAGTCAATTCATCTACAAATCAGATCTTCCACAGTGAACTAAAAAACATAAAACAGACACTCATCAATAATAATTTTCCCAACTACATAGTTGATGAACAAATACATTATTTTCTTAAAAAGCTTAACATGGAAAAAACAACACATGATACTAATCCAACCAATCCTAAACATATCACTCTCTTATACCGTAGCCAGATGCACTCCAACTACCAACTAGATGAAAACATCCTAAAAAAACTCATAAATACTAATATTTCTCCGACAGACTCTAACAATAAATTAAGTTTATTATATATTACACTAAATCTACTACATCTAATTCATTTGTCCGCAACGACTCTTCCCCCACCGTTAGTGATTTGCAAAAAACCAATGTAGTATATAAATTCATATGTCCATTTAGAGAATGTATCTCTAACAACCTCAATAATATCTACATCGGCCACACCACAAATTCGCTCTCACGTCTGACGTTGCACTTAAATGAAAATTCAAATATATTCCGTCATTTAGAACAACACGGTTATCAACGCACACTTCTGAGAAAAACGCTCACTGATAACACGTACATACTCAAACAAGAAAATAACAAACAGAAACTAAAAATCCTCGAAGCAATCTACATTAAACAATTTAAACCTGGTTTGAATACAATCAATTTCGATATTTCCAATAACGTACTCAAATGTCTGTAATCAGACCAGGGACCACAACACCACTATTTTGTCACTGTCTTTGGCCATCCGCCACGGTAGGGACGGACTTATATTTTCAGTTCAATTCTCTTTATTGTTAATAACTTAAATGTTCTATGTTTACTGTGTGTTAATATTTACTCTTTGATAATGGCTTATGTGAGCCGAAAGCTTAGACCCGATAAAAAACTCAACAATTACTGTGATTTTTTGTTGTCTTTCAACGACATCACCGTCAAGTATATCAGACGTTATGAACGGATCCTACACAAAATTAATAGACAAAATTTGTCTATATTATTCAATGAAACCTGCATTAATATATATATATATATATATATATATATATATATATATATATATATATATATATATATATATATATGAATAAAGAAAGGAAAACCCGTTTCATCATCTCATGCAAGGATTTTATTTTTTAACAAGTATTTATATACAAAAGTTTTATCTATATATATATATATATGATAGAGTCTGATGTATGAATTGTTGTCTAAATTAAGCAAAAATGAAAATAACACTGCCATCTCATTTAAAATAGCTCCTGGATTTGGTGAAAGTTATTTACCGATCTCTTTCCTTGGGAAAGGAATAAAAAAATGAACATAAAATCGAAAAGCCATTCTGGTAAAAATTGATTATACGCTAAGCCGATATGCCTTTTTCTTTCAAATCATATTTACATATTTATATATCTATATATAAACTTACTATGAGTAAGAACAAATCTTTGTTAGATCAATTAATGGCTTCCCTTATGTAGCTAGGAGTCGCAGATTCGAATGACACACATTTACCTCACAAAGATTCGCAAAAATACTCAGGCCGATATATATATATATGGGAGCCAAATTTGCAGGAGGATATATGCTGCTTTATTTGCTAACAACACCTTATAATAATTTAGGATACGCTTGCATTTATTACAAGCAGAGACAAATGTTATGGTCAGACGCATCACACCGGTAAGAAGTTCCCGTTGGCAATGACGTCAAGGAAAGCAGGAGCGAACAAAGGGAAAGAAAATGAGGCTTAAGATGGAACTTCTTGGAAGAGATAAAACCATCAATGCCGTCTTTCAGACAAAGGAGACCCCGGATTCACAGTTTTAAATAGAGAAACTAAAAACTTTGTTCCAAGAGACATCAGAAAGGAAGTCGCTGAACGCATCCCAATTTGCTCTTTGATAGCTGCAATATATTCTGCTGGTAAAAATATCCTGGAAGGAAGGATAGTAGAAGGAGATATCAACAGAAACCACGACAAGATCAGAGTTGCCAATAGTGACAGAGCTGCATGACATCACAAAAGTCAGGGATATATATTTTTTTTTAATCATATCACCCCGAGAAAGGCGCTAACGCCACTGTTGTGCAGGAGGCTACGTAAGAGTGAAAAGATTGGAAAAGAGAAAGCCGGAAACCACATCCTAAACAGGGAACAAGGGATGAGCCTCTACACCTCTTCAATAGATGTGGGTACAGTGTGAACCGGGCGATAGTTTAGTCTATCTACTCCAATCGAAAAAAAAAAAATGAAAAGAGAAAGCCGGAAACTATATCCTAAACAGGGAACAAGGGATGAGCCTCTACACCTGTTCAATAGACATGGGTGGAGTGTGAACCGGGTGATAGTTTAGTCTATCTACTCCAATCGAAAAAAAAAAGAAAAGTGAAAAGAGAAAGCCGGAAACTATATCCTAAACAGGGAACAAGGGATGAGCCTCTACACCTGTTCAATAGACATGGGTGGAGTGTGAACCGGGCGATAGTTTAGTCTATCTACTCCAATCGAAAAAAAAAAAGAAAAGAAAAGTGAAAAGAGAAAGCCGGAAACCATATCCTAAACAGGGAACAAGGGATGAGCCTCTACACCTGTACAATAGACATGGGTGGAGTGTATATAAGTGAAACAGAGATCTAGCAGTGAGAAAAGTCCATCAGGGTTACTTGGGAAACCCGTGAGTAAATTCACCACTTGTGATAGAAACTGAGTTATTGAAAATTTCATGGTATGAATTCCAGCAAGATCTGTGACATAAAATTTTACGCGCACACACACACACACACACACACATATATATATATATAGTCGTCCGCATACAGACCTGTTTCGATGTATCAGAGCTCAACAGTACGGTTAGCATCCGATTGCCTTTTTACCCAGGATTGAAACCCGACCGAATTGGCGTCAGTCGGCGATTCTACCGTTGAGCTATGGGCGCCCGGTAGAAGAAGGCAGGCATTTTAGGGTCTATATTATCATTATACACGGCCAATAGCTGAGACTGTTCTAATTCATTGCTGAATGAACGATGCGTAGATGCCAGAAAAGCTACCGTTTTTCAAAGTTTACCATTCTTCCAGAGTGCTCAATCAGGGTGAGAGAAGCGATCTTTAAATTGTATGTTACAAAAAATTCCGATGATTTACGAAATGAATTAACAACCGACATTTGGAATTTAATTGTTCGAATTTTATATTTAATAGACACTCGTATTTGAGCCTATATTCTTTTTTTTAATTAAACGGTCTATATATATATATATATATATATATATATATATGTATATATATATATATATATATATATATATATGAATTATTTTGGACATTAATTTTACCGATACTCGTATTTAAGTAGATATTCTGTTTTTAATTAAGCAGTATTTTATATTTATATCTACCGGCCTGATTATTTCACGATAAATTTTTATGACGAAAATGTGTGCTATCCAGCAGGATTCGAACCTGCGACCCCTATTTACATAGGGGAAGCTACCATTTGATCTGGTACTGTCTTAATCACGCGACCATGAATAGCCTCTTGATCAGACGAGGTTTTTATCATGCCTATATAACACCATTTTGATCTATCGTAAACAAACCATATCTGCTCTGTAATGTATCGTAAATGTCAACAAATGTAAACATGTTACGGAAATTAACGAAATTTAACGAAACTTGGTTATAAGCAACCGACAATTTGTAATGAATTATTTTGAACATTATTATCTTAATTAAAAACAGAATATCTACTTAAATACGAGTATCGATAAAAATAATGTCCAAAATCATTCATTACAAATTGTCGGTTGCTTATAACCAAGTTTCGTTAAATTTCGTTACTTTCCGTAACATGTTTACATATATATATATATATATATATATATATATATATATCGGCTTGAGAACGTTTCGTGTCATTCGAACTTGCGACTCCTAGCAACATAAGGGAAGCCATTAACTGATCTAACGAAGATTTGTTCTTACTCATAGTAAGTTTATATATAAATATATAAATATATAAATATGATTTGAAAGACAAAGGCATATCGGCTTAGCGAATAATCAATTTTTACCAGAATGGCTTTTCGATTTTATGTTCATTTTTTTATTCCTTTCCCAAGGAAAGAGATCGGTAAATAACTTTCACCAAATCCAGGAGCTATTTTAAATGAGATGGCAGTGTTATTTTCATTTTTGTTTAATTTAGACAACAATTCATGCATCGTTGCCTGCACACACACACACACACACACACACACACACACACATATATATATATATATATATATATATATATATATATATTTATATATATATATATATATATTTGTAAAATGTACATCTATACTGGCTGACTTCGGCTCGCTATTGTCTCTCTTTCTCCATGAGTGTGACAGGAAGGATGTCTATAAATTAAAATAAATTTTCAAAATTCAAAAATTTTGAATGAACATTTCAACATGAAATCTCTAAGAAAGATATAGACTGACTGTTGCTGAGGAGGCGTGAAATCTCTCTTAGGGATTTCATGTTGAAATGTTCATTCAACATTTTTGAATTTTGAAAATTTATTTTAATTTATATTGGCTCTGTAATTTTAAGTACATTGAGCTCTCCTCCTGTATCATTTTTTAATATTAAAATTTTTAATATTAATTAGGATCAGGTTCTTGGGATTTACCTTCCTACTTTTCCATTTTGGATTAAAGTAATTTAATAAAATATATATATATATATATATATATATATATATATATATATATATATATATATATACAACACAACTTTATTATAATAGAGAAGATAAGTACACACTGCACAATAAATTATACACACACACACGTACAGACACAAACACACACACACACACACACACACACACACACACACACACACACACATATATATATATATATATATATATATGTATGTATATTATTAAAATATAGTTTTAAGATATGTTACATTTATTTGTAACTAGCAGTATACCCGGGTGTTATGAAATTTTTTAAACTAATACATGGTTCTGGAGCTCAGACTCTTTGGACGTTGGCACGAAAGACTAAAATGCAATAGTTGTTTCCAGTTAAAGCGAAACCGTAGACTGAAAGAAAAATGAATGGATTAAGTCAAATTTTAATTTCCTGGCATTGATAACAAATTTTCTGCACTGCTGTAAGAACTGCAACCTTGAAACTTCTGAGTATTGTTTCTTATGTCTTTGTCTATGAGTGTATCAAATTTGATTAAAATCGGACCACTCCTTCTATAACCCGATTTTTTCGATTATCAATTTTCGACATTTATCGTGGGTATCTCGACACAAACCTAGCTAAGAACACTCGCAGACGATTATAGTACAACTGTGTAAATTTTCAAGAGAATCGGTTCAGCCGTTTCGGAGTCTATAGGTAACGGACACACACGCAGGTTTAGATAGATACTATCAATATCAAGGATAGTCATTTTCTAAGCTTAGAAGTGGAACAAGGCCTAAAATATGAGGTACCGCGCGTGAATCTAAATGTCAAGAATAGAATATATTAACTATTAAAGTCAAAACTGAACGGCGATTGTCTGTTCATACTTCAAAGACTCTGCCTCTCGGTATTTGGAATGTGCCTATTTATATATCTATGCATATATCCAAAATGAATAAAAACAAAGAAAATACTTGCAACGTTCAAGACATTACTTTAAAACAGTGCTTAATATAAAAATAGAGCAATTAGTATTTATTGTTAATTAATACTACAATGTCTCATCAAGTAGTAAACTAGCTGATGAGACATTGTTCTTTCAATGTCCAAACAAAATGTACAATTTTGTAGTAGTTTGTAGTTTTTACATGGTCTAAAGTAATAATTAATAACAAATAATATATATATATATATATATATATATATATATATATATGGTGTGTGTGTGTGTGTGTGTGTTTGTAAGTGAGATTGAAAAAATTATACTCGTGTCAAAAAACCTTCATCGAAAACTCTCGAAAGAAAGAAAAAAATGGTTTAAAAAAAAGAAAGAGCTTAGTACATGAACGTCAGTCAAAAGGGTTCGGACGGAGATTAGCACGAAGCTCAAAGAAAAATCCCGATACGAGTAATCAACAAATAGAAAGTGCTCAATACAGAAGTAGAGCGAAATAAATAAATAAACAGCTAAAGAGCCAGACAGACCAACATAGGTTTCACCTAAACGAATCTTCAGAATGACCCGTGAAACCTAGGTATGTCCGACTGGCTCTTTACCTGTTTATATATATATATATATATATATATATATATATATATATATATATATATATATATATACCAAAATGGATATGTCTGTGTGTGTGTTTGTGTGTCGCCATACTAATGAACCCTACTTCTCTGAAACTCTTGGTCCGATTTCAACTAAAAATGGGTCACTCGTCAACTATCACATAAACCTTTGATGTACGTAAAAATATTCCAATCGATTTACAGGGTACGGCATGAATCACCGAAACACTGAAGATTTACGAACACTTCTTCTCCGAGACGCCTTTATGCAAATCCAACCAAAATCGGGTAACTTGTAGATCATAGTCTGAAACATTGATGTACACTAAAAAAAATTTCAAATCAATTTAAACGGTTCGTCAAATATCAACGGAAATAACTTTAGGTGGTCATTTGCGCACATTAATGCATTTCTCCAAGCCGCTTCATTCAAACACAACCAAAATCGAGTCACTGATAGTAAGGATGCCTTGATATGCAAAAAAAAAAAAAATCTTTCAATTGACACACAGAGTGCGACAAAAAATAATTGGAAAATATTGCTTTTTGCAATGATTTATTTCTCCGCTACGCTTAGTTGTATTTCAAGAAAAATAGGATCATTTTTTTGTAACTTCTACCTTATCATAGGCCATAACAATTTCACGTTTTCTACAAGGTGCCAACAACCTCCGACTTTGTAGCGACAGTGCATCTAATTCTTCTGTGTCACAACGTCATCGCATCACATTACATCGAAATGTTTTGTCAATTTTGACCAAGACTTTGAAGCTTGTTCAAAATTGATCAAACGTCAGAATTGACCAAGCGTCAAAATAGACCAAGCGTTAAAAATGATGCTTGGTCAATTTCGCGTTTATTAGTAAAATTAACTAAACATGAAAACCGCTTGACAAATACAACAATAACCAATACTTACTACGCTTATTTTTTAACTTACGTTTCAGGGTAACCTCAAACTAGAGCTTTTTGAATAAGCACTTGGTCTTACCATTTCAACACAACTATTAAAATGTCGGTAAAGAAACCTTCGTTTTTGATCTGAACGTCCATAAAAAATCGAACTACATTTTGTCTCCCGTAACTCTAATGCAGTCATGTAATTAACTGCTGAATGACTTTCTGCGTAGGACCACAAATTTCGGTCTATTTTCGGTCGATTTTCTTCCTTTACTGAAACTTCCGGCGATTTACTTCCTGTAATAAAAGTAATACGCTATTGTATTTCTATGCTTATTACTTTCATGACAGGAAGTAAATAGCCGGACGTTTCAGTAAAGGAAGTATATCGACCGAAATTTGTTCCTAACCAGTACGTCATTCTGCAGTCAATTACATGACTTCGTGAGAGTTACGGGAGACAAAAAGTGCAAGATATATGTCGTTTTTTTATGGACATTTAGATAAATAAAGGTAAGTCTCTTCAATAACTAATTGTTGATTTGAGTTCAGCATATACATTTGCACAGAAATAATCCTATTTTGGATAAATTTGAAGGGGGAAAAGCCTTCGGGACCTAAAACAAAAATTTACCAAACTGTCCGGGTGTATGTCTGTGCGTTTGTGTGTGTGTGCGTATGTCTGTGCGTCGATGCGTCTCTGTGTGTGTGTGTGTGTGTGTGTGTGTGTGTGTGTGTGTGTGTGTGTGTGTGTGTGTGTGTGTGTGTGTGTTTAATAATATTTATTGAATGGAATTTTCAAATTCATATTTAGGGAATACACGTCTTTGAGTAGACAAATTATAATTATACATATTTTAATTAATATTTAACTCTCTAATTATCACACTGTCAGCCTCTTCATTTTACCAAGATATTCGAGGCTATTATCAAAGCTGAAATAGTTGGCCATCTGACATCTCACAACCTTTTCTCTGAAAAAGAAACATGGCTTCCGTTTCGCCCGGTCTACCGCTGATGTGCGAACGACTATCACTAAACATACATACTAGACTCTTGATAAGAACAGTGAAGCTCAAGCTGTTGCTCTTCATATGTCGAAATCATTTGACAGGGTTTGACCTGCTGGCCTTCTGTGCAAGTTCCAGACCGACGGTATTTCTAGACGATTGTTTGATTTAATCCAATCGTTCCTATCAAATTGTCAAATGAAGATTGTTTTGAATGGCTAAACTTCAAGAAATATTTCACATTTCAAGACTCAATTAAATTTTAAATTACACATGTTTTATAAACTGTGATAAATAATAATAATAATAATAATAATAATAATAATAATAATAATAATAATAATGAACAAAAAGGGTTCAAACGTGGCTGTTATGGACGTAAAGACCAATTGCTTATCAACAAAATGATCCTGAAAAACTGCTACAGTACAAATAAATATCTTAGTACTGCCTGGATAGATTATCGTAAGGCATTCGATAGTGTGCCACATTCCTGGATTTTAAAGACTTTAAATATATACAAGATATCACCCGTCATCATCAATTTCATCAAACAGTGCATGTCTATATGGAAAACAACCCTTTACCTCAATCATATAAATGGATCCTATAAGTCTGATGAAATAAACATCAAAAGAGGTATATTTCAAGGTGATTCTTTGTCTCCATTACTATTCTGCATATCATTAATAGCACTAACCAGTCAACTTAATAAGACAGAATGTGGTTATAAAATAGGCCAAAAGAAAATAAGCCATATATTTTATATGGATGACTTAAAGTTATATGCTAAGAATGATAATGAGCTGGAAGGTCTTCTGCAAACTGTAAAATGCTTCAGCGAAGACATTGGAATGAAATTTAATTTGAATAAATGTGCTAAAGCTACAGTTTTACGTGGATCAATACAAGAAACATCCTCAATTAGCCTAGACCCTGCTGTAACAATAAAAGAATTGAAACCAGAAGAAGCTTATAAATACCTAGGTGGAAATGAGAGCGAAAACATTCACCATAAAAAAATGAAAGAAATAGTGCGTAAAGAGTACTATAGAAGGCTACGAATGATATTAAAAACTGAATTAAATTCACAGAACAGAGTTATGGCCATTAATAGCCTTGCAATCCCAGTTGTCCAATATAGCTTTAACATCTTAAACTGGACTCTAAACGACATCAGGCGAATGGATGCTAAAACAAGAAAGCTTCTTTCTAAGCATAAGATGCATCATCCAAAGGCTGATGTAGACCGTCTATACACACCCCGTAAAGAAGGTGGAAGAGGTCTTATTCAGCTGGAATTGTCATACAAGACAACAACTATTGGCTTACTAACATACATAGAAACAACAAAGGATTGGATGATACAATTAGTAAGGCAACATGAAGAAAGAAAGAAAAAATATTCAATAATAAAAGAAGGCAGTAAATACAAACAAGATTTACAGTTAGTAGATTCTGTAGAAAAGCAAAACAGAAGCCAAGAACCAACTATTACGGCAAAAAATATGAAAATGAAAGCCAAAGATAAAGCTCTTGAACAGATGAAACAGCGCTGGCAAGACAAACCTCCGCATGGCCAATATCCAGAACGTGCCAATAAATCCAATGTTGACAAAGTTAATACTCATCGATGGTTACGTGCATCTGGATTAAAGTCTGAAACTGAAGGCTTTATTCTTGCAGCACAAGACCAAAGTCTTTTCACTAGAAACTTTCAGGCAAATATTATGCATAATAATATGGATCCAAAATGCAGGTTTTGTGATAAACACCAAGAAACAATAGACCACCTAATCTCAGGCTGTTCTGTGCTTGCCCCAAATGAATATAAAAATCGCCACGATAGAGTTGGGCAATATTTACATTGGGCAATGTGCAAACATTATGGAAAAGCTGTAAACAAACACTGGTATGAACATCACCCAGCACCGGTTACCGAAATAGAAGATGTCACCATTCTATGGGATTACACCATCTACACAGACAGAAAAATTGAAGCAAACAGGCCAGACATTATTGTTAAAAACCAGAAGGAGAAAACTTGTCTATTAATTGATATGGCTTGTCCAGCGGATTGTAACATAGAAATCAAGGAATTTGAAAAACTGTCAAAATATAAAGACCTGGAAATTGAAATAGAAAAAATGTGGAAATTGAAAACAAGAGTTGTGCCAGTGATAGTAGGTGCACTTGGAATGATGAAAAAATGGAACAAAACAACACATTGAAAAAATCCCTGGAAACCCCAGCTTAAGAGATATACAAAAAATTGTCTTATTAAGTACAGCCCACACACTAAGGAAAACTTTATCTATGTAATGCTGGAGATGATAGGGAAGATAGAAAAACATGAAATGGAGCCATAACAACACGCCACGACCTGCCTTAGGTCTCCCCGCAGACTTGGTTGGTAGTGAGACCAAAGCAGAAATCGAAATATGATGGAAAATGACATAATAATAATAATAATGATAATAATAATAATGATAATAATGATAATGATAATAACAACAACAACAACTCATTAAATCCGAAAGGAAAATATTAAAACAAAGCATGGAATGCGACGAAGAACGTAATCATTTTTCCCTAGTCTAAGAGGGCAAGGAAACATTTTCAAAACAGTTATCACCGAAAAGGAGGAAAAAACTTGAATATGCTGCGGATATCGTGGACCGAGTTGCGGATATCGTGGACCGAGCTGCGGATATCGTGGACCGAGTATATGAGCAATGAGGAGGTGTTGGAAAGAATGGCAACGAAAAGAAAATTAATAGTGAGCATCAGGAAGAGACAACTGAAATTTCTGGGACATGAAATGAGAAAGGAGGGCTTGGAGAATCTGATACTGACCGGCCAGATAGAAGGAATAAGAAACAGAGGAAGGCAGCTGATGATATATTTGCAGGGCCTGATCATGACTGAACGGAGGTTGCGAGGTGTAACAGGAGAAAACATACTAAGAGCCACCAGGGATAGGGAGACGTGGAGAGCCATGATCGCCTACGTCCTGAAAGGACAGGGCACATAGTAGAAAAAACTTTAAGTAGTTTAATAAAAATGCAGGCCTCCCTCAAGACTCTATCCTACATCCTACGCTCTTTCTGATCTTCATCAATGATCTTCCTGATGTAATCAGTTCCCAAGTAGGTATCTATGCAGATGGCACCACTATTTACTCCTGTCTAAAAAGAAATCTATAAAACTGACAAAGTAAACATGGATGATGCCATTTGAAAAGATTTCCAATCTGTGGTTTAATAGTGTAGTAAATGGTTCGTAAATTTAATGCCCCCAAAACGAAGCTGTTCTCTTTTACCCAGCAAAAAGAATCATTTCGGCCTACCATCAGAATGGATAACGCTAGTTTCTTAGAGAGCAACGCAATGCGCCTCTTTGGTCTAACTTTCACAAATGACGACAGTGAATCCATAGATGCATCCACTGATAGGAAGGTTTTGTTCACTGTGTCGAGTCGGAAAGTTTTTGTTTTTTTCACGTCAGAATACATTTTGCACATTCATATATCTAAAATTTGTTTGTGCATTGCATACTGTTGCCATATCTGGTCGGGTGCTCCTGCTATTTATTTCGAGGTACTCGTCAGAATCCATCTTGCACATTCATAAATCTACCATTCGTCCGTGCATTGAATACTGTTGCCATATCTGGTCGAGTGCTCCTGTTATTCATCTTGAGCTTCTCATCAGAATCCATTTTGCACATTTATAAATCTAACTTTTGTCCGTGCATTAAATACTGTGGCTATATATGGTCGGTTGCTTCTGCTACACATTGAGATTCACGTCAGATTCCATCTTGCATATTTATAAATCTACCATTCGTCCGTGCATTGAATACTGTTGACATATCTGGTCGGTGGGTTCTGCTATTCATCTTGAGCTTCTCGACAAAATCCAGAGGAAGATCTGCAGTCACTTTCTCACCGAATTGATGTGGCTTCCCTCTGTCTTTTCTACAAGTATTGACATGCCAACTGCTCTGATGACCATTTTCCTTGGTACCCCGACCACATGTATTTACTCGTGCTACTAAATTGACATTAAGGGCCCACTATTTTATCGTCGAACTACTTAAATGTAACTCTCTCTTCTACTCTAACAGTTTCTTTTCTCACACTTCCAGATTACGGAACTTGTTTCTATTTGATTGCTTCTCTGATAGCTACAATCTCCAAAAGTTTAAATGCAGCGTCAATTGCCATCTTCTATCTCCTTGATACCTATCCATATTTTATCCTTTCTTCGACATCCCCTGTATCTTGTTTTTCTCTCACTGCAGACCCTTGCGCAGCAGTGGTGGTCCTGCTTCCCTGATACCTACAATCTCCAAAAGTTTAAATGCAACATCAATTGCCATCTTCTATCTCCTTGATTCCTATCCATATTTTATCCTTTCTTCGACATCCCCTGTATCTTGTTTTTCTCTCACTGCAGACCCTTGCGCAGCAGTGGTGGTCCTGCTTCCCTGATAGCTACAATCTCCAAAAGTTTAAATGCAACATCAATTGCCATCTTCTATCTCCTTGATTCCTATCCATATTTTATCCTTTCTTCGACATCCCCTGTGCCTTGTTTTTTCTCTCACTGCAGACCCTTGCGCAGCAGTGGTGGTCCTGCTTCCCTGATACCTACAATCTCCAAAAGTTTAAATGCAACATCAATTGCCATCTTCTATCTCCTTGATTCCTATCCATATTTTATCCTTTCTTCGACATCCCCTGTGCCTTGTTTTTTCTCTCACTGCAGACCCTTGCGCAGCAGTGGTGGTCCTGCTTCCCTGATAGCTACAATCTTCAAAGTTAAATGCAACATCAATTGCCATCTATCTACTTGATTCCTATCCATATTTTATCCTTTATTCGACATCCCCTGTACCTTTTTTATTCTTTTACTGTAACAACCTGTGCACCAGGATATTTTTGCCTTCTTTCGGAGGAAATGATTATGAAAAAATAAATAAAACAGAGATGCATATGTTCTTTCAAAAAAGATCTCCCATCATTAAACGCATCTCTTTTTCGACCGTGGAAAACGCATTTAAAGTAAGGGTATCTTACCAATTAAGCCACGGAAAGCGATCGAATCAAAAACAGGGATCAATTATCCTATTAAATAAATGCTCACGAAATATATTTATCTAGATTTCAAGGATATTATGGCTTGGTGGATAAAGCGTGGGTTAGTTCCAATGTGCAGATGTGCGTGGGTGGTGCAGTGGATATCGACTCAGAATGAGAAATCGGGTAGCCGAGTTCGAATTTCAGTTGAATTCATTGCGTTCACTTACGTGAAAATACCCTTGGGAAAGGTATTAATCCCTCTCTTCTCTCCAGTTATGGGTTAAATAACAGGACAGATTGGGTTCCATAGCCTTGGTCGGCAACCAGTCTACCGCAGAAAGCAATGGCAACATACTGCGGGATAACGTTCTGCCCAGTCAGTCATGTCTCTTTCGAGACATGATCGCCCCAAGTGTGTATCACGTATGGCACTTGACTGACTGAGTTCCAATGATTTGACCCCAAAAGATGTGAGTTCAGTACCTGGCTACAGCAGGGTTAAAAAAATAACTAACAGAGTTGGGTTAACTAAGACATCCGGAAGTAGCATTACTCATGGAATAAGTATAATATACGGCAGTGATCGAGATAAAGAGTTTGGTTCGAAATTTTAGTCACTGAAGAAAGCCGGGGCGTACAAAATCCGAAACGTCGTGAAAATGAATGTGGCAATAAAGATGAGGACAACAGTCCGAACAATGTAAATAATGTAAATACTACCTCATCTCAGAAGTATAATAGACAAAGCGTACAACGGCCGAAACGTCATAAACATGGCAATAAAGATGAGGACAACAGTCCGAACAATGTAAATAATGTAAATACTACCTCATCTCAGAAGTATAATAGACAAAGCGTACAACGTCCGAAACGTCGTAAACATGGCAATAGAGATGAGGGCAACAATCCGAACAATGTAAATAATGTGAATACTACCCGTCGTAGGTTAGCGTCGAAGCTTTTATCTGCTAACTGGATTTTCTTATCCGAAATGCAAGAAATAATTTGTAAATCCAATATTATTTTATATTATCGCATCACTGAAAATTTGTGTTTTATTTTTTTCCCAATATAAAATGACCCCAACTTGAAACTCGCGTTTGTTTTGGTTATGATCTCTGGTGTGTTCGAGATTAAAAACTTGCATCATTCGGTTGCGTGTCAGATTTTTATTGAATGTTGATGTTTTGTTTACGCATGAATGCCTAAAAGATGGAGGATAAAAAGTTGTACAATCACCATGTTATGCAGAACTGCAACAAAAAAATTCAGACGTATTATTTTAACTACTTTTTTTAATGTATGCTGACTCAAAATATTAAAAAAACGCATTTTCTGTAAGGTCAGATCTTTACATACATCACCTTCTATCTCACTGCAAAGTGAGATACGCACACACAAACACACACACGAGGTGAATATTTGTTTTGCCTAATAACCTTTGAGGACACCTTTTTTCTTAACAAGAACGTCAGTTGGTCATTGTACAGCATAGAAATGCTTGTTACCAAGTTACAAACGCAGTCATAGAGATGACATGATAGGGTCTTCAATACGTGACATTTTCTTTCAAGTTGTTGGCTTCAAATTCGCTCTTGCTTCACTCCATTCAAGCTTCTGTCTGCTAAATTGCTTTTCTAACTTGAAATACGAGAAATACTGTTTAAATCTGCCAATACTTCATATTATCAAACAATAGCAAAGATTTGTATTTGATTTTCTTTGTTTTATTTTTTTGTTTTGTTTATATATATATATATATATATATATATATATATATATATATATATATATATATAATCATATCGCCCCAAGCAAGGCATTTTACTGTCACTGTTTTACAGGGGATTACATAAGAGGAAAGTTATGAGAAAGAGTGACAGGTTATAGGGAGTGTTAGGAAGCGAGTAAGAGAAGGATGAGAATACTGATGAGAGTGAAGTGGACGGAGAAAGGAGTGTGTGAGAGAGAGAGGATGCAGGTTAGTGAGATAAGAGATGACTATTTACTTTACGTATAAATTCTTAGAGATTGTAGCTGTCGGGGAAGCAAGTAAATGGAAGGGAATTCCACAGGCGATTTGGAAAGGTATTAATCCGGGAATTAAGGGAATTCCACATCCAATTTGGAAAGGTATTAATCCGTCGTTTCGCGATCATTATAGATCTGGGGTGCCATTTTTTTTTTATATGTATAATTTAATTAATATCTTCCCAAGGTTATTTGCGCGAATGGAAGGGAATTCCACAGGCGGGAAGTGCGAGAAAAGAAGCTGAGGGAGTAGAATTTGCGTTTACATTTTATTGATTTCACAGTAAAAGGGTGGGACCTAGTTGCTAATCTTGTAAATTCATATATAGCGGTTACCAGTGAGCTAAGCTCATCGGTGTAGAAGTCGTGAAAGTATTTGTAGAAGAGACTCAGGGAAGCTAGACTGCATCGGTGATAAAGTGACTGTATCTGAGTTGCCAAGTTGTTGAAATAAAATGACCCTAACTTGACACTGGCGTTTGGTTTGATGCTGATCTCTGGGGTGTTAAAAATTGAAACCTTGCTTCGTTCGGTTGCGTGTCAGATTTTGTTAAACGTTGGCACTTAACTGACTGACATGCACATAACCAAATGGCAACCTACTGCGGGATAATCTTCTGCCCAGTCAGTCATGTGACATGATCGCCCAAGCGTGTATCACGTATTTACTTAACTGTCTGACTGAATATAACAGAAACATGATTAAGGCTTCTACTGGGCATAAAGTGGGTGATCGGTTTTCTATTGTCATGAAGTAATAAACTGATCCCCCACTAATTACTACTTATTAATATAATAATATAATTCACCAGTCTACCGCAGAAAGCAATGGCAAGCTACTGCGGGATAATCTTCTGCCCAGTCAGTCTTTCGAGACATGATCGCCCAAGCGTGTATCACGTATGGCACTTAACTGACTGACTGAATATAACAGAAACATGATTAAGGCTTCTACTGGGCATAAAGTGGGTGATCGGTTTTCTATTGTCATGAAGTAATAAACTGATCCCCCACTAATTACTACTTATTAATATAATAATATAATTCACCAGTCTACCGCAGAAAGCAATGGCAAGCTACTGCGGGATAATCTTCTGCCCAGTCAGTCATGTCTCTTTCGAGACATGATCGCCCAAGCGTGTATCACGTATGGCACTTAAATGACTGACATGCACATAACCAAATATTTGCGATATCGCGACAGATTTTCATAAAAGCAGCTGATAACTTTGCAAATGAAGATTTCAGGTTGGGTTGATCACACTATGACAACTGTCTGCGATCCAGGGTGTTCTCAAATGTCTAGCTGTGATTCTCGATTGATTTGTTTCATTCATCCTTCAACCCTAAAATCAACCCATGATACCTGTCCAGCATATTTCTCACTATTCCCGTTCATGAACACAGACACACAGTCTTATGTCTTTTTCTATGAGTGTATCAAATTTGTTTAAAATCGGACCACTCCTTCTATAACCCGATTTTTTCGATTATTGATTTTCGATATTTATCGGGGTTACTTCGACACAAAACCTAGCTAAGAACACTCGCAGACGCTTACAGAACAACTGTGTAAATTTTCAAGAAAATCGGTTCAGCCGTTTCGGAGTCTATAGGTAACGGACACACACATACAGACACGCACACAGACAAAGTTCTATTTATAAATAAGTTTAGATTTTTGGCAAATCGAAATGGCGTCACTATCCATCACGTCAGCGCAAGACGACATGTTTTAAAAGAGATCTTTCAGAAGTTTAAAAAGTTGAAATGGTAAACCTTCCAATACGGACCGTATTTTCTGACTTGGCTCTTTTGGATTGTTATTTATCCAGTCTTAAATAATTATCTCAATTGCAAGTGCGTTGTGGTGCAGTGAATATCGGCTCGGAAACAGAAACTCGGCGACCTGAGATCGAATTTCAGTTGAATTTGCTGCATTCACTTACGCGCAAATCCAATTTGGAAAGGTATTAATCCGTCGTTTCGCGATCATTATAGATCTGGGGTGCCATTTTTTTTTTATATGTATAATTTAATTAATATCTTCCCAAGGTTATTTGCGCGAATTCCTTACATTGACTTACGCGCAAATACCATTGGTTGTCAACCAGTCTACCTCGGAAATGATTGGCAACCTAACACAGAAAAAATTTCTGCCAAGTCAGTTATGTCTCAGTGGAGATATTATCGCCCAAGCGTGTATCACGTACAGCACTTTCGCCATTTGAGGAGACTTGTGTTTAAGAAAAACAGCCGATTTTGGCAAAACTTGGTGTCGTATTCCACTACGCCCAGACCACATTTGAAAATCTGGCCTTGATGAATTAAAATGGTAAACCGTACAGCATCCACCGTTTTCTCCTGACTTGGCTCCTTTGAATTTTCATTTGTTCTGGTTTCCATGCAACAATTTAAAGGACAAATAAATTGATTCTGTACAATCATTTAAAAACTACTTCACTACAAAAAATCACGAGGTTGGGTCACTATGTCGATCCAGGTTGTTTTTTCCACCTGAATCCATCCTGCATATATACAAGTCAACCATCCGTCCGTGCATGGAGTACTGCTGCCATTTATGGTCAGGTGCCCCTGCCGTTCTCCTCAGTGTTCTTGACAAGCTCCAAAGGAGAGTCTGTAATGTGATAGGTACTGATCTGGCGACTCGACTGCAGCCACTTTCCCATCGTCGAAATGTGGCCTCCCTTTGTCTGTTCTATAAATACTTTCATGGTTTCTGCTCGGACGAACTTAAGTCACTGGTGCCTCCTCAACAGGTGTTTACTCGTGCAACCAGACTGGCAACTGGGTCCCACCCATTCACAGTCAGGTTAGCCAAATGCAGACGACAATTCTACTCCTGCAGCTTCTTCTCTCGCACTTCCCGCCTGTGGAACTCGCTCCCATATTCTTGCTTTCCTGACGGCTACAACCTCCAAAAATTTAAATGCAAAGTCAATACTCATCTACTAACCACTGGACTCTAGCTCTCTCCCCCCCCTGTATAACCTTCCCTTTCTCTCCACCTATGTATCTGTCATCGCACCTGCTTTCTCTTGTTCCTTTCTAACTAGTTTGTACTCCTCACTCTTTTCTAATTAATCTTTTTACATTTATGTAACCCCCTGCACATCAGTGGCGTTTCCGCCTTGCTCGGGGTGAAATGATTAAAAAAAAAATGTTTCGACAAAAAATTCATCTTTATCTGTAGAAAGATGGGTGACAGTCATTAAAAACAATGAATATTGTGTCAGTTAAGTGTCATACGTGATACATGCTTTGAACGATCATGTCTTTTTCGAGACATATGACTAAGCAGATTATCCCGCAGTAAATTGCCATTACTTTCTGCGGTTGATTGGTTGCCAGTCAAGGCTATAAAACCTAATTTGTTCTATTATTTAACCTATAACTGGAGGGAAGAGACGGATTAATACCTTTTCCAAGGGTATTTGTGCGTAAGTGAATGCAAAGAATTCCATTAGGATTCGAACTCACTGCCATATTGAAGAACTAACATTACATAGCAATCCATTACTCTCTTTGTTTTTAGCGAAATTTTCATGTCTCTTAATACTCTACTCAGCTTCTGGAACGTGTCGTTCACCATGCCAATTCGCCTTCGGATCTGTGTGTCACACTTTCCGTCTTCTGTTAGAAAACTTCCTAGGTATTTATATTTTTGTACCTGCTTGATTTTAGTTTCCCCTACCTGTATTTGGCCTTTTGGGCTGCTCTTTTTGCTGATGACCATGCATTCGGTTTTCTTGTAATTTATTTTTATTACTTTTATGTCACTCAGTTCAGCTACCTTCTGTAGGAGGTCTTGTAGTTTCCTTTCCGTGTCTGCTATCAGCACTGTATCATCTGCGTCCTTTATGTTGTTCAAATTGTGGCCTCCGATGACAAATCCTGGCAGAACATCTAGGATCTAAAGAATTTAAAAGAAAGAAATAGAACGAAAACGTTTCACTGATAGATAAAGAAAAACAAGCGGTAGATAAATAAAACCGAAAGCAAAAACAAACAAACAAAAAATGTGTAAACGAAGAAAAGTATGTTCAACTGATATTAGTAACACAAATAAATTCCAAACCAAATTCTTGGCCCAATCTACGTCTTAAAATCTGAGGAGAATGACTAAGCATTAGAATTTATTTTGGAGGTTTCTTTTTGGTATGACGGAGAACTTTTGTTCCCTTTTCTCAAAGAGAGATGCCAAGAGAAAGACAGAAGACGGGAGAAAGATAGATGCGAACAGTTCACCGTTAATCCAAGTTGTCAAATCAAATCTAAGACCGGGTCATCAACCGGAATAATTTCACTGACCAGAAAGAGGAATAAGGGAAGAATGAGACTCCGTTCAAAGATTTGGCGTTGGTTAGGGAAGTGCAAGAAATGATAATACTGACGCTTGGGCGCTTGCAATTGCAGACGGTACCAGAACTAACTGACGACAAGTTTCTATGCCTTCATAACTGACACGCAGAGGTCACTGTAAAGGTCAAAAGTGAATACTGAGTTAGTTGGATTACCAAAAATCAGTAACGTTTAAAGACAGGCGTTCAAAGAGTTTTCGGATCGAATGCCTTGATTAAGCTGAAGTTGTTCGAAAGACATTCCTTTTGAAGACAAAAACGAAAATGCGAATGGCTTGCTTATTTTGGAAATAATACAGAATGCAAAATAAAACCCCAAAAGACTCACAAAAACAAAACATTTGGACAATTTTTATATAATTTTTGTTCTGAAAAGAAAACATCATAAGATCACTTAAAAATTAGATAAAAACTTGGCCATCATACCTTTTTGTCATTTTTAATAAAACTTGCATAAAAGAGAGATTGGTGCCCAAATACACAATATATATATATGTGTGTGTGTGTGTGTGTGTGTGTGTGTGTGTGTGTGTGTGTGTGTGTGCGTGTGATAGTATATATATATATATATATATATGTGTGTGTGTGTGTGTGTGTGTGTGTGTGTGTGTGTGTGTGTGTGTGTCTCAGATTAAATAAATTGCAAACATTGTGTCTGCTTATTTAAAAAAATCCGTTCGTACTCACGGATAATCTTTCGCGTATTATAATTGAAAGTTGTCAGAAATGAGCTGTAACGTTGAAAGATGTTATTATCATTCATTTCTCAATGTTCCCAAGTACTTTCAATCTCCATCCGAGATCATCTTCAGGGCTTTGAGTTGTGGTAACAAAAAATAACTGTGTTGTTAAAAATTACTGTAAATTCTTTTCTTGCTTCAAATATAACTGTTGACAAATTGCTTAGCGTTCAATAAAACGTGAAAATTATCCAAAATGGAATTTTTTTGTATGTTGTAATGTCATGATCATGTACGTGTTAAACATGAAAAAACTGTTCTTTTTACAAACATTTTAGAACATTACTACAGTATTCATAGCTGATTCTATTAATTGACGGCTTAAGTGTTTTTAATGAATATTACCTCGAGAAGCTGTAGTTTGCTTTTGTTGTTTTCTTGATGTAGGGTAGTTGTATTATCGATCATTGTTTTTTTTTATATTGTGAATGTAGACAGAAGTGTTGTTGTAGATGTCTAGAAATAGACACAGTTTTGAAGTTATTTGCAAATATGCCACCCTAGCTAGAGGTAGGTGGACGTAAACCCCCAGACCAAGCATATGGATAGTGGATTTCTTCTTTAACCCTCTAGGGCCATTCGTATCATATTTGATACAGTATGAAAACAAGCCTTGAAAGAAATATTTTCCTGAAAAATTTTTTAAGAGAAATATTTTATAAATTTCAAATGAAAGCAGTACTGACTGCTCAGTCAATGAATACCAAATGTTTCCTTATAGGGAAATACCAAATGTTTCCTTATAGGGAAATACTGTATCAAATATGATACGAATGGCCCTAGAGGGTTAAGAGAAATATTTTATAAATTTCAAATGAAAGCAGTACTGACTGCTCAGTCAATGAATACCAAATGTTTCCTTATAGGGAAATACCAAATGTTTCCTTATAGGGAAATACTGTATCAAATATGATACGAATGGCCCTAGAGGGTTAATAGATAGATAGATAGATAAACAGACTGAGATTAACCCTCTAGGGCCATTCGTATCATATTTGATACAGTATGAAAACAAGCCTTGAAAGAAATATTTTCCTGAAAAATTTTTTAAGAGAAATATTTTATAAATTTCAAATGAAAGCAGTACTGACTGCTCAGTCAATGAATACCAAATGTTTCCTTATAGGGAAATACCAAATGTTTCCTTATAGGGAAATACTGTATCAAATATGATACGAATGGCCCTAGAGGGTTAAATCTAGAATATAAATGTATAGAAATTAGCATGGCCACAAAATGAGGGATCAGTTTATATATTGATTATAATATAGAATTGATCCCCCATTTTATACCCGCATTATAATTTCTTAAAAACAGTTGGCATATATATTATTCTTCTATATGCCCTGTCCTTTCAGGACGTAGGCGATCATAGCTTTCCACGTCTCCCTATCCCTGGTGGCTCTTAGCACGCCTTCTCCTGTTCTACCATGCAACCCCCGTTCTGTCATCCACCAGCTCAAGCCCTTAACCCTCTAGGGCCATTCGTATCATATTTGATACAGTATGAAAACAAGCCTTGAAAGAAATATTTTCCTGAAAAATTTTTTAAGAGAAATATTTTATAAATTTCAAATGAAAGCAGTACTGACTGCTCAGTCAATGAATACCAAATGTTTCCTTATAGGGAAATACCAAATGTTTCCTTATAGGGAAATACTGTATCAAATATGATACGAATGGCCCTAGAGGGTTAAGTAGTAATTAGTGGGGGATCTGTTTATTACTTCATAACAATATAGAACTGATCCCCCACTTTATGACAAGTAGAAGCCTTAATCATATTATATTATTAACCCTCTAGGGCCATTCGTATCATATTTGTTACAATATGAAAACAAGCCTTGAAAGAAATATTTTCCTGAAAAATTTTTTAAGAGAAATATTTTATAAATTTCAAATGAAAGCAGTACTGACTGCTCAGTCAATGAATACCAAATGTTTCCTTATAGGGAAATACCAAATGTTTTCTTATAGGGAAATACCAAATGTTTCCTTATAGGGAAATACTGTATCAAATATGATACGAATGGCCCTAGAGGGTTAATAAAGTTTATTATGAAAGGAGTTATGATCTTTTGAAGTTGAACGTCAAAAAACGACATTATTTTTGCACCAACCTAATAATAAAACATTAAAACAAACCAGAAACCAGTTGGTACCGGATCGAAACCAAAATCTAATCAGTTTAGACCAGTCATGACCAATCATCCCTAAGAGTCTCATCAGAATCCATCCAGCGAGTTTTAAGATATCTTGATCAGGGATAGACAAACAAATAAACAAAAAGACAAATGTGACCAAATATAATACCTCCGCCTTAAGAATAAAACTAAAACAAATTTTGGCTACAAAAAAATTTACGAATGATTAATGACACGACTGCCAACACAATTGCACCAAAATATAGAGAATTTTTATATTGTTATGGGAACTGCACTTATTGAACTATAATGAAATCTATTTATTATTATGAATACAGAGAGAATATGCTTCTCGGGTTGGAGTTGAGTCACCCCCGGTCTAATACTTGGCCGTCAGACTGACGTGTAACACTCTTGTATTTGTTTTCCGTATAATATATATACAAATACGAATGGCCCTAGAGGGTTAAAAAGAGAAGGTAGCCAGGAATCGAGAAGTCAGAGGGCGGGAATGAAGGGTTAAGACTAGTTTCACACACTGCTAGGATGTCAGAGGATTTTTGTTAAGGAAAGATTTCACGCAGTAAACGATGGTACGAATACCATGAATGTTAGTGGAGGAAAACGTTGAGTGGTTCAGGGGATTTTGTTTTCCTTGGTTTAACTTTGTTTATTGAGTTGCGATTGTTCATACGTATGTATATATATATATATATATATATGTAATGAATTATTTTGAACATTATTTTTGCCGATACTCGTATTTAAGTAGATATTCTGTTTTTTAATTAAACAGTACTTTATATAAGCATGATAAAAACCTCGTCTGATCAAGAGGCTATTCATGGTCGAGTGGTTAAGACAGTACCAGATCCAATGGTAGCTTCCCCTATGTAAATACGGGTCGCAGGTTCGAATCCTGCTGGATAGCACACATTTTCGTAATAAAAAGTTATCGTGAAATAATCAGGCCGGTAGATATAAATATAAAATACTGTTTAATTAAAAAACAGAATATCTACTTAAATACGAGTATCAGTAAAAATAATATTCCAAATAATTCATTACAAATTGTCGGTTGCTTATAACCAAGTTTCGTTAAAATTCGTTAATCTCCGTAACATGTTTATATATATATATATATATATATATATATATATATATATATATATTGTAATAGTTGTTACAATGGTTTATAAATTCATAGTATCACTACACAAAACTTTCGCGTTTCGAAGCTAGCCATGTGTCTAGGCTGCTTCATTCTTCAGGTGATCTCGTTGATATGCAAATTATCTAGTTGAAAAGACCATTTGTTTGTGTTGGATTTGTTTTTTTAGGTGATAGTGGGGTTGAGCTGTAATTTGAATTCTGTTGACATTTTAACGTTTTAGGGTTAAGTGTTTGTGGGGGTGGCTAAGTTCAGGATAGGTTTTCCTATTTATATTGTCTGGTGGCGCCGTGGGTGTTGTTATTTGGTTTAGGGGTTGGGAGGTGTTGTTTTGTTTTTGGGCTGGTTGCTTCCTCTTAAATTTTTGTTATTTTGTATTGGGGTATGTGCTTTTGTATGTTTTTTATTTTTTTTAGTGTCGATATTTTCTTTTATTTTTCTACTATTTTACTGTAGCGTGACTTTTTGCTGGAATGGTATGTTTTTTTTCTGTTTATTAATAGGGTTGGTTATGTGTATTTTTTCCATTTTGGTGAGGTTTCGTGGGTGGGGTGTTTATTTGTTTATGTGTGTGGGAAATGATTTGTTTAAACATTATTTTTGATCGATACTCGTATTTAAGTAGATCTTCTGTTTATAATCAAACAGTATTATATATTTATTTCTACCGGCCTGATTATTTACGATAATCATCATGTTACGGAAATTAACGAAGATTAACGAAACTGGTTATAAACAACCGACAATTGGAAAGGATTTGTTTGAACATTATTTTTGATCGATACTCGTATTGAAGTAGATATTCTGTTTATAATCAAAAAGTATTATATATTTATTTCTACCGGCCTAATTATTTACGATAATCATCATGTTACGGAAATTAACGAAGATTAAAGAAACTGGTTATAAACAACCGACAATTGGAAATGTTTTGTTTGAACATTATTTTTGATCGATACTCATATTTAAGTAGATATTCTGTTTATAATCAAACAGTATTACATATTTATTTCTATTTACTAATAATTGATCTAAATTATTTTAGATGGTAGTTTTATCCCTTCGTACTAGCAATATACTTAAATTATTTATTTATATGTATTATAGAATAATTTATCGTTTTTCCCTTCTAATTTTAAAGTTTATCAATATCAAAGTATCAACTAAGTGATATTTTAATATTAACACCGTCTTAGATATATTTTTAATTTAATTTCCTATTAAAAAAATGACACCACATTATACTCCCGCCCCAGTACGAAACCTGTCATGGTAGACAGACATAATCTCGCTGCTGACCTTGAACGGGATCTACACTCTGTGGTGAATTGAGGCAAGAAGTGGCTTGTCAACTTCAATGCGTCTAAGACCAAGCTGTTGTCTGTCAACCATCACAGGCAACCTCTCCTGCCTCCCATAAGCATGGACCAAGCGATTCTCCCTGAGAGCAACACACTACGCCTCCTCGGCCTTACCCTCTCCTCAGACCTCAAATGGAACCACTATATTGATTCCATAGCTAAATCTACTGCTAAGAAGATTGGGTCACTATGGCGATCTAGGATGTTTTTTCCGCCTGAATCCATCCTGCATATATACAAGTCAACCATCCGTCTGTGTATGGAATATTGCTGCCATTTCTGATCAGGCGCCCCTGCCGTTCTCCTCACTGTTTTCGACAGGCTCCAAAGGAGAGTCTGTAATGTGATAGCTACTGATCTGGCGGCTAGACTGCAGTCACTTCCCCACCGTCGAAATGTGGCCTACCTTTGTCTGTTCTATAAATATTTTCATGGCTTCTGCTCGGACGAACTTAAGTCACTGGTGCCTCCTCAACAGGTGTTTAACCAGATTGGCAACTGGATCCCACCCATTCACAGTTAGATTAGCCAAATGCTACTCCTGCAGCTTCTTCTCTCGCACTTCCCGCCTGTGGAACTCGCTCCCATATTCTTGCTTTCCTGACGGCTACAACCTCCAGAAATGCAATGTCAATACTCATCTATTAACCACTGGACTCTAGCTCTCTCCCCACCCCCGTATATCCTTCCCTTTCTCTTCACCTATGTCTCTGTCATCGCACCTGCATTCTCAGCTTTTTATTGCTCCTTTCTAACTAGTTTGTACTCCTCACTCTTTTCAAATTAATCGTTTGACAGTTATGTAGCCCCCAGCTCATTAGTGACATTTCTGCCTTGCTCGGGGTGAAATGATTTAAAAAAAAAATTAGTCGAAAATTAAAATTCCTTAAAATGGTTGATTTTTTTTATTCTTATTAGCCATATGATTTAATTATATTCTGTAATAATTTGTTTTTCTTAAATCTCTTCTCATTTCAGAGGTAATTTTAACGTAATTTTCTTTTGATATTAACATTGCTGGGGACTCTTTTAATTTGGAACCTTAAAACCTTGAAGGGCCGTTGTGTTGTATGACCCATTTCTTTCTTGGATATATATATATTTTTATTTATTTTACTGTATCTCTTTCTGTTTCTGCAACCAGTCATCAAGCGGCAACTTACAATTTCGTTAGCTAGTCTCTGTCACATTTTTTCCTGTTTTCTTTATTTTTTCTTTCTTTCTTTTTCTTTATATTTCTTGCTACCTCACTACGGTATTTTACACACAAAAATAATTTTATGTCGCTATGAAGTTTTGTTATCGCTGATTGACTACTTGAAATTACCATACGTTTTTGGAAAATATAACTATTCTTATGTAATATATATATATATATATATATATATATATATATATATATATATAGAGAGAGAGAGAGAGAGAGAGAGAGAGGGGGAGAGAGAGAGAGGGGATGATGGAAATGACGGGACTACTTAAATGGACTGGTCTGCTCCTAAAAAATCGCAAAAATTTAGTTTGGTAATAATATTTGTGGATTAACCTTCATTAGCAACGACTTGCACGGAACTTGCTCGTGGGATTAGCTAATGGGAACCGCATGCTGGTTTCAAAATAGTATTTTTTTAATAATCATCAGGATAAATTCGGCAACTAAATAATTCAGTTTTGTGGAAGTCTGACTTATGCAAGCAATATTCTACTCTCTTTTTATCTTACTAATCCATTAAACCTCATCCTAGAAAAAAGAGGAGAAAAAAAAAACACTATTTCCCCGCCCCTGCGGTTAATTTTGTGCGATCAATATGGCCTTTCACAGTTGTATAATTTTGTGCGATCAATATGGCCTTTCATAGTTGTATAATTGAGCAGAAGTTTCTTCAAACGACATTTGTAAGAATCGAAACATTTTGGTTTTTAATTTGGAAGAGTGATCCTGTTCGTAATGTAAATACAATGTTCACCTCGGCGTGGTGTAATCGTTAGTAAGCGTTCATTGCTGTAAGAATTACAACTGAATAGTGAGCTCGATCCTCACTGGGTGCCCCATAAATTCGGCCTTGTGCCACATTTAAGCTGTGCTTATGAAATCATTATTTGAAATTACGTTGCTCGATAGGACAATTCAGTCAGTTAAGTGCCATACGTGATACACGCTTGGGCGATCATGTCTCTTCGAGACATGACTGACTGGGCAGAAGATTATCCCGCAGTAGGTTGCCATTGCTTTCTGCGGTAGACTGGTTGCCGACCAAGGCTATAGAACCCAATCTGTTCTATTATTTAACTCATAACTGGGGGGAAGAGACGGGTTAATACCTTTCCCAAGGGTATTTCTGCGTAAGTGAATGCAAGGAATTCAACTGAAATTCGAAATCGGCTCTCCGATTTCTCGTTCCAAGCCGACATCCACTGCGCCACAACGTACTCCGCCGATAGGACAATTACGACTGCCTAATAAATTCGGTCTTGTGCCACATCTAAGTTAGAGTTAGAAATTCACCCCTTTAAGTTGTGTTGCTCGCTCAGAGAATTACCAACGTGTAGTGAGTTTGGTCCTCACCCGGCGCCCCATACATTTGACCTTGTACCACATGATTCAGTAGCTAAATCCACTGCCAGGAATGTTGGGTCACTGTGTTGGGTCAGGAGGTTTCTTTTCCGCCTGAATCCATCTTGCATATATACAAATCAACCATCCGTCCGTGCATAGAATACTGCTGTCATATATGAGCAGGCGCCCCTGCTGTTCATCTCAATGTTTTTGACAGGCTCCAGAGGAGAATCAATAATGTAATAGGTACCGACTTGGCGGCCCGACTCCAGCCACTTTCTCACCAACGGGATATAGCTTCCCTCTGTTCTATGAATACTTTCATGGCTTCTGCTCCGACGAACTTAAGCCACTGGTGCCCCTGTCACAGACTGGCAACTGGGTCCCATCCATTCACAGTTAGATCAACCAAATGCAGCCGACATTTCTAAACCAGTAGCTTCTTTTCTCGCACTTCTCATCTGTGGAACTCCCTTCCATATTCTTGCTTTCCTGACGGCTACAACCTCCAGAAATCTAAATGCAATGTCAATATCCATCTCTTATCCACATGACTCCAGATGTTCTTTCTACAACACCATGTATATCTTTTCCTTCTTTCTACCTTTCAACTGTCATCACGCCTGTGTTCCCATCCTTCTTTTGCCCTTTCTAGGACACACCCTGTAACTATACTCTCCTCCTATCTAATCTTTTACTCTTTACGACGTTTCGGACGTTTTATGCTCCGGCCTTTTTTTTTTTATCTATGTAAATAATTCCAGTTCTCAATCTAATACATAAAGAGAGACCTTACAGGAGGCTGGAACTTAAAACGGCCGGAATAACGTGAATATGGCAATGAAGATGAGGACAACAGTCTGATCATGTAAATATTGTCAATATTTAAAATACCTTATTTCAGAAATACAGTTAAATGTTAGTGAAAGAATTAATGTATATAAGTTTGTTTTTCTTCATCAGGTATCAATTTTATCACTGATTCTTTTTTTCTTATTCAGTTATAAAACCTGCGGGTATATGCGGGTAGGTTCTTCTTCTATGTGCCCTGCCCTTCAGGACGTAGGCGAACATGGTTCTCCACGTCTCCCTATCCCTTCTGGCTCTTAGCATGTTCGCTCCTGTTACTCCTGGCAACCCCCGTTCCGTCATCCACCTGATCAGGCCCTTCAAATATGTTATCCGCTGCCTTCCTCTGTCTCTCTTTCCTTTTATCTGGCCAGTCAGTATCAGGTTCTCCAGGCTCTCCTTCCACATTGCGTGTGCCAGGAACTTCAGTTGTCTCTTCCTGATGCTCACTATTAATTTCCTTTTTGTTGCCATTCTTTCCAACACCTCATCGTTGCTTGCATGCTCAGTCCACGATATCCGCAGCATCCTTCTGTATAACCACATTTCCGCTGCTTCCAGTTTTCGTAATCGGTGAGCCTAGCTCAAATTCAGCGCTCATCGATTACACTCACTTTTACACCGCATCTAGCGGTTTCATCTTGTGAAAGCAAAGAAATAATCGAAGTGCATTTATAGGAACTGAAATCAATTTTATTCTTGAACATTTGTTTCCTCTTAACTTAAAAGAAATAAATTAAAAAGGTTCTTTGCAAAACATCTTTACACAATCATATTTTTGCTTGTCTTTCTTTACAATAAAACCGAATCAATTCCGTTAGTATAAAAAGAAACAAAATGTATCTACATAAGAAGAATATCACGTACTTACGATATTTCATGAATGCGTGTAATTTTCTAGCAACTTCAGCAAGCAATCAGGGAACGATAGCTGTATTATTCTACTACTTATATATTAACCCACGAAAACGCTAAAGCGATTTTGAATTGTTTAAATGCTGGACAAGGTTTACTGGGTAGTATTATTGTATTCTAATTTAATTCTTGTGAAGACAGAGCATGGTTGCGCCCGTGTGGTATTTTCTAGATCGATGCGGGGAAGCAACCGTTTTCCGGCATCTTCAGCGATGGCACGATTAGACGCGTTCTCTTTGAGGTAAAAACAAAAGTCGAAGCAATACTTTTTTAAAACAAGAGTGGCAAATTGTTTTTCATTAACACGTATAAGACTTTAGAAATATATTATGATTTGTAAACACATGCAACAAATACTCAAACAGGAGAACGAAAAGAAAAAAAGAAAAGATTTTAACTCAGAACGGATAACGCGAATGTCACATGAACTATTCGTTAATACTTCTGAGATTAGAATTGCATTATTTGGACTGTTGTCTTCATATTTATTGTCATGTTTACGACGTTTCGGCTATTGTACGCTCTAGCCTTCTTCGGGCGATAGAAATTTTGAACCGATCATAGTGGTACATTACAGGCCATAATTATTAGGCCACTCCAGTTTTTAAAAGAAATTTATTTTGATTTTGGGTTCATCTCCCTCCCATCATTCTTATTTTTCATTAAATGTTTTAAATCTATATTATATTATATATTGTAAATAGTTGCATTTTTATTGCCATGCGTTTTTCACCTTTTTTTATGTGTCTCTTGTAAATTTGTGGTATTTGACTTACATCCATTCATTGTTCTTTCAGTCTACGGTTTTGCTTTAACTGGAAACATCTATTGCTTTTTTTGTCTTTCGTGCCAACGTCCAAAGAGTCTGAGCTCCAGGACCATGGATTAGTTTTAAAGCTTTCATTACATCCGAGCAACGCCGGACTATACTGCTAGTATATATATATATATATATATATTAGGTGCGATTGGTAAATTGTCGCAATTATTTTATTATTTCAAATATTCTTTAGTATCTATATAAAAGCCAAGATGTTTGTGTGTGTGTCTGTTTATCTGCCTGTATGTATTTTTCAGCCCTTTTATTTTAGTTTTTGCTTTCAGTTTGGCTCTAAGTAGGTATAATTGTATTTCTTAGTCTCAACCATGATACCATTTACTCAGAGAACTTATTTAGCCTCCAAAATTCAGTTTACAACAAAAAACATTATTTGATATCGATACCAGGAAATCAAAGTTTGACATACATCCATTCATTTTTCTTTCAGTCTATGGTTTCGTTTTAACTGAAAACAACTATTGCTTTTTAGTGTTTCGTGCCAACGTCCAAAGAGTCCGAGTTCCAGGACAATGGATTAGTTTTAGAGCTTTCATTACATCCGAGCAACACCGGGCTATACTGCTAGTATATATATATATATATATAAGGTGCGATTGGTAAATTGTCGCAATTATTTTATTATTTCAAATATTCTTTAGTCTGAGCTCCAGGACCATGGATTAGTTTTAAAGCTTTCATTACACCCGAGCAACGCCGGGGTATCCTGCTAATAATTTTTATATGCGGAAAAGAAAGCAAACCGTTGATTTCTTGCATATGATTTGGATATTTGTCCGAGAGAAAAATATAAGGAATCTAAGCTGCTTAAGCGTGTACCTACTGTTTTCCTGGGAGAAAGCAATCACTGCCTTAGTATTTTGGTTATTTCTTGAATTTAAATAATTTTGGTACCCGTAGGTTGTTACGGTTGTTATTGCTGGGTGGGAAAGATATTAATCCGTCTCTTCCCTCCAGTTACAATTCACTAGAAACAAAAAAGAGAGTGCTAGATTACCATATGATGTTAGTTCTTCAATACGGCAGTGAATGCTGGACATTATCATCGACGATGAAAGAAAAACTTGAAGCAGCGGAAATATGGTTCTACAGAAAGATGCTGCGGATATCATGGACCGGGCATGCGAGCAATGGCGAGGTTTTGGAAAGAATGGCAACCAAAAGAAAATTAATACTGAGCATCAAGAAGAGACAACTGAAGTTCCTGTGACATGCAATGAGGAAGGAAGGCTTGGAGAACTTGATACTGACAAGCTAGATAGAAGGAAGAAGAGACTGAGGAAGGCAGCAGACAAAATATCTGAGGGGCATGATCATGTGGATGATGGAACGGGGGTTGCGAGGTGTAACACGAAAAAGCATACTCTGAGCCACCAGAGATAGGGAGACGCGAGGGACTATGATCACCTATGTCCTGAAGGGACAGGGCATATAAAAGAAGAAGAAGTTAGAACACTTCCCAGGTATTTAAATTTGCGTGCCTGCTTAATTTTTGCATCCTTAGTCTGTAGTTGGTATCTAGGGCTCCTCTTTTTGCTGATGACCATGTATTCAGTTTTCTTGTAGCTTTTTTTTAGTACTAGCAGTATAGCCCGGCGTTGCTCGGGTGTAATGAAAGCTTTAAAACTAATCCTTGGTCCTGAGCTTAGACTCAGCCTAAAGAATATTTTTGTGAAGTTTGGTGAGAATCGGATAAAAATTGCAGATTTGTATAAAGGACATACAGACAGATAAACAGACACACACACACAAACATTTTGCCTTTTATATATATATATATTATCGACTTTCTGCACTATTCTAAGAACTGCAACCTTGAAACTCCTGAATATCGTTTCTTATCTCTTTGTCTATGAGTGTATCAAATTTGATTAAAATCGGAGCACTCCTTCTAAAACCCGATTCTTTCGATTATCGATTTTCGATATTTATCGGGGGTATCTCAACACAAAACCTAGCTAAGAACACTAGCAGATGCTTATAGTACAACTGTGAAAAATTTCAAGAAAATCGGTTCAGCCGTTTCGGAGTCTATAGGTAACGGATACACACACACAGACACACACACAGACAAAGTTCTATTTATAAATAAGTTTAGATTTGCTTTTCGCTTTCTTCGGCTACCTTCTGTAGGAAGTTTTGTAGTTTCTACAAGATTCATATATAACAAAACATAAAGTATTAATTTATTAGGGCTGGGTTTAAGGACGTATCACGTTGAAACACCGGTTCCTGTGCTAGATAGGCGACAACCTTGTTGTACCAAATGCTGTAAACTTGGATTTGCGGGTTGTGTAATGGATACCGGCTTGTAACTGTTAATTTGAGAACCGAGTTTCAATTCAATTTGGGTTCGTTCTATTCACTTAACCAAAAATACCTTTGAGAAAAGTATGGAATCAAATTATTCTCTTCACAGCACCCTAAATGTTAGGAACTTGGTAATATTCCACTGAAAGCTGACTCCTTAGTATTCGGCTAATTGCCGACTAATGTCAACTGCTTTACTGAACTTCAATAGAACTCCTATGAACTTCTTGTTAACTCTTATTAATAAAGGAGGAAGAGTCCATTATCTGAGGAATAGGTGTGTTTTACCATAACAGAGGGAGAGTCCATTATCTGAGGAATAGGTGTGTTTGCCTATAACAGAGGAAGAGTCCATTATCTGAGGAATAGGTGTGTTTTACCATAACAGAGGGAGAGTCCATTATCTGAGGAATAGGTGTGTTTTACCATAACAGAGGGAGAGTCCATTATCTGAGGAATAGGTGTGTTTTACCATAACAGAGGGAGAGTCCATTATCTAAGGAATAGGTGTGTTTGCCTATAACAGAGGAAGAGTCCATTATCTGAGGAATAGGTGTGTTTTACCATAACAGAGGGAGAGTCCATTATCTGAGGAATAGGTGTGTTTTACCATAACAGAGGGAGAGTCCATTATCTGAGGAATAGGTGTGTTTTACCATAACAGAGGGAGAGTCCATTATCTGAGGAATAGGTGTGTTTGCCTATAACAATATGTATCAGAAAATCATTATCATCCTCTTTAATAAAATAGAATTACGTACAAACATAAATTTCATCATAAAATAACATATAGGGACTAATATATCGCTTATCAAAAGCTGTCAGTTAAGTGCCATATTTGATACACGCTTTCGAGACATGATCGGCCAATGAGGTCTTGGACATAACCGAGCAGAAGATTTTTCCCGCAGTAGGTTACCATTACTTTTTGCAGTAGACTGGTTGCCAGCCAAGACTTTAGAACCCAGTCTGTTCTGCTATTCAATTCTTCTATCCATGTCACTCAGTTAAGAGTTACACGGGATACACGCTTGGGCAATCATGTCTCGAAAGAGACATGACTGACTGGGCAAAAGATTTTCCCAAAGTAGATTGCCATTACTACTAGGTTGCTAACCAAAAATATCTGTAGAATCCAATCTGTCCTGCTATTTAATCCATGGTTAGAGGGAGATGCGACGGGTTGATGTCTTTCACAAGGTTGTTTGCGCGTAAATGAATACAAAAAACACAACCGGAATTCGAACTCTCCGATTTCTCATTCCGAGATGATATCAACGGCACGTACGATATCCTTGAAGCGACTAAACCAAAACTATATGCCTCGTCTGGAGGTGCTTTATTCTCGCTTTCCAGCCTTGACAGAGTCCAAAATCAGTAACGAGTCCGTGTAGGGATAAGTAATTTCTCATCCTACAGCCTCTTTTCCACAAGCGAAACATTGCAAGGCTTTTGCTACTCTATCACTATTTCCATGGAAAATGTTCTGAGAAGTTCCATTCTTAAGTGCTACCAGTTCAGATGTTTACAGCCGACCCCCCCCCCCAATTTAAATCACTCTCATTTCCGCCACAGTTCACTAAGAAGAAGGTCGTTCCATAACGAACATTGTTACATTTACTTAAGCTGAAATACCTATTAAGAAAGATATCGAGTCAAATCTTCTCCCCATATATAAGTTAAATAATAGGACTTGTATACTGAACAATCAATGTAATTTCCTAAAATTGTTAAAGTTATATTCACTCGCTTAAAAGAAAGAATTATTCTTGAATTTTAAAATATGTTTTTTTTTTTTTTTTTTTTTTTTAATCGTATCACCCCGAGCAAGGCGGTAATGCCACTGATGTGCAGGGGCTACGTAATAGTGAAAAGATTGGGAGAGAGAAAGCCGGAAACCATATCTTAAACAGGGAGCCTCTTAATACACAAATGGACAACAAGAAAAACCAAAAATCTAATCAGTCAAAACCCAAACATTGTACTCTTAAAGTTTATACGCCATATCTTCGTAATATTAATTTCCTAATTCATTCTTTTAAGTCACTCTACTTTGAGGGGTTCTTGAGTTTTGTAAAAAGCGAATTATAGTAAAAATAAAATAGAATATCTATAGTGCCTTTTATTTGTGCGGTTTATTTTGTACCGTTTTTTTATATTATTGGTTTTTAGGCTTTTTGCTTTTGTTTTTTTCTTGGTGAGTTTAAACACCTAGGAAGTGTTTTAACAGGAGATGGAAAGTGCGACACAGAGATCCGAAGGCGAATTGGTATGGCGAAGGACGCTTTCCAGAAGCTGAGTAAATTACTAAGACACAGGAAAATTTCACTAGAAACAAAGAAGAGAGTGCCAGATTGCTATGTGATGTTGGTTCTTCAATACGGCAAGGAATGTTGGACAATATCATCGAAGATGAAGGAAAAACTTAAAGCAGCAGAAATATGGTTCTACAGAAGGATGCTGCGGATATCATGGACCGAGCATGTGAGCCTCGATGAGGTGTTGGAAAGAATAGCAACGAAAAAAAATTAATAGTGAGCATCAGGAAGAGACAACTGAATTTCCTGGGACATGCAATAAGGAAGGAGGGCTTGGAGAACCTGATACTAACAGGACAGATAGAAGGAAAAAGAGACAGAGGAAAGCAGCGGATAACATATTTGAAGAGCCTGAGCAGGTGGATGACGAACGGAGATTACTTTGTGTAACAGGAGAAAACGTACTAAGAGTCAGCAGGGATAGGGAGACATGGAAAGCCATGATCGCCTACGTCCTGAAAGGACTGGGCGCATAGAAGAAGATATATGCCAACTGTTTTTAATAAATTATACTGTAGATATAAAGTGTGGGGGTCAAATCTATATTATAATTAATATATAAACTGATGCCTCATTTTGTGGCCATGCTAGTTTCTATACAAATATATTCTAGATTTATGGGCTTGAGCTAGTGGATGCAGAGCGGGGTTTTTGTGGTGTAACAGGAGAAGGCGTGCTAAGAGCCACCAGGGATAGGGAGACGTGGAAAGCCATGATTGCCTACGGCCTGAAAGGACAGGGCACATAGAAGAAGATATATGCCAACTGTTTATAAAAAATTATAATGTGGATATAAATTGGGGGATCAAATCTATGTTATAATCAATATATAAACTGATCCCTCATTTTGTGGCCATACTAGTTTCTAAACATTTATATTCTAGATTCATGGCCTTGAGCTAGTGGATGGCAGAGCGGGGTTTTTTGCGGTGCTAAGAGCCACCAGGGATAGGGAGACGTGGAAAGCCCTAATCGCCTACAGGTTACGGTCATATCTTGTTGAATACACTGGTTCTCGTCCGATCACCAAAGTTAAGCAACGTTGAGCCTGGTCAATACTTAGATGGGTGACCACTTGGGAATACCAGGTGCTGTAAGCGTTTCTTGACGGATGTGCGTTGTGGTGCAATCGATATCTGCTCGGAAAGAGAAATCGGGGAGCCGAGTTCGAATTCCAGTTGAATGCCCTGCATTCACTTACGCGCTAGTACGCTTGGGAAGGTATTAATCCGTCCCTTCCCTCCAGTTATGGGTTAAATAACAAGGGTAAGACTCGGGGACCCTGCTCTTAAAAACAAATCCCAATGAATCTTGATACTCGAAAAGAAAAATGCATTACTAGACACAAAACCCTATATAAAAAACAATAGCTATAGCCTTGGTTGGAAACCAGTCTACTGCGGCAGGTGCTGGCAATCTTTTGCTGGACAATTAAAATGCCTGAGATCTATACAGGGTAGGACGTGGGAGCTTGCCCTTAAACAAATCCCAACGAGTTTTTCTTCATCGCTTGAGAGGAAGCCGGCTCAACCCAACCAGGGTTAATGCCGAAACAGGTATAGGTATGATCGCCTACGTTCTGAAAGGAGAGGGCACATAGAAGAAGAAGAATAGGAAGAAGAAGAAGAAGAAGAAGAGTTTTGTTTACCAAAGTTGTTAATATCTGAAGCGTCATACTTGTGCCAATACTCATGCATTGCGTTTTCTTGTCTGGTCTTTTTATATTTGGCGTGATAAAAGGTTTCAAAAATAAAAATAAAAAAAGGAAATTTGCTTGGAAGGCAAGAGTTATGATCTTGGCCTTAATCGGCAGATGTTGCTGACAGATGATAAACATTCCCAACAAGGAAAAAAGGAAAGACAGAATGAAAGAAAAAGACAAAAGAAACAAGAGATGGAAGGATGGGAAACTAAAAAAACAGGTAAAAAAATGACAGTGAAGGAAAATATATAAAGAAAAAAGAATGAAAAAAGTCGAATGAAAATATTCGTAGAAAAAGAATAAAAAAAGGTCGAATGAAAAAAAGAATAAAAGGAAGATTAAATGTCAAATGAAAATATCTAACAAAAAGAATGAAAGAAAGGTTGAATGAAAATGAATAAAGAAAAAAGAATAAAAGAATGGTCGAATGAAAATATATGAAGAAAAAGAAAAAAGAAAGGTTTAATGAAAATATCAGAAAAAATAAAAGAAAGGTCGAATGAAAATATTTGATAAAAGAATGAAAGAAAAGTTGAGTGAAAATGAATAAAGAAAAATGAATAAAAGTATGGTTGAATGAAAATATACGAAGAAAAAAGAAAAAAAGAAAGGTCGAATGAAAATATCAGGAAAAATAAAAGAAAGTCGAATGAAAATATCTGAAAAAAGAATGAAAGAAAAGTTGAGTGAAAATGAATAAAGAAAAATGAATAAAAGTATGACTGAATGAAAATATACGAAGAAAAAAGAAAAAGAAAGGTCGAATGAAAATATCAAGAAAAATAAAAGAAAGCTCGAATGAAAATATCTGAAAAAAGAATGAAAGAAAAGTTGAATGAAAATGAATAAAGAAAAAAGAATATAAGTATGGTTAAATGAAAATATACGAAGAAAAAAGAAAAAAGAAAGGTCGAATGAAAATATCAGAAAAATAAAAGAAAGTCGAATGAAAATATCTGAAGAAAAAAGGATGAATGAAAGTTTGAATTAAAATATACGAAGAAAAAGGATAAAAGAAAAGTCGAATGAATATACATGAAGAAAAAATAAAAGAAAGGTCGAATGAAAAAACACGTAGAAAAAGAATAAAAGGAAGACTAAAAGTCGAATGAAATATGTGAAAAATCAATGTAAGAAAAGTCGAATGAAAATATCTGGAAAAAGAATGAAAGAAAGGTCGAATAAAAATATCTGAAGAAAAAATGATGAGAGAAATTAGAATGAAAATATATGAAAAAAGAATAAAAGAAAAGTTAAATGAATATAAATGAAAAAAGAATAAAAGAAAGGTCGAATAAAAATATCTGAAGAAAAAATGAGAAAAATTAGAATGAAAATATATGAAAAAAGAATAAAAGAAAAATCAAATGAATATAAATGAAAAAAGAATAAAAGAAAGGTCGAATGAAAATATCTCTATAAAGAACAAAAAAACGATCGAATGAAAATATCTGAAAAAAAGGATAAAAGAAATGTCGAAAGAAAATCTATAAAGAAAAAAAGATGAAATAAATGTTGAATGAAACTACATGAAGAAAAAAAGAATAAAAGAAAGGTCAAATGAAAGTATACAAAGAAAAAGAATAGATCAGAGACTAAAGGTCGAATGAAAATATCTGGAAAAAATGAAAGAAAAGTCGAATGAAAATATAAGAAAAAAGAATAAAAGCAAAAGAAAAAATAAAGGTCGAATGAAAATATTTGAAAAGAAGATGAAAGAAAAGTCGAATGAAAATATCTTTTTTTTTTAATAATCATTTCACCCCAAGCAAGGCATTCAACTGCCACTGTTTTGCAGGGGGTTACATAGGGGAAAGTGACGAGAATGAGTGGTTAGTTATAGAAAATGTCGGAAGGAGGGTGATAGACGGATGAGGATACCGAGGATGAGGGTTGGGTAGATGGGTAGAATTTCGGAGGGAATGGATTCGAGTAAGTGAGATAGATGTCTATTGACCTTACATTTAAATTCCTGGAGATTGTAGCTGTCAGGGAAGCAAGTGTATGGAAGAGAATTCCACAGGCGGAAAGTGCGAGAAAAGAAGCTGTTAGAGTAGAAGTTGAGGTTACATTTTATGTTTCACTGTAAAACCTAGTTGCTAATCTAGTATCTCTTGCAAGTTCATACCTAGGGGGCACCAGTGAACTAAGAAGCCGTGAAAATATTTATAGAAGAGGCACAGAAAAACCACATCATGTGAGAGAGTGACTGCAGCCGGACTGACAAGTTGGCATCGACCACATTACAGATTCTCCGTTGTATTTTGTCAAGGACACCGAGGAGAATAGCAGGGGCGACCAGATGTGGCAGCAGTATTCAATCCACGGGCGGATGGTAGATTTATATATGTGCAGGATGGGTTCAGACGGGAAAAACTTCCGTGCCCTGCACAGAAAGCCGACTTTCATGGCAGCGGATTTAGCAATGGATTCGATATAGTCATTCTACTTGAGGTCCGCTGGGTGTGGGAGGCCAAGGAGGCGTACTGTTTTACTCTCAGGGAGGGGTGCCGGTTCCATGCTAATGGGAGGTAGGAGCTTCGTTTTGGAAACATTAAAATTTACGAGCCATTTCTTACCCCAGTCCACCACGGATTGGAGGTCTTTCTCAAGCTCGACAGCGAGGTTCGCTTTATCGCCCTCACCGGATTTTTGATCGAGGCGAGAGTAAACTGTGGTGTCATCGGCGTACATGCCTACTTGGGATCTTATAGAATAGAAAATTCAAAAAAAGAAAAAAGAGAAACGGAAATAAAAAATAAAAATTGGGAAACTGCACAAAGGAATTAGTGAAAATGAAAAAATGAAAAATATGGTAAAAATAAGGAAAATAAAAATTAATAAGAAGGAAAAAGAAAATTCAGAAAGAAAGAAATGGTAAAAGGGTGAAGAAAAGCCAAAAGAAGAAAAGAAAGATTTTAGAAATGAAGTAAAGAAGAAAAGGAAGAAGAGCAAAAACAAAAAGTAAAAAGAAAAAACGAAATAATTTTTTATCTTAAATTTAATTTTGTTTAATTTTTCTTTTTTATTCAATCATAAAGGAAAGAAAAATGAAAAGAAAACCAGGAACAACTAAAAAATGAGATGAACGAAAAAAAAAAGAAAGTTGTGCAATGGTAAAAAGAAAGGAGAAACAAAATTAAAAAGAAAGAAGCAGAATGAAAACAGTATCAGCGAAAGAAGGAAAAACTGTTTTAATCAGAAAATTAACCGCCAATGCTGCAAGCCCGTCTCCGTTACCCGTCAATATGTATTTTCCATTCCCGAGTTCCATTCAATTCCCAACCCAACCTCGCTCAACCTTTCTCTCCTTGGCCAATGACAAACACACTTAATGTTTTTATTGTGTTTATTTCAGGAGTCGTTTCCCAGCAACCATACCTAGGCTTCTTCACCTAGAATCGTGAAAATTTCCATCACTAGTCACAAAGGCTTCGAACGATGGCGACTCCTGGTCCAATGTTGATTTCCAACCACCTGTTACATTCGGAATGTAGGTTAGGAAAAGGAATGTACAAACTAATATATATATATATATTGGTTTATACATACTTTTTCCTAACCTACATTCCGAATGTAATATATATATATATATATATATATATATATATATATATATATTGTCAGATGTATTGTTTCTGTAGAAGAGACAATAGCGCCTTGGTAAAGTACCTCAGAAGACTAACATATTGGCTAAGTTCAGTTTTCCTTTTGACTCTTTTTTATAAACTACCGGCCATAATTATTAGGCCACTCCAGTTTTTAAAAGAAATTATGTATTTCATACTATTTTTAGTATTTATTACCAAGTGGATAATTTTAACTGAAAATAGAATGGTCCTTTTGTCATTATTACTTTGTAAAATTTTACAAGGCAAATAGCGACAATTTACCCATCGCACCCTGTAGATTTGCTATATATATATATATATATATATATATATATATATATATATATATATATACTACCAGCCATAATTATTAGGGCACTCCAGTTTTTTTAAAGAAATGATGTATTTCATACTATTTTTAGTATTTATTACCAAGTGGATAATTCTAACTGAAAATAGAATGGTTCTTTTGTTATTATTATTTTGCAACATTTTAAAACGCAAAGAAGCAAAGATGAACTCGTCTGAATCACCCTAAATTTTCTTCATTCTTTCATTGATGAAACTACAATGTAGGTAATTATTAAATATTTATATATACATTTAATACACGTTATTGTGCAGTATTAACAAAAGAAACATTCTATTTTCATTTACAATTATTTACTTGGTAATAAATACGAAGAAAACTGTATGAAATTCATAATTTTTTAAAAACCCTGGGGTGGCCTAATAATTATGGCCGGTAGTATATATATATATATATATATATATATATATATATATATATATATATATATACATATGTGTATGGGGGGGGATGTTTTTAACTGAGGAGTGCTGTTTAAGTTATGCGAGATTTTGAAGGTTTGTGAAAGCATTACAATGATGCTTTCACAAATCTGCCTTACTCTCAAGTAAGCGAAAAACCTCTTCACATTTATTCTATTAACGCTCTCTATCCATATTGATACCAAGTACTTTTCTGACAAAAGGCCAGCACTTATTATGACTGGTAGTATTCGTGTTTTTTTTTAATCCTTTCACCCAAGCAAAGGTAGTAACGCCACTGATGTGCAGAGAGCTATACAAGAGTAAATGATTAGATAGGAGGAGAGTAAGGAGAAAGATAGCGAGAGAAGGAAGGAAATACATGTGTGATGAGATTTGCAAAGGTAGAGAGGAAGGTAAGATATACAGGGTGATGCAGAAAGAACTAGATTCAAGAGGTTAAGAGATGAGTATTGACATTGCATTGAAATTCCTGGAGGTTGTAGCCGTCAGGAAAGCAAGAATATGGAAAAGGCGGGAAGTACAAGAAAAGAAGCTGGTGAATAGAATTGTCGTCTGCATTTGGTTGTTGTTAATTTCCTCATTTTTTCTACTTCGACTTCCAGGTATTTATAATTTACACTTCGATAATTTTTTAAATTCGTTGGTTGATATTATTATTTTCTTTTAATAATTTCGCCCCAAACAAGGCAGCTTTACTGCCACTGGTGTGCAGTGGGTTATACAGGAGGAAAGTGATAAGAAAGAGGTATAGGGTATAGGGGTGTCAGGAAGAGGGTAGGAGAAGAATGCGAATACTGGTGTGATGAGAGTGGAGTGGACAGAGAAAAGAGCATGAGAGAGAGGATGCAGGTTAGTGAGATAGGAGGAGACTATTGACCTTACATTTCAATTTTTGGAGATTGTAATTGTTGGGGAAGCATGTGTACAGAAGGGAATTACACAGGTGGGAAATGCGAGAAAAGGAGCTAATAGAGTAGAAGTTGCAGTTACATTTTATTGGTTTCACAGTAAAAGGGTGGGACCTAGTTGCTAATCTCGTAGCTCGAGTAAATTTATACATGGGGGCCCCAGTGAGCTAAGCTCATTGCAACAGAAGTCGTGAAAGTATTTGGAGAAGAGATACAGGGAGGTCGCAGCGCGCCTGTGAGAAAGTGACGGCATCTGAGCTGCCAAGTCGGGATCGATCACATTACAGATTATCCGCTGGATTTTGTCAAGGACACCCGAGGTGTATTATTATTATTAGTAGTAGTAGTAGTATTATGTCATTTTTCATTATCATTCTATTTTTGCTATGGTCGCACTACCTACCAAGTCTGCAGGAAGACCTAAGGCTGGTCGGGGTGTGTTCTTATGGCCCCATTTCATGTTATTTCATATCCCTAGCGTCATATACACAAAGTTCTCCTTCGTGTGTGGGCTGTACTTTTACAAGACAATTTTTTGTATATCTCTTAAGCTGGGCTTTTCAGGGATTCTTTCAATGTGTTTTTTTTTCCCCCACTTTTTTTTTTCATTCCAAGTGCACCCACTATCACTGGTACGATACTTGCTTTCAATTTCCACATTTTTTCTATTTCAATTTCCAGGTCTTTATATTTTGACAGTTTTTCGAATTCCTTGGTTGCTATGTTTAATCCGCTAGACAAGCCATATCAATTAATAGACAAGTTTTTCTTTTTGTTTTTTGTTTATTATTATTATTATGTCATTTTTCATCATATTTCGATTTCTGCTTTGGTCTCACTACCAACCAAGTCTGCGGGGAGACCTAAGGCAGGTCGTGGCGTGTTGTTATGGCTCCATTTCATGTTTTTCTATCTTCCCTATCATCCCCAGCATTACATAGATAAAGTTTTCCTTAGTGTACCTTAATAAGACAATTTTTGTATATCTCTTAAGCTGGGGTTTCCAGGGATTCTTTCAATGTGTTGTTTTGTTCCATTTTTTATCATTCCAAGTGCACCTACTATCACTGGCACAACTCTTGTTTTCAATTTCCACATTTTTTCTATTTCAATTTCCAGGTCTTTATATTTTGACAGTTTTTCAAGTTCCTTGGTTGCTATGTTACAATCCACTGGACAAGCCATATCAATTAATAGACAAGTTTTCTCTTTCTGGTTTTTAACAATAATGTCTGGCCTGTTTGCTTCAATTTTTCTGTCTATGTAGATGGTGTAATCCCATAGAATGGTTACATCTTCTATTTCTGTAACCGGTGCTGGGTGATGTTCATACCTGTGTTTGTTTACAGATTTTCCATAATGTTTGCACATTGTCCAATGTAAATATTGCCCAACTCTATCGTGGCGATTTTTATATTCATTTGGAGCAAGCACAGAACAGCCTGAGATTAGGTGGTCTATTGTTTCTTGGTGTTTATCACAAAACCTGCATTTTGGATCCATATTATTATGCATAATATTTGCCTGAAAGTTTCTAGTGAAAAGACTTTGGTCTTGTGCTGCAAGAATAAAACCTTCAGTTTCAGACTTTAATCCAGATGCACGTAACCATCGGTGAGTATTAACTTTGTCAACATTGGATTTATTGGCACGTTCTGGATATTGGCCATGCAGAGGTTTGTCTTGCCAGCGCTGTTTCATCTGTTCAAGAGCTTTATCTTTGGCTTTCATTTTCATATTTTTTTGCCGCAATAGTTGGTTCTTGGCTTCTGTTTTGCTTTTCTACAGAATCTACTAACTGTAAATCTTGTTTGTATTTACTGCCTTCTTTTATTATTGAATATTTTTTCTTTCTTTCTTCATGTTGCCTTACTAATTGTATCATCCAATCCTTTGTTGTTTCTATGTATGTTAGTAAGCCAATAGTTGTTGTCTTGTATGACAATTCCAGCTGAATAAGACCTCTTCCACCTTCTTTACGGGGTATGTATAGGCGGTCTACATCAGCCTTTGGATGATGCATCTTATGCTTAGAAAGAAGCTTTCTTGTTTTAGAATCCATTCGCCTGATGTCGTTTAGAGTTCAGTTTAAGATGTTGAAGCTATATTGGACAACTGGGATTATTATTATTATTATTATTATTATTATTATTATCTTTTTAATGAAGAGAGAAAATATTAAAATAATAATCTATCGTCCAGTTGTGAATCCTGACAAATGAACATCGGTTTAACCATTAAGATTCTGCCATTTTTGTGTGTATATTACGCTGGATGTGCGTCGTGGTTGAAAGGGATATCGGCATACAAAATCGGGGATCCGAGATCTAATTCCATTTGAATTTCTTGCAATCGCTTACGCGCAAATACCCTTGATAGCGATATTAATCAATCACTTTTCCTCCAGTTATGGGCTAAATAGTAGGACAGATTGGCAACCAGTATACTGCAGAAAGTAATGGTAACCTACTACAGAAAAAAACAACTTCTGCCTACTCTTTAAAAACATTAACTGACAGACTAAATATGCACATTAAGAACAATTAATGGAATTTTTCTTCTTAATAAATGATATGAACAAAACCCCACATGTTTCAAGAACGTTTTGAAAAATCATCGCAAAATAAAGGCTGGCACTTTTCTGAGAGTATAAGCACGGACATACGTATGTATGTGTGTATGTATCTAAGTATGCAAATATATGCGTATTTTGTGAGTATGTGTGAGAATTGTTAGTATGCTTGAATAAATGTTACTACTATTCATACGCGTGGAAATACCGTCTTCATTAAAATATATATGTGAGTGTCGAACGCAATATTTTTATGTTAACATGGATGGATGTGCGCCTGTGGGTACATGTAAGTATAAACACAGATGTACCCGTAGGTACATATGCAGATGTATGGACATGGGTGTATGTGGATATAAAAAAAGTATACGTGATTGTGTAAATATGTAGGGTTATACGTATATATATATATATATCCATTAGCTTGTGACTGGGCGTGTAATGAGTTTATGGTCACTATCCAAGATAGATGGCCTCTTTTCGACCGCTCTAGAGATCCCCAACTGAGATAACGCTAAGGTCTCTGTTTTAAATCTTTTTAT
>JBBBDQ010002210.1:150000-247500 GCA_037127315.1 Ascarosepion bandense | reverse complement strand
GATGTGGCAGCAGTTTTCAATCCACGGGAGATTTATATATGTGCAGGATGGACTCAGACGGGAAAAAGTTCCTGGCCCTGCACAGAGAACCGACTTTCATAGCAGCGGATTTAGCAATGGATTTGATATAGTCATTCCACTTCAGGTTCGCTGAGAGTGTGAGACCAAGGAGGCGTAGTGTTTTACTCTCTGGTGGGTAAGCCTGTTCAATGCTAATGGGAGGTAGGTGCGATTGTCTATGATGGTTAATTGATAGCAGCTTCGTTTTGGAAGCATTAAAATTTACGAGTCATTTTCTACCCCATTCCTTCTATCTGGCCTGTCAGTATCAGGTTCTCCAAGCTCTCCTTCCTCATTGCATGTCTCAGAAACTTCAGTTGTCTCTTCCTGATGCTCAGTATTAATTTCCTTTTTGTTGCCATTCTTTCCAACACTTCATCGTTACTTGCATGCTCAGTCCACTATATCCGCAGCATCCTTCTGTAGAACCACATTTATTTCCAAAAATGTAAATAAAACGGCAATCACTATTTTTATTATTTCTAATCCTTTCCTCAATTTTGTTTGCTCTTTTCTTAATCTCCCCTATTCTCAGTTTTTTCTCTCACTTTCACTCCCTGCAACCCCTTGTGTACTAATGGCCTTTCTTCTTTGCTTCTGGTGAAACGATATTAAAGAAGAGTTTTATTAATTATGAATTTTCATAATGAATTCCATGTATGCGTCATTTGTGATGCCATTAAACACTCCTGCAGATGTCTTCGCTAAATAAATGTCTGAGAAAATGTTTATAGTAACTGTCTGCATGTCCATAGGCAATTTAACCAAAAAGAAAAATGAAGCTAAAAACTGAATATGACGTCTCGCGTCTGAACGAGAGTTAAAGTCTCGGGGCCACTTAGCACGTTTAATTACACACAGATGTGGTCGATGCATGACATCGAATTGAAATAGAAAACATATTAGTGGAATACCGGACAAACTTTCGCATAATGGAAAGGAAATGTATAGCTATATAATTAATGATAAAATAATAATATGAAACGCTTAAATCACGAAAAAATAAGTTAGCCGAAAAAATGTGTGTCTGAAAATGCTAAAGGCTGGTTACCACGACCCATTAGCTTGTTGATAGCTTATGAGTTGTTCAATTTATTTGCAACTTGACTGATTTTGTGTGAAGCGAGACAAATTATTTTAATATGAACATATTAAATACAATTATATAAGTGACACATAGACATAAGCAACAGATATTTACGCTCTCACACCCTTATTGAGCACTCTGGAAGAATGGTAGACTTTGAAAAAACAGTAGCTACTCTAGCATCTACGCATTGCTCATTCAGTAATGAATTAGAGCACTCTGGCTATTGGAGTATGATACATCATACGCTAAAAGTTTGTCTCGTTCTACCGAGCGCCCATAGCTCAGAGGTAGAATCGCCGACTGACGCGAATTCGGTCGGGTTTCAATCCTGGGTTAAAAGCAATCGAATGTCTAACCGTACTGGTGAGCTGTGATACAGCGAAACAGATCTGCCTGCGGATGACTATATATATATATATATATTGGGCGTGTTTATACGCGCTAAAAAGCCTGCCGTCTTCTACCGGACGCTCGTGGCCGAAAGACGCCGATTCGGTCGGGTTTCAATCCTGGGTTAGGAAGCAAACGGAGTTAAAGCCGTACTGATGAGCTGTGATACAGCGAAACAAATCTGTCTGCGGATGACTATATATATATATATATATATATATATATATATATCACATCCTGATTGAGCACTCTGGAATTGTAGACTTTGAAAAACAGTAGCTATTCTAGCATCTACGCATCCTTCATTCAGCAATAAATTAGAACACTCTCAGCTATTTTGGTAGAAAAAAAATATCAGCTACTGGGCGTGTATAATGATAATATACACGCTAAAACGTCTGCTCTATAGCTCAGAGGTAGAATCGCCGACTGACACCAATTCGGTCCGGTTTCAATCCTGGGTTAAAAGCAATCGGAGTCTAACCGTACTGATGAGCTGTGATACAGCGAAACAGATCTGTCTACGGAATGCTATTTGAGGTATTATTTATTCATATAATATATATATATATATATATATAGATAGATAGATAGATAGATAGATATAAACAGCTTGTAATAGAGAGATATGAATATATATATATATATTATATATATATATATATATATATATATATGTTCATATCTCTCTAGAGAGGAAAACTTTAGAAAAACAGTTATCACTTCTGCAAATGAATTGACTTCTTTTGGTGTTTGGCGTGTGTAACACCGCTTATATACAACACGCTAAAATTTCCATTCTCTGATTCCATACGCCTATGGCTTAGGGGTTAGCGTCTCCCACTGACACCAAATCGGTAGAGTTTCGACCCCGGCCAGAAGTGGATGTCACCCTGATGATATATGGATGACAATATAGACAAACACATATATAATTCTGAATCCTCTATTCTCGAGAGAGTCCTGGGTATGACGATAATTTACACACGGCAGCAATATCTTTGATTGAGTGATTATTGGCTTTGAGGAGTATGGAATCACTTTTAACAACTGTGTTTCCCAGTTTCACCCGTGGTAACACCCGTTAGGGTCCCAGCTATGAACAAAGAGTGAAGCCCCCAAAGAAAAATCAACACTTCATTTTTATAATAAAACTAGCAGTATAGCCCGGCGTTGCTCGGGTGTAATGAAACTTGGAACCACCTCTTAATTGCTGATATTCTCAGTTCATCTTTAGCCATGTTGGTAGCAACTGTAAGGATCCCAACTATGGATAAATATGTAACTCCCAAACTGGAATCAAAACATTATTAATGAATAAAAAAATATTTTTATAACAAAAATATCAGGATTATATTTTTATATTTTCATGCCAGCAATTATTAGAAAAAAATATCAGCCATACATTTTGGTAGAAAATTAATATCACCCATACATTTTGGTAGAAAATTAATATCAGCAATACATTTTGGTAGAAAATTAATATCAGCAATATATTTTGGTAGAAAATTAATATCAGCCATACATTTTGGTAGAAAATTAATATCAGCAATACATTTTGGTAGAAAATTAATATCAGCCATACATTTTGGTAGAAAATTAATATCAGCAATATATTTTGGTAGAAAATTAATATCAGCCATACATTTTGGTAGAAAATTAATATCAGCAATATATTTTGGTAGAAAATTAATATCAGCCATACATTTTGGTAGAAAATTAATATCAGCAATACATTTTGGTAGAAAATTAATATCAGCCATACATTTTGGTAGAAAATTAATATCAGCAATATATTTTGGTAGAAAATTAATATCAGCCATACATTTTGGTAGAAAATTAATATCAACAATATATTTTGGTAGAAATTAATATCAGCCATACATTTTGGTAGAAAATTAATATCAGCCATATATTTTGGTAGAAAATTAATATCAGCCATACATTTTGGTAGAAAATTAATATCAGCAATACATTTTGGTAGAAAATTAATATCAGCAATATATTTTGAAAAAAATAACAATTAAATACTAACAGTGAAGTTTTGTAAGAAATAATAATTACATATCAGCAATACATTTTTAAATAAATGTATCAATTAATACCTCCAATATATTTTTGTCAAATATTACTAGCAGGAAATAAATGAAGAAAGTAAATAACTAAATATCAGCAATACATTCTTGTCATAAATTGAATCTTTGTTTGTTTTAGAGGCTTAACGACCTATCAATCCTTATGGGATCATTTAAGGTCATAACCAATGATTTTGGGTAAGGTTATTTTTATTTTTACAACATTTTTCTTTTCACGATTCATAGGGATTCGTTTTTAAGAGCAGGGTCCCCAAGTCCTACCCTTGTTATTTAACCCATAACTGGAGGGAATGAACGGATTAATACTTTTCCCAAGGGTACCAGTGCTTAAGTGAATGCAGGATATTCAACTGGAATTCGAACTCGGCTCACCGATTTCTCTTTCCGAGCCGATATCCACTGCACCACAATGCACATCCGCCAGTATATGCTTACAGCACCTGGTATTCCCAAGCGGTCACCCATCTAAGTACTGACCAGGATCAACGTTGCTTAACTTCGGTGATCGAGCGAGAACCGGTGTATTCAACGTGATAGACCGTAAGCCTCATAAATTGAAACGTAGGGAGCTGGTTAATGTTCCATTGATTTGGCCTTGTGTCAGACTTAACCGAACTCCCTACAGCTTACAAGTTTTGTGCAAAGTTATAATCATCAGAAGTGTTTTCATCATCATCAGGTTGGTTGTCAGCTGGTCGGAATATGTGGAATTGTATGGAATAGCGTATACATTTTTCATTTTAAAATAGACATTTATTAAAAGGAGTAATAACAAGAATTCATAGAAATTAATGTTCAATGAGAATATTAAGAGAATCAAGAGTTCGTACAAAATGTTCGTTGTAGTAAATGTTGAAATAGATAAGGAGAAAGAGAACAAGGTGCGACCTGAACTTATCACCGTGTCGATTTGAAGTTGGTTACATTTTAGTTCTTTCGTCTCACGGCTCCCATCTGTCTCTTGACTGACGCCGAGGTCATTTATATAGTCCTTTTGAATTTCACACTGGATCGCCAAGTCCTTTCAAGGCTTACAAGTCGCTCCCATTAGTCAAAAATAATTTTAACTCCAATTGCAAAATCTACGTTCGACTTTTTTCTCTTTGCGAAAACCAGGATTTCACACGTCATTGTAAATTTTTGTAAAAGTGAAGAAGGTTGATTTTAATTAATTTATTATCCGCTACAAAATAATACAAGCAGTATATATACATTTTTGTAAAAACAAATTAAATACCAACAATACATTTTTGTCAAAAATAAATACAGAAATATCAGAAATATATTTCTGTAAAACAAATTATCAGCAGAATATTTCTGTTAAAAAAAAAATTAAATATCCGCAATACATTTTTGCAAAAAACAAATTAAATACCAACAATATATTTTTGTTAAAAATAAATACATAAATATCAGAAATATATTTCTGTAAAACAAATTACCGGCAAGATATTTCTGTTAAGAAAAAAATAAATTTTCACAATACATTTTTGTAAAAACAAATTAAATACCAACAATACATTTTTGTTAAAAATAAATACATAAATATCAGAAATATATTTCTGTAAAACAAATTACCGGCAAGATATTTCTGTTAAGAAAAAAATAAATTTTCACAATACATTTTTGTAAAAACAAATTAAATACCAACAATACATTTTTGTTAAAAATAAATACATAAATATCAGAAATATATTTCTCTAAAACAAATTACCAGAAGGACATTTCTGTTTAAAAAAAAAATTAAATATCCACAATACATTTTTCCTAAAAGTAAATTAAATACCAAACATTTTTGTTAAAAATGAATGAATCAATAATACCTGCAATATATGTTTGACAAATATTACCAGCATGACAATATTGTAAAAATATTGAATAATTAAATTTTAATAATACATTCTCGTAATAATGCCGGCAATATAGACATTTTTGCCAAAAAATAAATTTCTTAAATAAAATAGAATAAAATTAGCAGCAAAGCACTTTTTGCGAAATAATATTTTTTTTGTAAATTAAACGACTAATGGTCCAAAGAAAAATTAAATTTCACCATAAACGTATAAGGAGTTGACATGCTGTTAAACAAAGAAAACAAACATTTAATCAAGGGTCATTTGTTCAATAAGGACACGAACCATTAAAACAAAGTAATTTTTTCTAAAATAAAAAAAAACGTCAACTTGGTAATGACATTATTTGAGAAAAAACATCACTTACAATAATTTACATTTTTCTCATCATGCTTCTATTTTTTTTAATGGCTCGATAATTGTCGTTTGTGTATGGGGGCCTCGGCGATGTTTTATAAATTGGCCATATGCCAAACACGTCCGAAGTCCTCATAATTTAAATATCAGAATGTTAAAGGTTGGATGTTGAAATGTGGAAGGATATAATATTTCGTTTGTACATTAAAGCAAAGATTTATTAACAGAATGACAAAATTGTTAGAAGAGAAATATAAGTGAATTTTAGTTAACTGAACACGATAACATACTTGTGAGAAGAAAAATGTTCATTGAGAAACTGCATGTAGTTTTGTAGTTAAAATTGTTCAAAGAGAAATGTAAGTATTTAAAATGTCCACAGAAGTTTAGAATTGAAGGTTGTGTAGTAACAGAATGTAATGTCTTATGTTCTTTCCTCTTTTTGGTAGGTGAACGACAGAGTGAGAGAGAAGGCCAAATAAATGAAGAAACTGTTGTTGTTGTCGTCGTTGTTGTTGTTGCTCTTTTGGAGGCGTAGAGTGAAAAAGAAGAAAAGAAAATTGGAAGAAGAGGTCTGCGGAACGTGACCGGGTCAGTTTGAAGTTTCTTCCTTACATTGTAAGATGCTATCGGATACCGCTTCTATTCTGACTGAATTTGAAATTTCTTTTGTTACATTGCCATGAGGTCCTATGTTGGACTCATTCTGATCCATAAAGGAATGTCCTTAATTAGTGAATCTCATCATGTGACCGGCTCCCAGAGACATTTTCTTCCTTAGGTCTGAAAACAAAAAAAACGTTTGACTGACGTCATATATGAATTTTCGTATTGCTATCCAATCAGAATTCAGAATTTTGCTTTCCACACTAGTTTGTGAATTTTGCCTTGGTCTGGGCTTTTCGAAAATGTTTTTAGTTGTTTGGATCCGATTTTGTGGCTGTGTATTTTACTTTGTGTTTTTTATTTAGTTGATGGACGATATAGGATTTGCGTCTTATAGGTGGTACTTGTTGGGGTACTCATCGACATTTCATTCTGCACGAAACGAGTCCTATGTTAAATCTTAAGAGATATCCGTAGCCACCACATGCTAGAGTAGGATAGCTCAATAAATGGTGGGCTCTGGTTTTTATTTGGAACAACTTCGTGTTTTCTATTTGTCTTCTTTTATATGGTCATCGTCTTCGTCGTCAAAGTTTGTGGAACGCATTGCCGAGTATTGAGGTGCTCATCTATATTTTTTTCTGCGTTAAATATGTTCTGTTTTGGATATGAAAAGACGTACAGCGACGCATGGTAGAATTAGAGAAGTAAGAGGATGGAGAGCTCTGGTTTTTCCTTGGGATCTCTTCGTCTTCTTATATATCGTCGATGTCGTCGATGACTTTGGCGTAACCGAGTATTGAGGTGGTCATTGGGATTTTCTTCTGAGTGAAAAGAGTCCTATGTTGAATCTCAAGGTACGTTACGCCGATTCTTATGGAAGTGTGGGCGGACTCAGTGGATGAAGACTTCTTGTTTTGTTTTGTTTTAGATCTCTTCGTCTTTTCTATTGTAAATTGCCATAATTCTCATTTTTAATTTCGTGAAAACGCGTTGTTCGCTCTTATCTTTTTCACTGCTCTGTATAGTAGGGTCAGTTGGGGTCCATTTGCGAGAAAAAGAGGACCGTGATGCAATTCAATCCGCCAGAAATTTGGAAAAGGCATGCTGTACTGCTTGAAAATCTGAGGACATTGCTGAAGATTCGGGAAGAGTTGTATGAGTCTAATGGTGATTACTGCTGGATACCCTATGTCTGGCAGAAAGACTCTGCACCTTGCCACACAAAAAGGAGAACCCAGTCATTACTGTCAGACAATTTTTGTGACCACATAACTCCTTATATCTGCCCACATAACTATCCAAACTGCAACCCCCTTTATCAATTTGGGAGGCGCAGAATGAGAGAGAGCAAAAAAAAACACTAATATCGTTATAACAGTCTTCCTCACCAGTGTTATGACTGAAGGGCCATAGAAAGATAACACGAACGTGGACTGGAGCCTACTTTCTCTCGCACCGTCCTGACTCACTCATTCACTCACTCTGTGGCTACTACTCAGTGACAGTATTTAGTCACCTCCTCACTTAAGGCAAAATGTAACACAAGGTTTTTTTAATGTGAGTCTTCCGGGCCATCTAGCCCGGCCAAAAGTATTTGTTTATCTTTCCTTAGTCGTGATTCTAACCTTCGGCGGAACCACGACTGGGTTAGTGCTCTCTGCTCGAAGGTAGAGAGTGCTCTCCACCCGAAAGCAGAGAGCTGATAGTGTCAATAGTAGCAGAGGCAAGTCTACTACTCAGTGACGGTATTTACCCACCTTCCACATAAGGGTTAGTGCTCTCTGCTCGAAAGCAGAGAGTGCTCTCCACCCGAAGGCAGAGAGCTGACAGTGTCAATAGCAGAAGAGGCAAGTCTACTACTCAGTGACGGTATTTACCCACCTTCCCACTTAAGGCGAGATGTGACACAAGGTCTTTTTAATGTGGGTCTTCCCGGCTATATAGCTAGGCCAAATATATCAGTCTATCTTTCCCCAGTCGTGATTCTACTCTTCAGCGGAACCACGACTGGGTTAGTGCTATCTGCTCGAAAGCAGAGAGTGCTCTTCTTCCGAAGGCAGAGAGCTGACAGTGTCAATAGTAGCAGAGGCAAGTTTACTACTCAGTGACAGTATTTAGTCACCTCCCCACTTAAGGTAAAATGTGACACAAGGTCTGTTTAATGTGGGTCTTCCGGGCCATATAGCCCGGCCAAAAATATATGTCTATCTTTCCCCAGTCGTGATTCTACCCTTCGGCGGAACCACGACTGGGTTTGTGCTCTCTGCTCGGAAGCAGAGAGCGCCCTCTACCGAAGGCAGAGTGCTGACAGTGTCAACAGTAGCAGAGGCAAGTCTACTACTCAGAGACTCCTCACTCAGAGTTGGTAGCCATATTATAAAGGTGTGGAAGAGTCCATTTGTAAGTAGGTCCCCACAATAGACAGCAAATATGAATTGAAGGCAAGTATTATGGCAGCATTCACCAACTTAAACAAGGAGACAATCCAGAGTTGCAGGAGATTCCGAAACCATCTTGAGATTGTGGATAAAGCCAATAGCAATTTTATTGAATTAATTTGCTCTTTATTATTTCAAGATATTTTTAGTGTATTTTGGTAACTATATCTCTCAAAATGAGAAGTCAATAATATTTTCAGTTATGTTATTTAGACAACAATTTATCAATCGCACCCGGTATATATAACAAAATATAGTTTTACAGTATTTTATATTTATATGTAAAAGTGCTTAATATCAGAGACAGAATGTATCTAAATATAGATGCAGATATTGAAGTCAACACCCAGAGGCGACAGTCTGTTTCGTGGCTGCCGATTGCATGAAATAGAAAATTGCCACTGGTTATATATATATATATATATATATATATATATATATATATATATAAATTCAGAAATTATGACATGGATATGTTATAATATCACGACAAAAGTAGCTATTTTGTTTCGACACTTATATTGATAGTGTACATATATGTTATATGTATAATATATAGATCTTACTGATACAGATATAACTTATTTATATATAATATATGTATAAAATTGTTTCTCAAAATTAAAAAAATAAGCTAAAAATAAAGGTCAATAGACGGCGAGTTTATAAAGCTTTTATGAAATAAGAAGTCTTAAGTAACGTCTGCTTGTGAGAAAAATATGATTTCTGTAAATAAATTCCATTTTTCTAAAAAATTCTCTGACGAGTGAATGTATTTTTTATAATCATTTCGCCCAAAGAATACCATTTTACTGCCACTGTTTTGCAGGGGGCTAGATAGAAGGAAAGTTATGAGAAAGAGTAACAGGTTAGAGGGGGTGTCAGAAAGTGGGTAAGAGAAGGATGATTATGACCATAAAGTGAGGGATCAGTTTATATAACGATTGTAATGTAAAATTGATCCCCCACTTTATACCTACATTATAATAGTATAGATTTTTTTTTTATAATCCTATCACCGTCAGCAAGGCATTTTACTGCCACTGTTTTGCAGGGGGCTAGATAGGAGGAAAGTTATGAGAAAGAGTAACAGGTTATAGGGGGTGTCAGGAAGTGGGTAAGAGAAGGATGATTGTGGCCATAAAGTGAGGAATCAGTTTATATAACGATTGTAATATAAAATTGATCCCCCACTTTATACCTACATTATAATAGTATAGTTTTTTTTTTATAATCCTATCACCGTAAGCAAGGCATTTTACTGCCACTGTTTTGCAGGGGTCTAGATAGGAGGAAAGTTATGAGACAGAGTGACAGGTTATAGGGGTGTCAGGAAGTGGGAAAGAGAAGGATGAGAATACTGATGAGAGGGGAGTGGATGGAGAAAGTAGCATGAGAGAGAGGATGCAGTTTAATGAGATAAGAGATGACTATTGACTTTACATTTAAATTCTTGGAGATTATAGCTGTCGGGAAAGCAAGTAAATGGAAGGGAATTCCACTGGCGGGAAGTGCGAGAAAAGAAACTGCGAGAGTAGAATTTGCGTTTACAATTTATTGGTCTCACAATAAAACGGCGGGACCTATTTGCTAATCTTGTGGCTCGAGTAAATTCATATATAGTGGGCACCAGGGAGATAAGTTCATCGGAGCAGAAACCTTGAAAGTATTTGTAGAAAAGACGCAGGGAAGTCACACTGCGCCAGTGAGAAAGTGAATGTATCTGAGCTGCCAAGTCGGGATATATCACATGATAGATTCTCCGTTGGATTATGTCAAGGACCCCAAGGTGGATAGCAGGAGCACCCGACCAGAAATGGCAGGAGTATTCAATGCACGGGCGGATGGTAGATTTATATATATGCAGAATTGTTTCAGGCGAAAAAACTTCCTGACCCTACAGAGTAAAGACAATCCAACGAACAATTAATTTATTAATAAATTGTTGCTCTCTCTCTCTCTCTCTCTGGTCCTGGGTATGACAATAAACTGCACCCAACAGCAAAGGCCACACTGATTGAGAGGTTGTGAGAAGCATGGAACCACCTCTTAATTGCTGTTGTTCTCAGGTCCACCCTGACCCGGAGTAATAGCACCTGCTAGGGCCCCAGCTATGGGTAAATAGTTTGACCTTCAAACTGATGTCAAAACTCTATGAAAGTATAAAAATAGACTTTTATAGAAAAATATACAATTTTGAATTAAAACTATTACCAACAATGTATTTTTGAAGGAAAAAGATTTTTACCATAAAACATTTTTGAAGAGAAACAATTTTTTTTTCAACAAAATCTGACAAAATCAAAATTCTCCCTATAACTGAACGATAAAAAATATCTTAAAACACTACCTTTTTGGCATTAAATAACTCACAGAGGTTGATATGCCGCTAAACAAAACTCAAACTTCTCTCTCTCTCTCTCTCTATATATATATATATATATAGTCATACGCAGACAGATCTGTTTCGCTGTATCACAGCTCATCTGTACGGTTAAGCTCCGATTGCCTTTTAACCCAGGAATCAGACCTAATTGGCGTTAGTCGACGATTCTACCTTTGGGCTATGGGCCTTCGGTAGAAGAAGGCAGACTTTTTAGCGTGTATATTGTCATTATACCCGCCCAATAGCCAGACTGCTCTAATTCATTAGTGGATGAGCGATGAGTACATGCCAGGGTAGCTACTGTTTTTCAAAGTCTACCATTCTTCCAGAGTGCTCAATCAGGGTGTGAGAGCGTATATATATATATATATATATATATATATATATATATATATTCAATCATATCACCCCAAGTAAGGCGGTAACGCCACTGATGCGCAGGGGCTACGTAAGAGTGAAAAGATTGGAAAAGAGAAAACCACATCCTAAACAGGGAACAATGGATGAGCCTCTACACCTGTTCTATAGACGTGGGTGGAGTGTGAACCGGGCGATAGTTTAGTCTATCTCTACTCCAATTGAAAAAAAAGAAAAAAGAAAAAGATAAGTGAAAAGATTGGAAAAGAGAAAACCGGAAACCACATCCTAAACAGGGAACAATGGATGAGCCTCTACACCTGTTCTATAGACGTGGGTGGAGTGTGAACCGGGCGAAAGAGATGAGAAAATTATGCTCCAGCATTCTAAGAGATATTTTTAAAAAACAAATTGATGCTCCCGGGCCAATATTTGTAAAATGAAAAACTTACTTATATTCTCTTGATTCTGAGATAGAAGTTCGAACTAGAATCAGAAAATTCGAACGATTTATTCACAGATTAAAACGCACTATGCAAGAATGTATTTTTTTAAAATCCCTCGGGTATTAGCTATACCCGTATACCTAATTGGCACATTTATTATTAACAAAACATAATGCTCTGTTATGTGCAAATGGATGATAGCAAGGAAATTTAGGGTCATAATTGTTTTTGGCTTTTAAATAATTTAAAATAAATTATTAATCTATCGCACCTTTCATGTTATTTCTTGTCATTTCTGTTTAGGTGGCAAGATCAATAAAACAATTGAAACGTTAGTAAATTCTACATTGTTTGGATAAACCTCTTGCGAAAGGCGAAAACTTATTTTCTTATATGGCGATTGAAAAAGGGTGCGGACTTGCTCCTACACTCATCTCTAGCTACTCGGAGGCAATGTTACAGAAGACTCCAGATGACAACACTGGAATCGACATTCCATCTTCTACTTCTATGTTTCCTGTTCTTTCAGAACGTATGCGATCATGGCTCTCCACGTCTCCCTGTCCCTTGTGGCTGTTAGCATGTTTTCTCCTGTTACACCTAGCAACCCCCGTTCCGTCATCCACATGATCAGGCCCTGCAAATATGTTACCCGCAGTCTTCTTCTGTCTCTTTTTCCTTCTATCTGGCCTGTTAGTATCAGGTTCTCCAAGCCCTCCTTCCTCATTGCATGTCCCAGGAACTTCAGTTGTCTCTTCCTGATGCTCAGTATTAATTTTCTTTTCGTTTCCATTCTTTCCAACACTTCATCATTGTTCATATGCTCGGTTCACGATATCCCCAGCATCCTTCTGTAGAACAACCTTTCCGCTACTTCAAGTTTTTCCTTCATCTTCGATGATATTGCCCACTATTCATTGCCATATTGAACAACTGACATCACATAGCAATCTAGTACTTTTTTCTTTGTTTCTAGTGAAAATTTCCTGTGTCTTCATACTTTACTTAGCTTCTGGAACGCGTCTTTCGCCATGCCAATTCGGCTTCAGATCTCTGTGTCGCACTTTCCATCTCCTGTTAGAACACTTCCTAGGTATTTAAATTTTTGTACTTGCTTAATTCTGGTATCCCCCACTTGTTTTTTGGCATTTTGGGTTGCTCTTTTTGTTTTTGATGACCATGCATTCAGTTTTCTTACAGTTTCGACATTTGATACAGCACTAATATTGGCCCCGTTGACATAGCTAACCCCCGGTTCAAGACACGAACAACAGACGCACGAATCACAGAATTTCAATACACAACGTTTTTTGTTTTTTGTTTTTTTAATCACAACACCCCAAGCAAGGCCGTAAGGCCACTGGTGTGCAGGGGGCTACGTAAGAGTGAATAGATTAGAAGAGAGAAGGCCTGAAACCACATCCTAAACAGGGAACAAGGGATGAGCCTCTACACCTGTTCAATAGACGTGGGTGGAGTGTGAACCGGGCGATAGTTTAGTCTATCTACTCCAATTGAATAAAAAATAAACAAAAAAGAAAGTGTAAAGATTGGAAACCACGACCGACGTCGAAGGAAAATCTACCGGAAATCCCTTCCTAAACAGGAAACAGAGCGATCACCTCTACTCCTGTTCAAAAGAGGGGGTAGAGTGTAAAACCAGGTGATGGTGGCTACTATCTACTCCAATAATAAAGAAAAAAAGATTTAAACGCAAAACTTATTTACAATAACAGAGTACTACCCCTGTTAAAAAATACAGACAAATTAAAGACAAAAATTACACAGTCAAAAATTAAAATAAAAATTAAAATAAAAAGCGGAAATCAACATAGCAGTTAGGTAAGACAGACTGGAAAAGTTGAGCAGAAATACCGAACTAGGATTCCGTTCTTTAATTTTCTCAGAGAATTTACTGGTGTTATCCGCCATCTTAGGTTAGTTAAAATCGGAAGAGAGAGAGAAGGAGAAGGAGAGACGGAGAGGTAGAGAGGGAGAGAGAGAGAGAGAGAGAGTGATAGAGAGGAAGGCCCGCTGCGAAGAGGGGTTCGTAATGACCTATGCTACACCGGCCCTACCTTTAAAGAATTCCCTCAAGCAGTGAAACCACTATGAAAACTTTCACCATTTACGTCGAAACGAGATTTAAACGCATAACTTATTTACAATAGCAAAGTACTACCCCTGTTAAAAAATTCAGGCAAATTAAAGACAAAAATTACACACTCAAAAATTAAAAATTAAACTAAAAAGCGGAAATCAACATACCAGTTAGGTAAGACAGACTGAAAAAGTTGAGATATCAAACCTATTATGGCGAAATTTAATTTTTCTTTGAAGATTTAGTCGTTTAATTTACAAAAAAATATTATTTCGCAGAAAGTGCTTTTCTGCCAATTTTATTCTATTTTATTTAAGAAATTTATTTTTTAGGAAAAATGTATATATTGCCTGTATTATTACCAGAATGTATTATTAAAATTTCATTAGTCACTATTTTTACAATATTGTCATGCTGGTAATATTTGTAAAAAATATATTCCTGGTGTTTTTGTTATAAAACTATTTTTATTCATTAATAATGCCCCTTTGGGAGTTACATATTTGCTCATAGCTGGGGACCCTAACAGTTGTGAGTTCAATACGAGGCTACAGTAGTAGTAAACAAGTAATGTACAAGGTTAGAGGGAGATAACTCATGAATTCCAGATAGGTATTAGGCAAGGAAGGGAGTTAATATATCCCAGTGATTGTAATAATGGTTTCGGTTTGAAATTTCTATCACATAAAGAAGGCCAGAGCGTACAACGGCCGAGACATCTTACAAATCGCAAGAAGGACGAGAGCAATAGTCCGAATAATATACTGTAAATACTACCTCATCTCAGAAATATAGACAGACACTTGTTACATCCGACAGATAGATAGATAGATAGATAGATAGATAGATAGATAATCAATCAATAAACACACATTTTATCTTACGTCTATAGCACGAATCGGAGTTTTATGCACTCTCCGAGTCTCGCTACAGACATAAGAATATATATATATATATATATAGTGTATGATTAGATCTTGAAGCTTGTCACAATGCGTTTAGTAAAATAAAGGCAGTTGTTTGGTATTACCCATTTATTTTACATTAATATTTTCAGATCCAAATCTCATCTTCAGAATGGTAGTAGAGCTTGTGTTCGAGTCCGTGCCTTTCAATGAATGGTCATTCCTGGCTGCTGCTGCTGCTGCTGCTGCTGTCATTAATTGTAGTGAGAGCGTGTGTGTGTGTGTGTCTGTGTGTTAGAGTAGATAGACTAAACTATCGCCCGGTTCACATTCCACTCACGTCTATTGAACAGGTGAAGAGGCTCATCCCTTGTTTCCTGTTTAGGATGTGGTTTCCGGTTTTTCTCTTTTCCCATCTTTTCCCTCTTATGTAACCCCCTGCACATCAGTGGCGTTTTCGCCTTGCTTGGGGTGATATGATTAAAAAAAAAAAATATATATATATATACATATATATATGTGCGTGTGTAGTTTATAGTTTGGACCTTTTTACGGTCTGATTTTATCAGCCTGCTTTAATATGTGGTTTATCTCAGTATGTGTTGAGCTGACCGTTAGTTTGACTTTTGCCAAAGTGGAAGAAGGTTTTTTTTGTTTTATGACTAGTGTTTTATCTATCTGCCTTAATTCGTGTGTTCTCGTATGTGCTTGGGTGTGTCATATATATATATATATATATATATATATATATATATATATATATATATATATATGGGGGGGGTATATATCCTGTCATGGTTGTATCATGAATTCGATCTCAGCGTACCTGGCTAAATTTGGTATTTCTAAACAAGGCAAAAAAAAAAAAAAGGAAGTATATCCAAGTATATTCCAAGATCGAACAAAACTGCATCAGAAGCCTGAAAATAGTTATTGGATGTGCCGCTAGCCCTCGGGTGGCGTGCAGTCTATACCCAGAAATTGATGAGTAAGTTAAACTTGCAGCGACGAAAAGAGTGGATTATTTTCCAGGTTTGTGAGCGTCGCCTCGGAAGAGGTTCTCTCGAAGATTCTCTCTTTGAACAAGAGACGAAATTGAATCTTGGCACGGGGAATGAAATAAGAAAAAAGACGAAGACGAAGATAAATGAGAAATAAGAAGAAGAATGATGAGAAAGAAGAAATAAGTGAAGAAGTAGAATGAGAAAGAAGAAGAAAAAAACGAAGAATGAGATAGGAGAAGAAAGTAAAAGATGATGAAGAAAAAGAAGAATGAGAAAGAAGAAAAAGAAAAATGAGAAAGAAAAATAAGAACAAAGACGAAGGATGATAAAAAGAAGAATGAAGAAGAAAAAAGACGATGATGAAAATGAAGGAGAAAATGAATGACGAAGAAGACGAAAGAAAAAGATGACGATGAATAAGAAGAACGAGGGAGAAAAAAGAAGAAGAAAAATAAACAAAAACGAAATGAAGAACAAGAAAGCAGAATAAAGATGAAGAACAAAGAAGAAAGAAAAACAAGAACAAAATGAAGGAGAAAGAAGAAGAAAGAAAGAAAGAAAGATGAAAAAGAAAAAAGAAAAAAGAAGTTAATCAAGAAAAAACGAAGAAAATAAAGAAAGTAAATTCAAATTGAATGAAAAAAAGAATATTAACCCTCTAGGGCCATTCGTATCATATTAGTGGGGGATCTGTTTATTACTTCATAACAATATAGAACTGATCCCCCACTTTATGACAAGTAGAAGCCTTAATCATATTATATTATTAACCCGCTAGGGCCATTCGTATCATATTAGTGGGGGATCTGTTTATTACTTCATAACAATATAGAACTGATCCCCCACTTTATGACAAGTAGAAGCCTTAATCATATTATATTATTAACCCGCTAGGGCCATTCGTATCATATTAGTGGGGGATCTGTTTATTACTTCATAACAATATAGAACTGATCCCCCACTTTATGACAAGTAGAAGCCTTAATCATATTATATTATTAACCCTCGAGGGCCATTCGTATCATATTTGATACAGTATGAAAACAAGCCTTGAAAGAAATATTTTCCTGAAAAATTTTTTAAGAGAAATATTTTATAAATTTCAAATGAAAGCAGTACTGACTGCTCAGTCAATGAATACCAAATGTTTCCTTATAGGGAAATACCAAATGTTTCCTTATAGGGAAATACTGTATCAAATATGATACGAATGGCCCTAGAGGGTTAAGAGAAATATTTTATAAATTTCAAATGAAAGCAGTACTGACTGCTCAGTCAATGAATACCAAATGTTTCCTTATAGGGAAATACCAAATGTTTCCTTATAGGGAAATACTGTATCAAATATGATACGAATGGCCCTAGAGGGTTAAGAGAAATATTTTATAAATTTCAAATGAAAGCAGTACTGACTGCTCAGTCAATGAATACCAAATGTTTCCTTATAGGGAAATACCAAATGTTTCCTTATAGGGAAATACTGTATCAAATATGATACGAATGGCCCTAGAGGGTTAAGAGAAATATTTTATAAATTTCAAATGAAAGCCGTACTGACTGCTCAGTCAATGAATACCAAATGTTTCCTTATAGGGAAATACCAAATGTTTCCTTATAGGGAAATACTGTATCAAATATGATACGAATGGCCCTAGAGGGTTAAGAGAAATATTTTATAAATTTCAAATGAAAGCAGTACTGACTGCTCAGTCAATGAATACCAAATGTTTCCTTATAGGGAAATACCAAATGTTTCCTTATAGGGAAATACTGTATCAAATATGATACGAATGGCCCTAGAGGGTTAAGAGAAATATTTTATAAATTTCAAATGAAAGCCGTACTGACTGCTCAGTCAATGAATACCAAATGTTTCCTTATAGGGAAATACCAAATGTTTCCTTATAGGGAAATACTGTATCAAATATGATACGAATGGCCCTAGAGGGTTAAGAGAAATATTTTATAAATTTCAAATGAAAGCCGTACTGACTGCTCAGTCAATGAATACCAAATGTTTCCTTATAGGGAAATACCAAATGTTTCCTTATAGGGAAATACTGTATCAAATATGATACGAATGGCCCTAGAGGGTTAAGAGAAATATTTTATAAATTTCAAATGAAAGCAGTACTGACTGCTCAGTCAATGAATACCAAATGTTTCCTTATAGGGAAATACCAAATATTTCCTTATAGGGAAATACTTTATCAAATATGATACGAATGGCCCTAGAGGGTAAGAGAAATATTTTATAAATTTCAAATGAAAGCCGTACTGACTGCTCAGTCAATGAATACCAAATGTTTCCTTATAGGGAAATACCAAATGTTTCCTTATAGGGAAATACTGTATCAAATATGATACGAATGGCCCTAGAGGGTTAAGAGAAATATTTTATAAATTTCAAATGAAAGCCGTACTGACTGCTCAGTCAATGAATACCAAATGTTTCCTTATAGGGAAATACCAAATGTTTCCTTATAGGGAAATACTGTATCAAATATGATACGAATGGCCCTAGAGGGTAAGAGAAATATTTTATAAATTTCAAATGAAAGCAGTACTGACTGCTCAGTCAATGAATACCAAATGTTTCCTTATAGGGAAATACCAAATGTTTCCTTATAGGGAAATACTGTATCAAATATGATACGAATGGCCCTAGAGGGTAAGAGAAATATTTTATAAATTTCAAATGAAAGCCGTACTGACTGCTCAGTCAATGAATACCAAATGTTTCCTTATAGGGAAATACCAAATGTTTCCTTATAGGGAAATACTGTATCAAATATGATACGAATGGCCCTAGAGGGTTAAGAGAAATATTTTATAAATTTCAAATGAAAGCAGTACTGACTGCTCAGTCAATGAATACCAAATGTTTCCTTATAGGGAAATACCAAATGTTTCCTTATAGGGAAATACTGTATCAAATATGATACGAATGGCCCTAGAGGGTTAAGAGAAATATTTTATAAATTTCAAATGAAAGCAGTACTGACTGCTCAGTCAATGAATACCAAATGTTTCCTTATAGGGAAATACCAAATGTTTCCTTATAGGGAAATACTGTATCAAATATGATACGAATGGCCCTAGAGGGTTAAGGCTTCCACTGGGCATAAAGTGGGTGATCGGTTTTCTATTGTCATGAAGTAATAAACTGATCCCCCACTAATATGATACGAATGGCCCTAGAGGGTTAAACGGCCAGAGAATAAAAATCATGGAGGGATTACAAGTGTAAAAGGAAGAATAAAAGGCATGTTAAAATGGTTTAAAAAATTAATTTCTTGAAGAAAGAAACACCAGGCATCATGACAGTAACTAAGGTTCGTAGCGTCCCTGGTCATTTGTTTCTATAAATGCTTTCGAGGCACCTACACTTTAAGAATTTAAGCGCGGTAAAGATTGGCGGCAAGATTTCATTAATCGACAACAGAAATGTCTAGATATAAATGTAAGTTCTAAAATTTTCTTTTTATTATTGGTCCTGACCTGGCATCTAGGCTTCGGTCCATTTCTCATCGTCGTAACGTGCCTTCTCTGGGCCTTTTCTATAAACTGTTTCATGGTAATTGTTCTGATTAATTTTCCTTTATGGTATGTAAACTTCATGAATTTAAGTCAATGTCTCATAAATTCACAGTTAAAATGTCTAAATGTAAATGTAAATTATTGGTCCTGACCTGGCATCTTGGCTTCGGTCCATTTCTCATCGCCGTAACGTAGCTTCCCTGGGCCTTTTCTATAAACCCTTTCATGGTAATTGTTCTGATTAATTTTCCTTTATGGTATGTAAACTTTATGAATTTAAGTCAATGTCTCATGAATTGACATTGGAAATGTCTAAATGCAAATCTAAATTATTGGTCCTGACCTGGCATCTTGGCTTCGGTCCATTTCTCATCGCCGTAACGTAGCTTCTCTTGCTTTTTTTTATAAACCCTTTCATGGTAATTGTTCTGATTACCTTTACACTATGGTTAATTTTCTAAGCGTTGCTTAATTGTGGCGCAAGGCCGAATGTATGCGGTACCCACTGAGGATCAAACTCATTACTTAGTTGTAATAGGATGTAGCGTGTCAAGCTTGTTAACCATTACACCATTCTCTATTGTACGTAGACATTATCAATTAAACTGCAGTACTGGATTTGTTGCAAATTTGCATAAATTCACATTAGAAATGTATATATATATATATGTAAGTTTTTTTTTTCACCAGTTGACTATGTGTCGTCAAGGACACATGGCTCAGTGGATATAGACGTTGGTTAATTCTAGTGACTTGACCCAAAGTGTTGTGAGTTCAGTACTAGGCTACTGCAATGGCGAACAAAATAACATAGAGTGTTAAGTCAAAGGGAGATAACTACATGGCTACTAGAATTGACAAAATCTTGTCCTTGCTCAATTGTTACGTACATTGTATCCTCAGCATCCTTCTGTAGAACCTCATTTGGGTATGCTTCAAGTCTTTCTTTCGTTTTTGATGAGATTGTCTAGCACATATTTCCGTGTTCTTGTATTTGTTTCCGGCGAAATTTTCCTGTCTCTTAATACTGTACTCAGTTTCTTGAGTACACCCACGTGCGTGTAAAATCATCTTTGGATCTCCGTAACGCACTTCCTGTCCTCTGCTAGAATCCTTCCCAGGTATTTAAATCTCCCCACCTGTATGACTAATCTCTAAAATCATTATCAGGAAATCGCCTTTAGTCAGTCAGTTAAGTGTCATACGTGATACACTCTTGGGCGATCATGTCTCGAAAGAGACATGACTGACTGGGCAGAAGATTATCCCGCAGTAGGTTGCCATTGCTTTCTACGGTAGACTGGTTGCCGACCAAGGCTATAGAAACCAATCTGTCCTGCTATTTAACCCATAACTGGAAGGAAGAGACGGATTAATACCTTTCCCAAGGGTATTTGCGCGTAAGTGAATGCAAAGAATTCAGCTGGAATTTGAACTCGGCTCCCTGATTTCTTGTTCCGCGCCGATATCTAATGCACCACAACGTACATACTTCTCCAAATTTATCCATTTCATTCTGTTTTTTTTTCCTTATATTAAAAATTGCCGTTTTGTTTCATTTATGCCTTTAGTACAATACAATAATGTACATTATTGTTAATGTTGTATTGTTGTTACAATACAATAATGTAGATTTATGCCTTTAGTACAATACAATAATGTAGATTTATGCCTTTAGTACAATACAATAATGTACATTTATGCCTTTAGTACAATACAATAATGTAGATTTATGCCTTTAGTACAATACAATAATGTACATTTATGCCTTTAGTACAATACAATGATGTACATTTATGCCTTTAGTACAATACAATAATGTACATTTATGCCTTTAGTACAATACAATAATGTACATTTATGCCTTTAGTACAATACAATAATGTAGATTTATGCCTTTAGTACAATACAATAATGTACATTTATGCCTTTAGTACAATACAATAATGTACATTTATGCCTTTAGTACAATACAATAATGTACATTTATGGCTTTAGTACAATACAATAATGTACATTTATGCCTTTAGTACAATACAATAATGTACATTTATGCCTTTAGTCAATAATTGAAATCTTTACTCTCTTTTCTGATCATTTACAACACCAGCTTCAGAATATCCCTCAAAAATGTTTCCTGTCAATTTTTTTCTGAAAAAGCGTTTTTTTTTTTTCATATCTTACCTATGTTTTCCATATTTGTTCTTGATTGCTTTATGATTTCTGCTCTAATTTATCGTTGTAGCCTTTAGGAAAGCAAGTATACGGAAGGGAGTTCCACATGCGTAAAGTGCGAGAAAAAATGCTGGTGGAGTAGAATTTAAGTGGATAGGAGATGGGTATTGACATTGCATTTAAATTCTTAGAGGTCTTAACCGCCAGGAAAGCAAGTATATGGAAGGGAGTTCCACAGGCAATAAGTGCGAGAAAAGAAGCTGATGGAGTAAGATTAAAGTAGATAAGAGATGGGTATTGACACTGTATTTAAATTTATAGTGGTTGTAGCCGTCAGGAAAGCAAGTATAAGGAAGGGAGTTCCACATGCGCAAAGTGCGAGAAAAGTTGCTGGTGGAGCACAATTCAAGTAGATAAGAGATGAGTATTGACATTGAATTTAAATTCTTGAAGTTCGTACTAAGTATATGGAAGGGAGTTTCACAGGCAGGAAGTGCGAGAAAAAAGATGCTGGAGTAGAATTCAAGTGGATAAGAGATGGGTATTGACATTTCATTTAAATTCTTGAAGTTTGTAGTCGTCAGGAAAGCAAGTATATGGAAGGGAGTTTCACAGGCGGTGGGTGCGAAAAAAGAATATATGTATATTTATTATACTTGTGTTCATTGTTCGCAACAAGATGGGGCCTCTCCACATTATTCAAAAGCAGTCCATGAGTATTTTGATGAAACTTTCTCTTCAGAAATGAATCGGCCAGACAGGTTCAACTAACTAGCAAGCAGGTTCATTTAATTTGACATTAATGGATTTCATCTTTTGGGGTGTACTCAGGGACAAAATTTATAGTCAAAAACAAAGAAATATTGGTGATTTGAAAACTTACATAGGAGATGGAGCTCAAGTAATTAATACACAAAGATACTTGTGTGAAACGTTTGTAGAAGCTGTGTAAATTGTGATGGACAAAAGTTTGAGCACTTCAGTAAGTTATGTGCCATACGTGATACACGCGTTGGGCCATCATGTCTCTTTCGAGACATGACTGACTGGGCAGAAGATTTTCCCGCAGTAGGCCATTACTTTCTGTGTTAGACTGGTTACCAGCCAAGGCTATAGAACTCAATTTCTCCTGTATTTGATCATAGCTAGAGGGTGAAAATATGTATTATATTATTAAATAGTAATTAGAGGGGAATCAATTTATTACTACATAACAAAAGAAAACTGATCCCCCAATTTATGCCCAGTAGAAGCCTTAATCATGTTACTAACAATTATATTCAGTCAGTCAATTCAGTGCCATACGTGATACACGATTTGAACGATCATGACTGACTGGGCAGAAGATTATCTCGCAGTAGGGTTACCATTGCTTTCTGCAGTAGAGCAGTTGCCAGCCGATGCTATAGAACCCAATCTATCCTGTTATTTGACTCATAGCTAGAGGGTGAAAATATGTATTATATTATTAAATAGTAATTAGAGGGGGATCACTTTATTACTTCATAACAAAAGACAACCGATCCTCCATTTTATTCTTAGTAGAAGCCTTATTCATGTTTCTGACTATTATATATTATATGTATCTAAACTTATTTATAAATGGAACTTTGTCAGGTGTGTGTGTATCTGTGTGTGTGTGTGTCCGTTACTTATAGATTCCGAAACGGCTGAACCGATTTTCTTGAAAATTTACACAGTTGTACTGTAAGCATCTGCGAGTGTTTTAAGTTAGGTTTTGTGTCGAGGTACACCCGATAAATATCGAAAATCGATAATCAAAAAAATCGGGTTATAGAAGGAGTGGTCCGATTTTAATCAAATTTGATACACTCATAGACAAAGACATAAGAAACGATATTCAGAAGTTTCAAAGTTGCAGTTCATACAATAGTGCAGAAAATCGATAATATATGTATAAAAAATTTCATTACACCCGAGCAACGCGGGGTTATACTGCTAGTCGGTTATATTATTACATTGGTGTCTCCAACAAGGTGAGCCCCTGCATATTCTTCAAGATTAGTGTGTGAGTATCTTGATGAATTATTTTCATATAGTGTAATATAGCAATCTGGCCCCACCCGAGGAAGGTTGATGCAATCGATGGTGTTTCCCGTCAAGACAACGACAAGACAGGTGTTTGAGAAATACATCCTGTCGGGGCCTGGAGCGGATGTCGCAGGATTATGAGTCGGGCTCGTTTGACCTTATTTCCGACAGCGGCGGAAATGACTACGGAGACAAACAGAACAGGTGTCTCTTGGAATTACGTGGGCGTTGCGTGGGCGAGGCAAAACCGGAAGGAAAAGTCCCGGTTCTAGAAGACTATAAAAAGACCTCGACACACGGATTCGCCAGCAGAGAACGGCCAGTGGAAGCAGAGAGACACCACAGGCAAGACTACACTCCCGTCGACCCATTCTATGTGCGCTCTCACTCTTCCATTCTCTGTTCCACACAGGTTCGTCGTCAGGAATAAAAATATAACCTTATATTTTTATATATGCGTGTTCTCGTTGTTTGTCGTCGTACGGCGATATATAACAATAGATTGGCGCGCAGGTTCGCTTGTTTTGAACCCAACTGTTTTCTCCTTTTGGAGATGAACAAGGACAAGGTTTATAGTCGAAAACCAAGAAGTGTTGGTGATTTGCATAATTACGTAGGAGATGGAGTTCAAGGAATTTATACACAAAGAGACTTGTTCAAAAAGTTTGTCGAAGCGTGACGAGTTGATATCAAAGCTGTGTAAATTGTGGTGGACAAAGGTTTGAGCACTTCAGTAAGTTAAGTGCCACACGTGTTACAAGCTTTGGGCCATCATGTCTCTTTCAACTGATTTCTCCTAATTTATTTAATAATAATAATATAATTTAATAATTGTATTAGTAAATAGAAAATTTAATCATCAATTTAATAATTGTATTAGTAAATATAAAATTGAACCATCAATTTAATAATTGTATTAGTAAATATAATCAGTCAGTTAGATGCCATACATGATACACGCTTGGGCGATCATGTCTCGAAAGAGACATGACTGACTGGGCAGAAGACTATCCCGCAGTAGGTTGCCATTGCTTTCTGCGGTAGACTAGTTGCCGACCAATGCTATAGAACCCAGTCTGTCCTGCTATTTAACCCATAACTGGAAGGAAGAGATGGATTAATACCTTTCCCAAGGGTATTTGCGCGTAAGTGAATATAATGGATTCAACTGGAATTCGAACTCGGCTCCCCGATATCTCGTTCCGAGCCGATATCCACTGTACCACAACGCACATCCAACGCAAGGCAGTAAATGTAATTTCAAAATAAATGTTATCATTTGCTATCCACTTAATTTTGGACGACCGTGTATACTGGACTACCAAACGAGCAAGTCTACGGATAGTTAATCCTCGTTTCAAAATGGTTGAATACATTTTAGATGGATCGTGTAGGTTTTGTCATGCCTAGAAAAAAAGCGATGTGTCAAAAGAATGTTTTTCTCTTGACATCCTCATTGTGTATAATCTTTTAGCAAATTCTGTTTGTTTAAACAAAAAAAAAGCTATTTGTGAAATGTTAATAAAAGCAAAACCCAAGCATATGAAACTGGATCTATAACGTTTTTATTAAAATTCTAAATATAGATTTTTGGAGCAATAAAATTGTAGAGAGAAAAATAGAGATGTCAAGAGAAGAAAACATTCATTTTTTATTTTTACTTTTTATTTGATTTTATTTTTGTTTTATTTTATTTATTTATATTTTATTTTATTTTATTTTTGCAGCTCCATTAAAACTTCGTTGGCTGAAATTTTGTTTCGGGTATTAAAAACATTTCGCGTAAACAAAAAGTGACTTTATTCTTTTTGTGTGTGTGTGTGCAGAGGTTGTGAAAAGTCGTAAAGTTATATATATATCTATATATATATCTATATATATATATATATATATATATATATATATATATATATACACTACCGGTCATAATAATTAAGCAACCCCAGTTTTTAAAAAGAAATGATGTATTTCATACTATTTTTAGTTTTTATTGTCAAGTGGATAATTCTACATGAAAATAGAATGGTTCTTTTGTTATTACTACTTTGCAAATTTTACAAGGCAGCCAGGAAGCATTTGCTTCGGCCAGCCAATAAGAAGAAGAGACTAGCATGGGGAAGAGAGCACAAAATCTGGACACCAGAACGGTTCATTTGATGCACAAATTATTATGCAATCTTAAGAAAGATCAATTCTATATGATTTATATTAAATATTTATATAAATTACTTCTTCTATGTGCCCTGTCCCTTCAGGACGTAGGCGATCATGGCTTTCCACGTCTCCCTATCCCTGGTGGCTCTTAGCACGCCTTCTCCTGTTACACCATGCAACTCTTGTTCCATCATCCACCTGATCAGGTCCTTCAAATATGTTATCCGTTGCTTTCCCCTGTCTCTTTTTCCCTCTATCTGGCCTGTTAGTATCAGGTTCTCCAAGCCCTCCTTCTTCATTGCACGTCCCAGGAACTTCAGCTGTCCCTTCCTGATGCTCAGCATTAATTTCCTTTTCGTTTCCATCATATCATATGCATTGGCCGGAATTATCCAAATAAAACAAAACGTCTCTTTGAGACACTACGAAATTTCAAAGAAAATATCTTCTGTTTGGTAATTAGATGTAAACGAAATGCTTTCTCTTTTGATAGTTAGGAGTATCTATGTGAATTGACATATTTTTTTTACATGACTACTTGTTTGAAACTATACTAAGTATATACTTAATATTTATGTTCTTTCTTCCACCGACACCCTTTTTTTTAAATGGGATGTTAGCAACCTGGTAGTTTAAAAAAGTTAAACGTACAAATAGCGGAGGCGCTCTTGATGAGTCAATGGCCAGCTAACTAGAGGTGGTTTCTCAATAAATCACCGTGGAGAAGCCAACAGGATACCACTGCACTATCTATCTATCCTGTGCATAATCATGGCTGTACAACATGAGTATGTCAACCCTAACGGCGTGAAGGAGGTTGCTTCCAAAGAGAGCAATTTCTCACCCGGTATAACCGACATGGACAACCGGTGCCACCTGACCATCATCCGGCGACTGTTAGCAACAACGTCGTAAAGGGGACACTTCTTCCAAAAATCTGTTCCTCGCCCGGGAAGGAACGACATGAGCAACGGGTGTCTCTGGATTGTTACGACTGCGACTGTGTGCAACAAAGAAAGGATAACCTTGGGGACATGGAACGTCAGGACATTAAACAACTGCGGACAACTAGAGAATGTCAAGCAGGAGATGAACAGACTGAACATCAATATTCTGGGAATATGCGAAACCAGACGGCCAAATAATGGAAACTTCAGCAGCGACAACCGTAGGATAATATACGCAGAGGGCAAAAATAATGAAAAAGGAGTCGGCTTAATACTGGACAAAGAAATGACGAAATGTGTTTTAGGATACTGCCAGTTTTCCGAAACAGTTCTCCTGGTCAAACTGAAAGGGAGACTGTTCAACATTGCAATTTTAGTCATCTATGCACCAACAACACACAGCACTAAGGAAGAAATAGAATCTTTTTACTCCACTCTAGTAGACAATGCCAAGGCTCAATGTAAAAGCCAAGAAATCAGAATCATCATGGGAGATTTGAATGCCAAAGTAGGCAAGGAGAGGGAAGAAACTGGCAACTTTGGAATCCGCAACGAACGAGGAGAAAAATGGGTCCAGTGGTGCACAGCAAATGACCAGGTAATAACTAACACCTGGTTTCAAGAACACCGACGACGTCTATGGACATATAAATTACTACTGACATGAAAAAGAATTCCTAAACTAAGTTAGATTTTATAATGCAATGTTTTAACAGTAGCAGGCCTCCGTCGGTCAGGGTTGACTGTAACACCCCAGTGGAGGTCAAAACAATTTCTCCGGCGGCCGTTCTCCACGCTGTGATTTTGCCGGGGGTTGGTTGAAAAAGTCGGCGTCTCAAGCTGGGTGTACAAGTTAAACTATAATGAACGAACTTCCACAACTTGGATGAGTTAAATCGATGCTTTATTTCGTTTAGAGTTAGTCTTGCAGTTGGAGCAGGCGATGTGACACTCAGCTCTAACTCTAATTAATGGAGATCAAATGCCGAACCGAACGACTCAGACGAACGGAGTTTCCCTACATTAAGCACACGCCCGGCTGAACTAACTCAACTCAACTGATCGCTCGGAAAAAAATCACTTGTATTTATATTAAAATAATCGGAAGTGCCTAGATCCCCGGGCGATAAGTAAGTCCAAAATTTCAATTTTGCTTCCTTTGATGTGTGAACTTTCCGCAGACATCCAATCTGCATTTAGCCTTAGTATTTTCCAGGATTCTTTTTATCTTTTTATCTGAATAAAGCTTCGTGTGAAGGCCGCCAGATGTTTTAATAGCCCTGACACTTTACCCGTAACCAGGCGTTTTTTTTATTGCCTGGAGAAAGGGAAAATTCTATTATCTTTTCTTTATTTTCTTATTGTGTGGTCAAGATACAGTAAAGACAGTTTTTGACCTGGTCACTCAAAAATTTATTTCCTAAACTTTATCTTTTATCACGTCAAATCACTTAGTCAAATATTTATTGGAAAACTGGTAGGATTTAACAGTAATCTGATACCCTTATCTCTTCCACAAATTTCCTTATAAAAGAAAAAGCGTTTATTTATTTATTTTTCCCCTTCTTTTTCACTTTTGTTAAACGAAATATGTTTTTAAACTATTTTTCTATTCTTAACAATTTTCTATTCTCAATCTATTATAATAAAATACATATTTTACAAACCCACCTTAATATACGCCTAGTTATCGTGTTACATTGACCATGGGTAGCATTCTAGTTGTCTGCTTCGTTGGAGCATCGACGTCTGTGACTTTAGAAACCGATGCTAGAGTGGCAGTTTTGTTGCAGAGGCAGCATTTATGTTTTTTCTGGGCTGTCGGAACTGTCACTTTGCTTTCTGCGAACCCGCCTCTCCATGGCGACTTGTGTCAGTTGCTTTTTGCTTGATTTGAGGAGTTGAGCCAGGGTTCCTCTCTATGTGGTCCGGTTGATTACTACGCTCTCCCATGATCCCATGTTGATGCCCACAGCTTTCATATCGCATTTTATGATTTCACGATACCGCAGCTGTGGCCGCCCAGTGGGTCATCTTCCAGAGGCCAGCTCTCCATACATGAGGTTTCTTAGAATTCGACCGTCTGGCATTGGGTGGATATGGCCTAACGAGCGGAGTCAGCGCTGTTTAAGAAGTGTGAACATGGTAGGCATACCCTCGTGACACAGGACCACAGTGTTGGGCAATTTGCCTTGCCATGAGATTCCTAATATACGTCGGATATTTCTCACATGGAAGGTGTTCCGACGCCTCTCTTGCCTGGCGTACGTGGTCCAAGTCTGACTGCATTATGTATTTAAGATAAACTATCAGTATAGGCCGGCGTTGCTCGGGTGTAATGAATGCTTTAAAACTAATCCATGGTCCTGGAGCTCAGACTTTTTGGACGTTGGCACGAAAGACTAAAAAGCAATAGTTGTTTCCAGTTAAAGCGAAACCGTAGACTGAAAGAAAAATGAATGGATGTAAGTCAAATTTTGATTTCCTGGTATCCATATCAAATAAGATTTTTACGTCGTAAACTGAATTTTGAAGGCTAAATAAGTCCTCTGAGTAAATGGTTTCATGGCTAAGACTAAGAACTACAATTATACCTACTTAGAGCCAAACCAGAAGCAAAAACTAAAATAAAAGCGCTGAAAAACAGATTTTGATCAGACCCGGTGGGATATCGAGGTATCGATTTCCAATATCGGAGTCAAATAAGTCATCCAAGGATAAACGTAAATAACTCCATGAAAACTTATCGTACTTATCGGGAGTAACATTGGAGAAAATGAGCCATATTGATGGCTGAATATCGGTTTTTGACCAGATTCGATAGAATATCGGGGTTATCGATTTCCGATATCGGGGATACTATCAATTTTCTGGACTATTGTAAGAACTGCTACCTTGAAGCTTCTGAGTATCGTTTCTTATGTCTTTATCTATGAGTGTATCAAATTCGATTAAAATCGGACCACTCCTTCTATAACCCGATTTTTTCGATCATCGATTTTCGATATTTATCGGATGTACCTCGACACAAAACCTACCTAAGAACACTCGCAGACGTTTATAGTACAACTGTGTAAATTTTCAAGAAAGTTTTGGAGACTATAGGTAACGGACACACACGCACAGGCATACAGAAAATCGATAATATATATATATATATATATATATATATATATACATAAGGCAAAATGTTTGTGTGTGTGTCTGTTTATCTGCCTGTATGTTTGTATTTTTTAAGCCCTTTTATTTTAGTTTTTTGCTTCAGGTTTGGCTCTAAGTAGATATAATTGTAGTTTTTAGTCTCAGCCATGATACCATTTACTCAGAGGACTTATTTAACTTTCAAAATTTAATTTAAGACAAAAAATCTTATTTGATATCGATACCAGGAATTCAAAATTTGACTTACATCCATTCATTTTTCTTTCAGTCTACGGTTTCTCTTTAACTGGAACCAACTATTGCTTTTTAGTCTTTCGTGCCAACGTCCAAAGAATCTGAGCTCCAGGACCATGGATTAGTTTTAAAGCACTCATTACACCACCCGAGCAACGCCGGGGTATGCTCCTAGTGTCCATATATATATATATATATATATATATATATATATATATATATATACACAATGTGCGATTGGTAAATTGTCGCAAATATTTTATTATTTCAAATATTCTTTAGGCTGAGTCTGAGCTCCAGGAACATGGATTAGTTTTAAAGCACTCATTACACCCGAGCAACGCTGGGGTATGCTGCTAGTATATATATATATATATATATATATATATATATATATATATATATATAAACACTGTGCGATTGGTAAATTGTCGCAATTATTTCAAATATTCTTTAGGCTGAGTCTGAGCTCCAGGACCAAGGGTTAGTTTTAAAGCTTCCATTACACCCGAGCAACGCCGGGCTATACTGCTAGTCTATAATAATTACATACATAATAATTATGAGGCCCTGACTTCTCTGTCCATGTTTAAAGACGGTTTAGGTTGGTTTCTGATGCACTTTCCGATCCGTGGTCACTGACGCTACGAAACACTGACCTCCTGGGCGAGGCGAGCCGGCGCGAAATCTCGTCATGATTTTGGTCGGCTAATTTAGGTGCTATCAATTTAAACATGCTTGTAAATGTTTCAGAAATTAACTTTATAAATATTGACACTGAGCCGAGTAAATTAAGTCAATAAATAATATTAATGATTATTTGTCCAGAGATAAAAGGAATGAAATTAAGATAGCCCATAAAGTTGCGTTTACATTATTCGGACTATTGTCCTTATCCTTGTTGAAATTTGTACCACGTTTCGGCCGTTGTATGCTGTCGTATTTATCAGGTATTAGGAATTTCAAACCAAATCCTTTATTACAATCACTGGGGCATATCAATTCCTTGCGTAGAGATCATATACGCCAGTCATTGTAATAAAGGGTTCGGTTCGAAATTACTAGCACCTGAAGAAGGCCGGAACGTACAACGGCCGAAACGTAGTACAAATGGCAACAAAGATGACCTTATGTAGATGGATGGAGGAACAGGCGTTGGTAGGATTGGTAAAGAGACACAACTGGCTAACATCTCGAGGTGGTGTAATGGTTAGCAAGGATGTCTCGCTAGAATTGTTACCTGCCACTTTTTTGTTGTGGGTAGGGATCTAAACCATCTCTCAGTTGCGTCTCTGTCCTTGAAGACAGAGTGCGGGTCAGGGGTATCTCTGTCCGTGTACAGGTATGCAACTGAGAAAAATAATACTGTGAGATGCTCGATCCACGGAAACAGTGTCCCGATGCCACGCCACCCCGTTTAAGGGGTGGACCAGGGGCTCGTCATCGGGGCGAGAGTGATTGGCGGTTGCAAGGAATGGGTTAATTTTGTACCTTGTCCGCTCGTACGCGTCCAGGCTTCCCACATTAAACTTCGACCTTGTGTCACATCCACTTCCTAGTAGGGGGAAGAGGTAAATATCTACAGTAATTGAGTAGCGAGTTCAATCCTCACTGGGTGTCCCGCACCTTCGGCCTAGTGCCACATCTACGCTACCCTTAGAAAATCACCATCTACAATAATAGGAAGTTTTGGAAGGCCATGTTTGCTGCATGTCCTGAATTAACACAGTTTATAGAAGATACTGAGAAAAATCAAGAAGATTAAGCAGTGTTGTTTTCACATGACCCCGTATAAGTTAACTGATATGATTATAAATAAAAGAAAAATAACAACTTGAAATTAGATGAAAATTTTATTTTGAAATTAAATCCACGTTAATATCAGCCTCGATAAAATGTTATATGCTTTCATCAATTTAGACTGTTAGGATGATTTTTTCAAAGATAATATTGATTATTTTAATTAAGATACTCATAAACTGAGACATGTTTGTTTATTAGAAAGGAAATTGCGCAAAAAATAAAAATAAAATCATGAAAACCAAAACCTGAAGTAAAAATAAAGTCTCGTCAAATTTAAGAGAAGAAATACAGAAGGAAGGAAAAATGAAAGAGGGAAGAAAAAAATTAAAGCGGGAAGAAAAATGAAAGAGGGAAGAAAAAATGAAAGAGGGAAGAAAAAATGAAAGGGGGATGGAAAAATGAAAGAGGGAAGAAAAAATGAAAGAGGGAAGAAAAAATGAAAGAGGGAAGAAAAATGAAAGAGGGAAGAAAAATGAAAGAGGGAAGAAAATGAAAGAGGGAAGAAAAAATGAAAGAGGGAAGAAAAAATGAAAGAGGGAAGAAAAAATGAAAGAGGGAAGAAAAATGAAAGAGGCAAGGAAAAATGAAAGAGGGAAGAAAAAAATGAAAGAGGGAAGGAAAAATGAAACAGGGAAGAAAAAATGAAAGAGGAAAGAAAAAATGCAAGGAGAAAAAAACAAAAGCAATAAAAACAAAGAAAAAAAAGCAAGAAGAAAAAAAGAAAAAACAAGGAGAAAGAAAGGATGAGAAAAGCAAGAAAAATGAAGAAAGAAAAGAAAAAAGCAAAAAAAAAAAAGAATAGAATAATAAGAAAAATGGAAGAAAAAAGCAAGAAGAAAAAAATGAAAATAAAATTTTGAAATAAGAGATTTTGCAACTAAATATAAAATTTAATATAGAAGATTTTGGAATTGGATATAAAATTTCATTCAATAGAACTTGAACCTCGATATTAAATTTCGGATAAGAGATGTTTTACAAAGAAATAAAATTTCATATAAGCGATTTTAACCATGGATATAAAATTCCGGATAAGAGATTTTTAAAATGGAAATAAAATTTCATGAAAACTATTTTGTACTTGGATATAAAATTTCGAATGAGAGATTTTGAACATGGAAATAGAATTTCATATAAGATATTGTGAAACTAGTTATAAAATATCGGGTGAAATATTAATGTTATGGCCCTGGGAATAAAATTTTGGATAAGAGATTTGTGTTCATCATATAAACAGTCTGATAAAAGATTTTATGCCAGGATATAGCATTTCATATAAGTGATTTTGAACCTGGGTATAAAATTTCGGGTACGAAATTGTGATCCTGGCTTACATATAAGTAAATTTTGGATAATTTCCTCACAGTTGAAATGAAGACTGACGCCAAAGATGTGATAGACAAAGGAATGATTCTAGAAATGACACGAATGGAGCGTATAAGCAAAACAAATGATAAGAAAAATAGAATGAAAAAGAACACTTATACACAAAATCAGAAATACCCATGATGAGGAAGGAAGGATTCTAAACTATCGCCCGGTTCACACTCCACCCTCCACCCACGTCTATTGAACAGGTGAAGAGGCTCATCCCTTGTTTCCTGTTTAGGATGTGGTTTCCGGTTTTTCTCTTTTCCAATCTTTTCACTCTTTTTATTTTATTTTTTTTTTCAATTGGAGTAGATAGACTAAACTATCGTCTGGTTCACACTCCACCCATGTCTATTAAACAGGTGAAAAGGCTCATCCCTTGTTTCCTGTTTAGGATGTGGTTTCCGGTTTTTCTCTTTTCCAATCTTTTCACTCTTTTTATTTTATTTTATTTTTCAATTGGAGTAGATAGACTAAACTATCGTCTGGTTCACACTCCACCCATGTCTATTAAACAGGTGAAAAGGCTCATCCCTTGTTTCCTGTTTAGGATGTGGTTTTCCGGTTTTTCTCTTTTCCAATCTTTTCACTCTTTTTATTTTATTTTTTTTTTCAATTGGAGTAGATAGACTAAACTATCGTCCGGTTCACACTCCACCCATGTCTATTAAACAGGTGAAAAGGCTCATCCCTTGTTTCCTGTTTAGGATGTGGTTTCCGGTTTTTCTCTTTTCCAATCTTTTCACTCTTTTTATTTTTTTTTTTTTCAATTGGAGTAGATAGACTAAACTATCGTCTGGTTCACACTCCACCCATGTCTATTAAACAGGTGAAAAGGCTCATCCCTTGTTTCCTGTTTAGGATGTGGTTTCCGGTTTTTCTCTTTTCCAATCTTTTCACTCTTTTTATTTTATTTTATTTTTCAATTGGAGTAGATAGACTAAACTATCGTCTGGTTCACACTCCACCCATGTCTATTAAACAGGTGAAAAGGCTCATCCCTTGTTTCCTGTTTAGGATGTCGTTTCCGGTTTTTCTCTTTTCCAATCTTTTCACTCTTTTTATTTTATTTTTTTTTCCAATTGGAGTAGATAGACTAAACTATCGTCCGGTTCACACTCCACCCATGTCTATTAAACAGGTGAAAAGGCTCATCCCTTGTTTCCTGTTTAGGATGTGGTTTCCGGTTTTTCTCTTTTCCAATCTTTTCACTCTTTTTATTTTTTTTTTTTTCAATTGGAGTAGATAGACTAAACTATCATCTGGTTCACCTCCACCCATGTCTATTAAACAGGTGAAAAGGCTCATCCCTTGTTTCCTGTTTAGGATGTGGTTTCCGGTTTTTCTCTTTTCCAATCTTTTCACTCTTTTTATTTTTTATTTTTTTTCAATTGGAGTAGATAGACTAAACTATCGTCTGGTTCACACTCCACCCATGTCTATTAAACAGGTGAAAAGGCTCATCCCTTGTTTCCTGTTTAGGATGTGGTTTCCGGTTTTTCTCTTTTCCAATCTTTTCACTCTTTTTATTTTATTTTATTTTTCAATTGGAGTAGATAGACTAAACTATCGTCTGGTTCACACTCCACCCATGTCTATTAAACAGGTGAAAAGGCTCATCCCTTGTTTCCTGTTTAGGATGTGGTTTCCGGTTTTTCTCTTTTCCAATCTTTTCACTCTTACGTAGCCCCCTGCGCATCAGTGGCGTTTTCGCATTGCTTGGGGTGATATGATTAAAAAAAAAAATGGAACCTATCGAAAGCAAAAGAGACAGCAGATGGTTGAGTGCCAAACTGCCTGACGAGCTTATGCAGATGGATTTGTGGAACAGGCGTCGGTATGCTTGGTAAAGTGACACAACTGGCCGACACCAAATAGGAAGTTTTTGGAGGACCATGATTGACTAATGTCCTGAATTAACATGGCTTATAGAAAAGTTACTGTGAAAAATCATGGAGATAAATAGTGTTGCTGTCAAGCGATGCCGTATATCTCGACTGATCTAAACTTATTTTATAAATAGAAATTTGTGTGTGTATGTGTGTGTGTGTGCGTGTGTGTGTGTGTCTGTGTGTCCGTTACCTATAGACTCCGAAACGGCTGAACCGATTTTCTTGAAAATTTACACAGTTGTACTATAAGCGTCTGTGAGTGTTCTTAGCTAGGTTTTGTGTCGAGGCACCCCCGATAAATATCGATAATCGAAAAAATCGGAAGGATGGTCCGATTTTAATCAATTTTGATACACTCATAGACAAAGACATAAGAAACGATATTCAGAAGTTTCAAGTTTACAGTTCTTACAATAGTGCATAAAATCGATAATATATATATATATTAAAGGCATGATGTCTGTGTGTGTGTTTGTTTATCTGTCTGTATGTCCTTTATACAAATTCACAATTTTTATCTGATTCTCACCAAACTTCAAAATTTGACATACATACATTCATTTTTCTTTCAGTCTAGCTTTCTTTTGCTTTAATTGGAAACAACTATTGGTTTTTAGTCTTTCGTGCCAACGTCCAAAGAGTCTGAGCTCCAGGACCATGGATTAGTTTTAAAGCTTTCATTACACCCGAGCAACGCCGGGCTATATTGCTAGTATAATTATAAATAAACGTGAAATAGTAATAATTTGAAATTAGATGAAAATTTTTATTTTGAAATTAAATCCACGTTAATATCAGCCTCGATAAAATGTTATATGCTTTCATCAATTTAGACTTTTAGGATGACTTTTCCAAAGATAATATTGATTTTTTTTAATTAAGATACTCGTAAAATGAGACATGTTTGTCTATCAGAAAAGAAATTGCTCAAAAATGATAAAAATAATATTATGAAAACCAAAACCTGAAGTAAAAATAAAGTCTCGTCAAATCTAAGAGAAGAAATACAGAAGGAAGGAAAAATGAAAGAGGGAAGGAAGGAAAAGACAAGAAAAGAGCAAGAAGAAAAAAAGAATGAAAGAATGTGTAGCGGATAAGAAATTAATTAAAATCAACTTTCTTCACTTTTACAAAAATTCACAATGATGTCTGAAATCCTGGTTTTCCCCAAATAGAAAAAGTATTGACTATGTGCCTAAAGAAAATTTAAATCCAGAATTCGCAAGTAGGTGCTAAATTGATTTTTGACCAATGGGAGCGACTTGCAAGATTCAGGACTTCACGAGTCAGTGAGAAAATCTAACGACAATAAAAGGGCTCCGATCAGCGTCAGTGAGTCAGTCAGGGGATGGAAGCTGCAAAGACGACAAGTTAAAATGTAATGAGAGAAGCTTCAAGCTGACCCGGACATTTGTCCTTTCTCTTTCCTTCTACTGATTCCTTTTACTTTTACTTCTCCATTCAAAGACATTTACTACATACATACATACATACATACATACATACATACATACATACATACTCTTTCAACAATTACTACTACGACATTTCTACAACTCTTGATACTCATAGTTTCTCACGGAACACGAACTCTACCCTTAACTTTTTAATAATGTTTCTAATTGCACATTAACTTCTACAACTTGTGTTATTCTTTCCTTTGAATAAATTTCTATTTTAACATGAAAAATGTCAATTTTATTCTTGCACTATTCCACACTATTCCACACAATTTCATCCTGCCGTCAATCAACCTTTTGATAATTCTGATGACGATAATTCTGCATACTTCAGTCTCTCTCTCACCGGCGCGACGTGGCTTCCCTGTGTCTCTTCTATAAATACTTCCATGGCTTCTGCTCCCATGAACTTAGATCGCTGGTGCCTGCTAGTTACGAATTTACACGAGATACTAGATTAGCAACTACGTCCCAGCCTTTTACAGTGAAACCGATAAAATGTAACCGCAGTTTCTACTCCAACAGCTTCTTTTCTCGCACTTTCCGACTGTGGAATTCCCTTCCACATGATTGCTTCCTCGACGGCTACAATCTCCAGGAGTTTAAATGTAAGGTCAATAGACACCTCCTAACACACTAACTCGTATCTATTCTTTCAAACACTCTTCCCATCTGCCCAACCCTCATCCTCGGTATCCTTACCCATCTATCACCCTCCTTCTGAAATTTCCTATATCTAACCACTCTTTCTCTTTACCTTCCCCTATGTAGCCCCATGCGCAATAGTGGCAGTGGAATGCCTTGCTTGGGGTGAAATGTTTAAAAAAGAAATCCTGTACGCTGTAGGGAGTTCGGTTAAGTCTGACACAAGGCCGAATCAAAGAAACACTAACCATCTGCTTATAGCTACAAAGGAAACACGAGGAAGAAATGAAGAAAAAGACAAAAAGCAAGAAACAAGAAAGAAGAAAAAAGAAAAAAAAAACAAGGAGATAGAAACTATAGCACTAGAAGAAAGGAGGAAGAAAGGAAGGAAAAAGCTAAAAAAAAGGGAGAAAATATCAAGAAGAACAAAAGTAAAAGAAGAAGAAAGAAAAAGAAAAGAAAAAAAGAAACGGAAGAAAAATTCAAGAATAACACGAAGAATGAAGAAAAAAGCAAGAAAGAAAAATGACAATAAAAAAAGCAAATAGCAAGAAAACAGCTAAAAAGAAGCAAATATTCAGTAAAAAGACGAAGGAGAATGAAAGACAAATACGGGAAGAACGGAAGAAAAAATGCAAGAAGAAAGGAAAAAAAAGCAAGATGAACGACAAATAAAAAAACAAGAGAAATGAAGAAAAAAACAAGAAGAAAAAACACGAAAAAAGGCAGAAAGAATACGAAGAAATGACGATAATAGCACGATTTAATAATGCCAAAGACAGCAAAAAAGGAAGAAGATAGGTAAAAAAAATGAAAAAAGAAAGTAAGAAAGAAAAAAGAAAGACGAACGCAAAGAAAAAGGAAGAAAGGCGGAAAAAAAGTAAAAATAATGGAATAAAAATCAAGAAAAAAAGCAATAATAAGCACAAAGGGAGGAAGAGAGCAAACAAAAGAAGAAAAAAGCAAGAAAATGAACAAAAGAAGGAACAAACGAAAAGAAAAATGGAAGAAAAAAAAGAAGAAAGGAAAAATAAAATAAGAATGGAAAAAATGTAAGTAAATGAAGAACAAAGGAAGAAAAATGAAAAAAACAAAAACGAATAAAAGAAAGAGGAAGGAAAAAATGCAAGAACAAAGAAAGAGTTTGAGTCTGAATTTAACGCCATATCAACACCTCTGTGGGTTATTTAATGCCAAAAAGGTGAGATTTTAAGGTATTTTTTAATGTTCGGTTATAGTAAGAAGGTTGATTTAGTCAGATTTCAATTAAAATTTTTATTTTTATTCTTTTTTTTTTAGAAAGCTGAAAATGTTTTCTAGTTTTGTATTAAAAATGTTTTGCCGTGAATATTTTTTTTTCTTTAAAAATGTGTTATGGTAATTTTTTCTTCAAAAATGTATTGTTGGTAATGTTTTTCCTTTAAAAATTTATATTTTCCTATAAAAGTATTTTTATGAATATATTTCTATAAAAGAGTATTTTTATACTTTGAAAATGTTTTGACCCCAGTTTGGGGGTTAACTATTTGCCCATAGCTGGGACAGTAACAGGTGCTACCAGTCCGGGTCAGGGTGGACCTGGGAACAACAGCAATTAAGAGGTGGTTCCATGCTCCTCACAACCTCCTAATTAGATGCCTTGCTGCCGGATGCAGTTTACCGTCATGCCCAGGACCAGAAAGAAAGGAGCATTAAAAGGTTAGAAGTCAGGTACGAACGCAGAAATGAAGGAAAAATACAAGAAAGGCAAGAAGTAAAGAATGAAGGAATGAACAAATAAAAATCAAAAGGAAGAAATTACAAATAAAAGCAAGAAGAAATGGAGAAAAAAAACAAAGACAGGAAAGAAAGAGTGAAGAAACAAACGAAGTTAAAGAAAGAATATAGAACTGAAGAAAAATTTCGAAAAATATAGAAAGAAAGGAGGAAAGAAGTAAGAACAAAGAAAAGCAAAAATTAAGGAACGAAGGAATGAAGGAAGGTATGAATGAAGGACGAAACGAAACAAAAGTCAGCAAGAGAAAAGAAAGAAGAAATAAAGTGAAGAATGAAAAAAAGAAGAAATGAACGAAAGCCTGAAGAAACGAATAAAAAAAAACGAAAAAAGTACGGAATGAAATAAGGAATGAAAAAATAAAAAACGGAACGAAGTAAGAAAAGACAGGAAAAAGAAATAAAGAACAAAATGAAAGATGGAAGAAAGGAAATGGTAGGAAGGAAAAAAGGAAGAAACGAACGAAGGAATTAAAAAAAACAAGAACGAAAAAATGAAGGAAGGTACGATGAAAGGCATGAACGAAAAAATGTTTAACGGAATGAAGAAATAAACAAATTCATGGAATAACGAAATGAACAAATGAACGAATTCACGGAATAACGGAATGAAGAAATGGACGAATTCATGGAATAACAGAATGGAGAAATGAACGAATCTATGGAATAACAGAACAAAGGAATTAACGAATTCATGAAATAACGGAATGAAGAAATGAACGAATTCAAGGTATGAACGGAATCAACAAATGAACGAATTCACGGAATAACAGAATGAAGAAATGGACAATTTCAAGGAAGAACGGAATGAACAAATGAACGAATTCACGGAATAACGGAATTAAGAAATGGACGAATTAATGAAATAACGGAATGAAGAATGCATGAATTCATAGAATAACGGAATGAGGAAATGAACGAATTCATGGAATAACGGAATCAAACAAATGAACGAATTCACGGAATAACGGAATTAAGAAATGGACAAATTCAAGGAAGAACGGAATGAAAAAAATGAACGAATTCACGGAATAACGGAATTAAGAAATGGAGGAATTAATGAAATAACGGAATGAAGAATGCACGCATTCATGAAATAACGGAATGAGGAAATGAACGAATTCCTGGAATAACGGAATCAACAAATGAACGAATCCACGGAATAACGGAATGAAGAAATGGAAAAATTCAAGGAAGAACAGAATGAACAAATGAACGAATTCACGGAATAACGTAATTAAGAAATGGACAAATTAATGAAATAACGGAATGAAGAATGCACGAATTCACGGAATAACGGAATGAGGAAATGAACGAATTCATGGAATAACGGAATCAACAAATGAACGAATTCACGGAATAACGGAATTAGGAAATGAACGAATTCATGGAATAACGGAATCAACAAATGAACGAATTCACGGAATAACGGAATTAAGAAATGAACAAATTCTAGGAAGAAGGGAATGAACAAATGAACGAATTCACGGAATAACGGAATTAAGAAATGGACGAATTAATGAAATAACGGAATGAAGAATGCACGAATTCATGAAATAACGGAATGAGGAAATGAACAAATTCCTGGAATAACGGAATCAACAAATGAACGAATTCACGGAATAACGGAATGAAGAAATGCCCGAATTCATGGAATAACGGAATGAAGAAATGAACGAATTCACGGAATAATGGAATGAGGAAATGTATGCCCTTTCTCTTTCACCCGCGGTAGCTGGTCCGTCTTTCTCATCGCTCTCCCCCCGTTTAAAACCTTAACTCACTTATATAGCCCCCTGTGCATCAGTGTCGTTATCGCCTTGCTTGGGTTGAAACGATTTAAAAAAAAAAAGGAACGATTAAAGATTAAAGTATTTAAGAAAAGGACAATCTAACAGGAAATATGTGAAGGAATCCCGCCTTTGGAACTTCCTTCCATATACTTGCTTTACTGACGGCTACACCCTCCAGGAATTTAAATGCAATGTCAATTCCCATCTCTTATTCACTTGACTCCAGTTTTTTTACATCACCTCGTGTATCTTGTTCTTTTCCTTTCTCTCTACCTTTACAACTGTCTTCACACCTGTGTTTCCATCCTTCTTTAGCCCTTTCTCTGACACCCACCTTGTAATTGGTCAGTCTTTCTCTTCACTCTCCTCCTGTCTAAACTTTTACTCTTATGTAGCCCCCTGCACATCAGTGGCGGTACCGCCTTGCTTGGGGTGAAACGATAAAAAAAAAATGAAAGTATTTAAAAAACGAACAATCTAACAAAGAATGTGTGAAGGAATTAGCTAAGTCAGTCAGATAAGTGTTATACGTGATGCACGCTTTGGGCGATCATGTCTCGAAAGAGACAAAACTTACTGGGTAGAAGATTATCTCGTAGTAGGTTGCCATTGCTTTCTGCGGTAGACTAGTTGCCAGCCAAGGTTACAGAACCTAATTTTTCCTGCCATTTAACTCATAGCTGGAAGGAGAAAAGATAAATTATATTACATTATTATATTAAGTATAATAAGTGGGGGGTCAGTTTATTACTGCATAACAATAGAAAAACGATCCCCAACTTTATGCCAAGTAGAAGTTTTAATTATGTTTCCAACTAATGTGTGACGGAATTAGCTAAGTCAGTCAGTTGAGTGCCATACATGGTAAACGATTGGGCGATCATGTCTCAAAAGAGACACGACTGACTGGGCAGAAGAATAATCCGCAGTAGGTTGCCATTGCTTTCAACGGTAGACTGGTTGCTGGCCAAGGCTATAGAACCTAATCTGTCCTGTTATTTAATCCATAACTGGAGGAAGGAGAAGGATTCATACCTTTCCCAAGGATATTTGCGTGTAAATGAACACAAGGAATTAAACTGGAATTCGAACTCAGCTCCCCGATTTCTCGTTCCAAGCGGCACAACAACGCACATCCATTAGCGAAGAAAAAAAAAAGCGAAAAAGCGTAAGAAGAAACGAATAAAGAGAGAACGAATTTTTGAACGTAGGAGGGATGAATAAAGAAACGAACGAAAGAAGCTACGAAGAAAAATAAGAAGAAAAGGATTTCTTTTTAAATTTGCGAAAGAAAGAAGAATATAATGTAAAAAAGAAAGAATGAAGAAGCGAAAGAAAACTGGAAAGAGCTAATCATGAAAGAAAACGACAAAATTAAACATGAGAACAGAAAGAAAGAAAGAAAGAAAGAAAGAAAGAAAGAATAATTCATAAAGAGGTGGGAAGAAAGAAAGACATTTTAAGAAAAAGAAAGAAAAATTCAAGAAAGGAAAAGGTGAAAAATAAACAAAGAAAGAAAAGATTATTTTGAAAAAATTGAAAAGAAGGTGTAAAAAGAATGAAAGAATGAAAGGGAAGAAGAAAAGAAAGAAAAATGAAAATTCATAAATAAAGAGGCGAAAGAAAGAAAGAAAGAAAGAAATAAAGAAAGAAAATGGGGGAAAACGAACAAAGGAAGAAAAGACTATTTTAAAAAACGAAAAAGGGGTACAAAAAAAAGAAAGCAAAAGAAAGAAAGAAAGAAAGAAAGAAAGAAAGAAAGAGAGAAAGTAAGAGAGAAACAAACAAACAAACAACCAATGAATAATTCATAAATCAAGAGGTGGGAAGAAAGAAAAAACATTTAAGAAAAAGAAAGAAAAATTAAAGAAAGAAAGAAACAGGTGAAAAATGAACAAAGAAAGAAAGAAAAGATAATTTCAAAAAAGTGAAAAGGTGTAAAAAGAAAGAAAGAAAGACAGAAAGAAAAAATATTTCATAAACAAAGAGGCGAAAAATGAAAGAAACATGAAAAATGAAGAACATTTTCAGAAAAAGAAAAAATAAAAAAAAGAAAGAAAGGTGGAAAACAAAGAAAGAAAGAAAAGACTATTTTAAAAAGACAGAAAAAGGCGTACAAAAAGAAAGAAAGAAAGAAAGAAAGAAGAAAAAATTATAATTCATGAATAAAGAGGCGAAAAATGAAAGAAAGGAAGAACATTTTAAGAAAAAGAAAAAATAAAAGAAAGAAAGAAAGGTGGAAAACAAAGAAAGAAAGAAAAGACTATTTTAAAAAGACAGAAAAAGGCGTACAAAAAGAAAGAAAGAAAGAAAGAAAGAAAGAAAGAAAGAAAGAAGAAAAATTATAATTCATGAATAAAGAGGCGAAAAATGAAAGAAAGGAAGAACATTTTAAGAAAATGAAAAAATAAAAGAAAGAAAGAAAGAAAGGTGGAAAACAAAGAAAGAAAGAAAAGACTATTTTAAAAAGACAGAAAAAGGCGTACAAAAAGAAAGAAAGAAAGAAAGAAAGAAGAAAAAATTATAATTCATAAATATAGTGGCGAAAAATGAAAGAAAGGAAGAACATTTTAAGAAAAAGAAAAAGAAAGAAAGAAAGAAAGAAAGGTGGAAAACAAAGAAAGAAAGAAAAGACTATTTTAAAAAGACAGAAAAAGACGTACAAAAAGAAAGAAGGCAAAAGAAAGAAAGAAAGAAAGAAAGCAAAAGAAAGAAAGAAAGAAAGAAACGATACACTTCTGAGGAGAAAGAAAGAATAAACTGTGACAAGACGACGGAAAGGTGAAACAAACAAAAACAAGAAAGAAAAAAAAGAAAGAAAGAAAGAAAAATCATTCATAAATAAAGAGACGGAAAAGGCACAAAAAATTAAATTTTAACTAAAAAGAAAGAAAAAAAGAATTGAAGGCGTTCAAAGAAAGAAAGAAAGTGGAACGGAAGGTGAGTGAATGACTAATAGAGAAAATGATAAAAGAAAAAAACTTCAATATAATAAGAGAACAGAAATATAGTCATACTAGCAGTATAGCCCGGCGTTGTTCGAGTGTAATGAAAGCTTTAAAACTAATCCATGGTCCTGGAGCTCACACTCTTTGGACGTTGGCACTAAAGACTAAAAAAGCAACAGTTGTTTCCAGTTAAAACGAAACCGTAGACTGAAAGAAAAATGAATAGCTGTAAGTCAAATTTTGATTTCCTGGTTTCGATATCAAATAAGGTTTTTTCGTTGTAAACTGAATTTTGAAGGCTAAATAAGTTCTCTGAGTAAATGGTATCATGGCTGAGACTAAGAACTACAATTATACCTACTTAGAGCCAAACCCGAAACAAGAACTAAAATAAAAGGGCTGAAAAAAATACAGACATACAGGCAGCTAAACAGACACAGACACTAACATCTTGCCTTTTATATATATATATATATATATATATATATATTATCGATTTTCTGCACTATTGTAAGAACTGCAACCTTCAAACTTCTGAATATCGTTTCTTACGTCTTTGTCTATGAGTGTATCAAATTTGATTAAAATCAGATCACTCCTTCTATAACCCGATTTTTTCGATTTTCGATATTTATCGGGGGTACCTCGATACAAAACCTAGCTAAGAACACTCGCAGATGCTTATAGTACAACTGTGTAAATTTTCAAGAAAATCGGTTCAGCTGTTTCGGAGTGTATAGGTAACGGACACACACACACAGACACAGACACACACACAGAGACAAAGTTCCATTTATAAATAAGATTAGATATCGAAAGAAAGAACATTTTAAGAAAACAAAAGAAAAAAGAAAGAAAGAAAGAAAGAAAGAAAGAAAAATCATTCATAATTAAAAAGGCGGAAAAGAAACAAAAAAAATAAATTTTAAGTAAAAAAAGAAGAAGAAAGAAAGAAAGTGAAAAAGAAGATGAGTGAATGACTAATAGATGAAATACTAAAAGCAAAATAACTTCAATAAAATAAGAGAAGAGAAATAAATTGTTTAATTGAAAGAATCTTTTAAGAAAAAGAAAGAAAGAAGGAAAAAAAAAGAAGGAAATTTTTTAAAAAGCGTGAGATATGTAGAGAAAAAGCTAAAAGCAATCTACCGAGAGAGAAAAACGCGTGAAACAAAAATAGTCATGAACAGAGAAACAAGAAAGGAAAAAAAAAAGGAAAAAAAAAAAAGAAGGAAAAAAAGATAAATAACAAATCAGAATCTGCAAACACAAAGTAAAAACAACAAAATTTAAGGAAGCCCTATAAAAGAGTTTAAGTGCTGCGCGCCAATGAAATCTTGTAAATAAATTTCCACGTTCGAAAAATGAATTTAGAGCCAATAACGAATAAAATTAATGTTGGCAGATCAAACTGTAAACGATTTAATTCGATTAGATTGGAGCCAAAAGATCAAATACAATCGCAACCCTTGAATTTTCATACTTCCCGTTCCCATCTGAAAAATTCGCCCGTCTAAATGTATGTTGGTCATTTTGATCACATTTCTGAATTTTTTTTTCACCTTACCTTACTATGTACAGTTATTTTATTTCCTTCTTACAATATATAAGCTTAGAAGAAAACCAATAAATAATTATCCAAATGTTGGAGAATTTTTGTCTTTATTTTCAACTGAAATTAAAGCAAAAATACGACGTTTAGAACGGCTCATGACTAAACATTCATTGTCTCTTATATTTAATAGAATATGTCTAGAAAATATATATATATATATATATATATATATATATATATATATATATATATATATATATATATATATATCCACTTCTGCTTTCTGCGTGACTTTTCAGAAATGAATTGAGTTCTTTAGGTGAATGGCGTGTGTATACACTGCTTATATACAACATGTTAAAATTTCCCTTCTCTGATTCCATGCGTCGATGGCTTAGGGGAGAAGCGACTCCGACTGACACCAAATCGGTCGAGTTTCGATCCCGGCCAAAAGCAAGTGGATGCGTCTAGCCACACTGATGTGCTGTGATACAGCGAAACAAGCTTGTATGTGGATGACGAATATATAATATAGTTATGTATCAATTTTACATTGCCACATGGAAATTTCTATGTTTCGAGATAGGTTCTCATCATCAGGCAATGTTGATGTGGTTCTGCAGATGATTTAGATTTAAATGACAAAATCTCTTGGTTTGCTGTGAACGTGTGTGGGTTTTTTTTGTGGCTAATCAGAACGGAGATTCACTTTGGGGTTTGACACCGAAGAATACATGCTAACCAACTTTTTTCCTCTTTTTTTCATCTCCCTTTTTCCTCAATCCTATTCTTCCCTTGTTTGTTTCCCTTCCTTAATGTTTTACCTCCCATTAATCTGATCTTATCATTTTCCCTTCATTCCCTTCAGTTTTATTGCATTTGATGTGATATTCCTTTCGAGTACCAATCACCTATTCTTTCCTTACTTATCCTTTTTAGTGTATTTGTTAAAGAAAAGATTTTTTTTAAAAAACTTAAACTGTATTTTTTTGTTCCGTCTATCTATTTGTTGTAAAGTTTTTTTCCATTATACAAAGGGGGGATTATTATTAACTATTTATATATATATATATATATATAGTTAATATCAGACAGATTTTAGTCAACAATACAAATATCCTCACTCATACACACAGTAGAACCTTCAGATATTGCAGGCTATCTACATTAAGTCCAAACAACCCACACTTAATAAAATCACGTTTAAATCTGGTCATAACACATTACACTGCATTTAAATACATGGTTCTGTTGTCATTTCGCGCTATCACGCGGTGTGACCTCATAGAACCGCATTACAAATTTGAGAAATGCGTTTGTTATTTTTGGTAACTATTGCCGTTGCCTAGCGGAGTTTTATGTCAACACAAGATAAAATTGTCGCTGATGGTGGATGTTATTGTGTTACCATCCTTATAACCTCTCTGAAGATGGCTTATGTGAGCCGAAAGCTTAGAACCAATTTAAACAATGTTGGAGAATTTTTTACTTTATTTTCAACTGAAATTAAATCCAAAATACGCCGATTAGAACGGCTCATGATTAAACATAATAGACATTCATTGTCTCTTATATTTAACAGTATATGTTTAGAAAATTATTTGCTACCTCGATACACTATATATATATATTTTTTTTTTTAATCATTTCACCCCGAGCAAGGCAGAGACGCCACTGATGTGCAGGGGGCTACATAAATGTAAAAAGATTAATTAGAAAAGAGTGAGGAGTACAAACTAGTTAGAAAGGAACAATAGAAAGCTGAGAAAGCAGGTGCGATGACAGATACATAGGTGGAGAGAAAGGGAAGGTTATACAGGGGTGGGGAGAGAGCTAGAGTCCAGTGGTTAGTAGATGAGTATTGACTTTGCATTTAAATTTCTGGAGGTTGTAGCCGTCAGGAAAGCAAGAATACGGGAGCGAGTTCCACAGGCGGGAAGTGCGAGAGAAGAAACTGCAGGAGTAGAATTGTCGTCTTCATTTGGCTAACCTGACTGTGAATGGGTGGGACCCAGTTGCCAGTCTGGTTGCACGAGTAAACACCTGTTGAGGAGGCATCAGTGACTTAAGTTCGTCTGAGCAGAAGCCATGAAAGTATTTATAGAACAGACAAAGGGAGGCCACATTTCGACGATGGGGAAGTGGCTATATATATATATGATTAATGTGGAGAGGTTTTTCTCTTCCCGCAGAAGTGTTGTGTTGCTTTAATCGTACTGAGATATCATTGGATGTATCCATTCTTCAGGTTTTTTTCTTTCTGCTGTTGTTTCCTTTTTTTGAACCTATTTATATTACGTTCGGGATAATTTAATATCTTTGTGTGTGAGGGCTTTTTTTTTTTTTTGGCTTAATGAATTTTGTTTCTTAAATGGTAAAGGCGTTTACATGTTTTTAGTTCGTTTCTATTGTGCTGGGCTCATTTTAACGTTCTTAATCGGTGTAGGTGATGTGCGTTGGGGTGCAGTGGATATCAGTTCAGGATAACAGGACAGATTGGGTTCTATAGCCTTGGCTGGCAACCAGTCTACTGCAGAAAGTAATAGCAAACTACTGCGGGATAATCTTCTTCCCAGTGAGTCATGTCACTTTCGAGACATGATCGCCTAAAGCTCGTATCACGTATGGCACTTAACTGACTGACTGAATATTATAGAAACATGATTAAGGCTTCTACTGGGCATAAAGTGGGTGATCGGTTTTCTTTTGTCATGATGTAATAAACTGATCCCCCACTAATTACAACTTATTAATATAATAATATAATTCACCAGTCTACCGTAGAAAGTAATGGCAACCTACTGTGGGATAATCTTCTGCCCAGTCAGTCATGTCCCTTTCGAGACATGATCGCCCAAGCCTGTATCACGTATGGCACTTAACTGACTGACTGAATATAATAGAAACATGAATAATGCTTCTACTGGGCATAAAGTGGGTGATCGGTTTTCTTTTGTCATGATGTAATAAACTGATCCCCCACTAATTACTACTTATTAATATAATAATATAATTCACCAGTCTACCGTAGAAAGTAATGGCAACCTATTGTGAGATAATCTTCTTCCCAGTCAGTCATGTCTCTTTCGAGACATGATCCCCCAAAGCTCGTATCACGTATGGCACTTAACTGACTGACTGAATATAATAGAAACATGATTAATGTTTCTACTTGGCATAAAATAGGTGATCGGTTTTCTTTTGTCTTGATGTAATAAACTGATCCCCCACTAATTACTACTTATTAATATAATAATATAATTCACCAGTCTACCGCAAAAAGCAATGGCAACCTACTGTGGGATAATCTTCTTCCCAGTCAGTCATGTCTCTTTCGAGACATGATCGCCCAAAGCTAGTATCACGTATGGCACTTAACTGACTGACTGAATAAAATAGAAACATGATTAAGGCTTTTACTGGGCATAAAGTGGAGGTTCGGTTTTCTATTGTTATGTAGTAATAAACTGATCTCCCACTAATTACTACTTAATAATATAATACATGTTTTCTCCCTCTAGCTATAAGTCAAATAACAGGACAGATTGGGTTCTATAGCCTTGGCTGGCAACCAGTCTATCGCAGAAAACAATGGCAACCTACTGCGGGATAATCTTCTGCTCAGTCAGTCATGTCTCTTTCGAGACATGATCGTCCAAAGCGTGTATCACGTATGGCACTTAACTGACTGACAGAAAATAATAGTCTGAAACATGATTAAAGCTTCTACTGGGAATAAAGTGGGGGATCGGTTTACTTTTGTTATGAAGTAAAAAACTGACCCCCCTTTAATTACTACTTAATAGTATAATACATATATTATCCCTCTAGCTATGAGTCAGATAACAGGACATATTGGGTTCCATAGCCTTGGTTAGCAACCAGTCTTCTACAGAAAATAATGGCCACCTACTGTGGGATAATCTTCTGCCCAGTCAGTCATGTCTCTTTCGAGACATGATCGCCCAAGCGTGTATCACGTGTATCACGGATGGCACTTAACTGAATTGCTGTTGGATATATATATATATATATAATTTAGTATATCGAGGCAGCAAGTAATTTTCTAAACATATGCTGTTAAATATAAGAGACAGTGAATGTCTATTATGTTTAATCATGAGCCGTTCTAAATGTCGTGTTTTGGCTTTAATTTCAGTTGAAAATAAAGACAAAAATTCTCCAACATTTGAGTAATTATTTATTGATTTTCTTCTAAGCTTTCGGCTCACATGAGCCATCTTCAGAGAGGTTGTTTAAACTGAAATATTTTAACATCCACCATCACCGACGATTTTATTTTGTGTTGACATAAAACTCCGATTGGCAACGGCAATAGTTACCAAAAATAATAAACGCAGTTCTTAAGTTTGCGATGCGGTTTTATGACGTCACACCGCGGGATATCGCGAAATGACAACAAAACCATGTAGTCAAATGCAATGTAATATGTTATTTCCGGTTTTAAAGTTTTAAATTTAACAGCATATGTTTAGAAAATATATATATATATAAAACGTAGAATATATTTTAGAGTTGTAATCCATTCGATTGAGTTAATTATCTGAAAAATTAAATATTTGGAACTCTGGCTACTTTAGCAGGACCCACCATCACCACCATCACTATTCGGTTTGAGAGAATTAAGTCTTGCTTCTCCTTATACGAAAGTTAGCCTTACCAAAATCCCACTTGTTTTCATATTCACCCGAGGACCCACCAGAAAACTACGCCTGTCCTATTGTATATTGGTAATTTTGATCACTTTTAGACGTCAGACTAGGAGAATCATCTTTTCTACAACTTCCTACGTCACACTGAGCATAAAGACAGTAATATTATCATTGCAGTACGAGTAGTCTCCAGATTTATCAAAGGGCTTCGCCCTAAAAAAGTCACTGGACCAGACAAAATTCCAATGGTAGTCCTTAAAAATATTAACACAGAGTTATCGCTAATCCTAGCAAAGTTATTCAACCGCTTGCTGGAAGAAGAGATCCTACCTAAAGATGTGGAAGGTGTATTGCGTATAGCCTAGTTCCAAGAAGTTGAATGAGCCATCTTCCCTCCCATTGTTCTGGGAAAGAAAGATAGCAAACAGTATATAACCTCAGTAAGCTTTTTGAAGCCTTAATGAATAATAAGGTCGTCGAGCACTTAGAAAAGAGTACTCTCTTCAGCAATGATCTCCCCTATTCCAGTGAAGATCCACCATTAGCCTCAATATCATCAGTAAGCTTTTCGAGGTCTTAATCCATAAAAAGGTGTTCGAGGACCTAGAAAAGAACACCCTCTTCAGCAACGATCCTCCCTATACCAGTACAGATCCGTCATTTTCCTCACTATCATTAGTAAGCTCTTGTTTTGCTTAATCAATAAGATCTTTGAGCACTTAGAAAAGAATAACCTCTTCAGCGACGAGCTGTTTAGGTTTCAATCGGCCCAATCCAACGCTGACGTTCTAACTAGCACCACTCACAAAATCAACTGGACACTTTACGACACACATCAATGTCAATAGACCCTGGACGAGGTGTAGTACAAAGTTTTACTACACAAGCTCTCCAATCACGGATTCACTGAATGGCTCTGCTAGATCATAAAATCTCCCTTAACATGTAGGTCCTTGAATGTAGTTATTATTGATCTTTCCTCCGGTCTTCGCAGGCGTCCCCTAGGGGTCATTCCTCCGATCACTCCACTTTTTGATTTAAATGAATGACTTGCCTAAGAACATCAGTCAGTTAAGTGCCATACGTGATACACGCTTCAGCGATTATGTCTCTTTCGAGACATGACTGACTGGGCAGAAGATTATACCGCAGTAGGCTGCCTTTATTTCTGTGGTAGACTGGTTGCCATAGAACCCAATCTTGTTTTTTACTCATAGCTAGAGGAAAAAGATATGCATCATATTATTAAGTAGTAATTAATGGGGGATCAGTTTATTACTTCATAACAATAGAAAAACGATCCCCCACTTTATGCCCAGTAGAAGCCTCATCATGTTTCTATTATATTCGGTTAGTCAGTTAATTGTCATACGTGATACACGCCTGGACGATCATGTCTCGAAATCGACATGACTGATTGGGCAGAAGATTATCCCGGAGTAGGTTACTATTGTTTTCTGTGGTAGACTGGTTGCCAGCCAAGGCCATAGAACCCAATCTGTCCTATTATTTAATCCATTACTGGAGGGAAGAGACGGATTAATGCCTTTCCCAAGTGAATGCAACGAATTCGAACTCGGCTCCCCGATTTCTCGTTCCGAGTCGATATCCACTGCACCACAATGCACTCAGATCATTTGTAAACATCCATGCCAATCATACGTCTCTGTACGGGCACAACTCTAAATCCGTTGATCGTCAGAATTTGGCGACTGGTCTTTTCATTCCGATCTTGCACAATAGGTAATAATTGGCTGGTTACATTCAATGCCCATGAAGACCAAACTACATTCCTCCATCGCTTATCTGTCCTCGAAATCAGGATTAGCGGATGTCCTCTCGAGTAGAGACCGGGCCGTGAAAGAGTATTAGACCGGATATTCACACCCGACCTGAAGTGAAACTCGTACATACGATCCATTGTTAAAGATTCAGGTAAAATTATTGTCTCGCTGCACCGCTTTATGAAGTACCTATCTCCTCCTGTTATCCTCTAATTTTCGAACCGAGCGATATAGAAAATAAATAAATTATACGTATAAAACGACAGAGGTGTTAAAAGTATGGAGAGAAAATAGACGTTAGAAGGAACAAAGAATCCAATTCTAAACAGGAGTTCGGGATAAACCCATACTCCTGTTTAAAAGACCGGGTAAAAATGTGATCCAGACGATAAATGACTGTTACAGAATTATGTGAAATAATACAAAACAACGTAATAGTATAAAAGTAAGTGTATTGACAGGAAAAGAGAAGTATTTACAAGAGGTGAGGATTAGTAGAATGCAGAACAAGGTAATTAGTATACAGTATCGTCGTAGAGACGTGATAGATTGACTAGTAGAACACTTCCGGTGCAATACCGGAAATACCCGACAGACTCGCTCACTCGACTTCCCTCCTCGACTTCCTTCCCCGAGGTATAATCACTACTACTTTATATTGTGATTCGAATAGTCCATTTCCGTGGAAAAAGTGGAGAGCGCCCCAACACAAACAAATAACTGACATTTTTGTATACATGACGCGTTCTCTTCATCGCTGGATTTCGTTTACCGGATCTGAATGCTCAAAGTGCGCAATCCTCCTCATCACAATTGAGCCATGTTCGTTATTTAGAACCGATTATCATCTTAAGCTTTGACACTTGATCTTATCGATTGACTCGATTTAAACGTAATCGTCCTTGGCTGATCTATCGATCAAAGAATTTGAAAGAAAAATCTCCTTGCATGAAAATTAAATTGGAAACTGTTTTTATTTATGTTAAATATATTTTTCTATTTATCGTTTATTTCAAATACACGTTTTTGACGATCATGTCTCGTAAGAGACATTACTGACTGAGCAGAAAATAATACCGCAGTGGGATGACATTTCCTTCTACTGTAGACTGGTCGCCAGCCAAGGCTATAGAACCCAATCTGTCTTGTTATTTGACTCATAGCTAGTGGAAGAAGATATGTATTATATTATTAAGTAGTAATTAGAGGGGGATCAGTTTATTACTTCATAACAATAGAAAACTGATAGCCCACTTTATGCCCAGTAGAAGCCTTACTCATGTTTCTAAATATTATATTCAGTCACTCAATTAAGTGTCATATGTGATACACGATTTGGGCGATCATGTCTCGAAAGAGACATGACAGACTGGGCAGAAGGTTATACTGCACTAGGTTGCCATTGCTTTCTGCAGTAGACTGGTTTCCAGCCAAGGCTATAGAACCCAATCTGTCCTATTATTTAAACCATCAATGGAGCGAAGAGACGGATTAATACATTTCCCAAGAGTATTTGTGCGTAAGTGAATGCGAGTAATTCAACTGGAATTCGAACTCGGCTCACCGATTAGTCGTTCTGAGTCGATATCCACTGCACCACAACGCACATACTTTTCAATTCAGAGTCGCAATTTGTGATTAGCGGGTCCGCCTAGAGTCTTTTGCCCAGAAAGTATCTAAAAATGTTTCTTGTATTGACGCCTTTTCTCAAATCGATGATCGGAGTTTTCTAGCTGGAAAACCTTGGAACATAGATAGATAGATAGATAGATAGATAGATAGATAGATAGATAGATATGAACAGACGGAAATAGATAGATAGATAGATAGATAGATAGATAGATAGATATGAACAAACGGAAATAGATAGATAGATAGATAGATAGATAGATAGATAGATAGATAGATAGATAGATAGATAGATTTCTTTTTTTTTTAGTCATATCACCCCAAGCAAGGCGATAACGCCACTGATGCGCAGGGGGCTACGTAAGGGTAAAAAGAATGGAAAAGAGAAAGCCGGAAACCACATCCTAAACAGGGAACAAGGGATGAGCCTCTTCACCTGTTCAATAGACGTGGGTGGAGTGTGAACCTCGCGATAGTTTAGTCTATCTACTCCAATTGAAAAAAAAAAAAAAGAAAACGAGTGAGAAGATTGGAAAAGAGAAAACCGGAAACCGCATCCTAAACAGGAAACAAGGGATGAGCCTCTTCACCTCTTCAATAGACGTGGGTGGAGTGTGAACCGGGCGGTAGTTTAGTGTATCTACTCCAATTATGTCTATCTACTCCAACTGATATGAAAAAGTGAGTAGATAGATAGATAGATAGATAGATAGATAGATATGAACAGACCGAGATAGATAGATAGATAGATAGATAGATAGATAGATAGATAGATAGATAGATATGAACAGACCGAGATAGATAGATAGATAGATAGATAGATAGATAGATAGATAGATAGATAGATAGATGTAGACATTTTAGGTATGCTATAGGAAGGTTAATTGAAGTTAATGGAGAGTTCATCTATTTACCTCTAGATTGCCTGTTTTTAATGCTTTGGTGTTTATTTCCAAATTCAGACAAGAAAACAAATTCTTCTGCACCGATAAAGAAGGGCTAACCACAAAGTTTAAATTCGCTAAACCCAAGATTATTATAATCGACTAAGTTAAAGTAAGGAAAAAGTGCCAAAAGTTTACGGAGAATTCATGTAGCGATGGGTTAATTATTTTCGATAAAGACACGCAACCTTCAATGTGTAGGTTATTCTTGGAAATCACGAGTTTCCTCAAACCTTTTGCATATAGGTACACTAGACTAATAATTAAAACGTTAATTCTTTTTAAAAGCAGTTCGTGACAGAAAACAAAGAAATAAAAATATTTATAATTACACTTATTTTAATTTTTATTTACAATCCAATTTGTTGAAAATGCTTATTACTTTTCATTACTTATTATCACTTAATACTTTTAACTATGTGATAAATCCCGGAAAGGGATATATATATATATATATATATATATATATATATATATATATATCATTCGAGGTAGATAAGCGGCTTAGGCAACCGGGTAGGACAATCTAGCACGTAGACGTAATGGACGGTACTCGTCGTATGCAGTATCCTGAGACGTAGGGGTAGTCAATACACGTAGACCAATAGTCGTAGATCTCTGGAAGTAGACTTCTGTGCCTCCTCATCTATATTTATGGCTGACACCAGCTAACCAGATTACTGTAAGGGGGAAGCAAGGTTTATGCATATTCATTATATATTGATTACATCACTATTATTAATTATGATTACTAATTATTATTATTATTATTATTAGATGTCATTATTAATTATTATTTGTAATTGATTACTATTACATCAGTCAGTTAAGTGTCATACGTGAAACACGTTCTGGGAGATCATGTCTCGAAAGAGACATGACTGACTGGGCAGAAGATTATCCCGCAGTAGGTTGCCATCGCTTTCTGCGGTAGACTGGCTACCTGCCAAGGCTATAGAACCCAATCTGTCCTGTTATTTAATCCATAACTGGAGGGAAGAGACAGATTGAATTTCTTTCCCAATGGTATTTGTGCGTAAGTGAATGCAAGGAATACAACTGGTATTCGAACTCGGCTCCCCGATTTGTCGTTCCGAGTCGATATCCATTGCACCACAACGCATTACTTATCATTATTGATTAGTATTGCTTATTATTATTAATTGGTATTACTTATTATTCCCATTAATTATTATTATCGTTATTATTAATTATTATTATTAATATTAATTATTATTTATAATCATTATAATTACTTATTATTATTGATAATTATTATAATTAATTATTATTAATTATTATTATTAATTAATATAATTTATTATTATTAACTATTATTACTTAATATTAATTATTATTATTAATCATTATTATAATTATATATTAATAATTGTTAATATTTATTATTATTACATATTATTTTTAATTGTTTTTTATAATTAATTAGTTATACTCATTATCATTTATTATAATTTTTAATTAGTATTACTTATTCTTATTAAATGCTATTAGTTATTATTATTATTATTACTTATTATTATTAATTAGTATTCCTTCTTATTATTGATTATTTTTAATTATCTTTATTAATAATTTTTAATAATAATCGTTATCATTTCTCTTTATTAAATATTATCCATTATTAATACTTATTATTATTATTATTATTATTATTATTATTACTAATATTATACAATATTATTTAGATCATCATCATCATCGTCATCAACATCCGTTACACCCAGTGGTGTGTAGGCCAGCAACAAAGCTTCTCCGTCTCTGCCTATCTTGGGCCAGACTAGTCAATGAACCCCAGCAGTACTGCATGGCTTTCATCTCATTCTCCACCGTACTGTTCTATGTTGTTCTTGGTCTTCCCATCTTCCTTTTGCCATTTGGGGTCCAGTGCAATGCTGTTCTTGTGATTGGATGTGGATCTTTCCGGAGCACATGCCCAATCCATCTACCCTGCCTTCTTGTAATGATGGTGCTGAGACTAAGAACTACAATTATACCTACTTAGAGCCAAACAAGAAGCAAAAACTAAAATAAAACTACTGAAAAAAAACACAGACATACAGACAGATAAACGGTCACACACACAAGCATTTTGCTTTTAAATATATATATATATATATATATATATATATATATATATATTATCGATTTTCTGCACTATTGTAAGAACTGCAACCTTGAAACTTCTGAATATTGTTTCTTATGTCTTTGTCTATGAGTGTATCCATAACCCGATTTTTTCGATTATCGATTTTCAATAATTATCGGAGGTACCTCGACACAAAACCTAGCTAAGAACACTCGCAGACGCTTATAGTACAACTGTGTAAATTTTCGAGGTGACAAGAAAGGACTAGAAATAAACTGCAAGAAAACCGATAGCATAGCCATCAACAAAAAAAGAGCAGCCCTGTTTGTTATGTCGTGAGTAAGAATAAATAACTCAACAACAGGAATAGGTTAATTGTTGTATTCCGTGAAAATAGTATTTACAAAGGTTATTAGTATCCAATACAAGAATAAGGGTTAATCGTCTCAACCGTCATAAGACGTAGTATGAGCAATGGGTACTTCCGGGTCGTCACCGGAAGCCTACGACTGCCTTGTCGATCGGCTGCTCGGCATACTGTATTTATTTTTGCATGAAATACAAAAATTATGGCACAAGGCCTAAAAGGGGAGGGGGAGAGGTTGGTTCTCGCTTAACTATCCTATACCTAGCTAAACACTATCACGACCCATTCACTCGTTACAATTTGCAGAGTCACCAAAAGAACCCATCCATCTACTCCCAATCCTTCATACACCACAATGCCAGAAACTTACAAGGGACACCTAAGAAGTGGGGGAAATTAACCCATGACAATAAAAATGTATTTATATACAATATAAAAATAAATGTACAAGATCATTCATGTACAATATTATAAAATATTTAATGAAAAATGAAATGATGGGAGGGGAATGAACCCAAAAATCAACTAAAAATACAACAAATTATTGAACTAAAATAATAATCAATGTTAGAAAGAACCGTCCATCCCAGAAAAACAGAGTGGCCGCTGTATTTCGCCAAACGGCGAAATCAAGAAGCACACTCGCTAAGGGAGTGGAGAGGGGGGTGAAAAATTAGCGGAATGGGACAATAAAAGGCTGAACCAGCCGAGATAAAAAGGAGACCAAAACAAACTGGGGAGATTGGGAATCTCGACATGGATCATAACAAAAGAGAAAGCCGAGTACAGGCTAGGAACACATTCATTCACTTTAACTAGGTACACAAAAGAGAACTAGATTAACCAGGGGAGGGTTCCAGAGGAATCCACCCCGATGTAACCAGCAGATCTAAAAGAGAAAATCAAGATTAGCCCCGTTCAAGCGAACCAGGCTCGCCACATTTACCCACCTTTTGCTGAAGTCTGTTGAAGTCAAACGTTTCCAATCAGTTCTAATCTTTATTTTGAGCTGATGCTCAAAATAACAGATCAGATCCTGATGTGAAAGACGCTGACCTCGCAAGACTTCCTCCATTTGCGTCGTCCAAATCACCTTTCGAGCCGTGGCTAGCAGCGACAGAAACACCATACGCTTCATCCCAGAAAACGGGGTCGACACATTATCACAGGCGAATGCACGATCAATGAGCACAAGCTCTCGCGGCGCGATACGAGCAGTCAACTCGCCGACCCGGTCCCATAGAAGGCGAACGCGCGAACAATGGTAGAAGGCGTGCGAAGCCGTTTCTTCCAAGCCAAGGTTACAGCGTTCACAATCTGGCAAATCCGCCAGGCCCCATATGAAGGCCTTGTCATTGAGAGGCAAGCGATTCCGAGCTAATCGCCAGGTGAGCGAAAACTCAGAGTTGTTGAGATAATCACTCCCTGGCGCCCAAGACCAGAACGAGCGAAACTCGTCCTCCGACAAGCGCAGCACATCACGTAATGAATCCTTTGCGACGCCCTCCACTAACCCACGATAGAAGACTCTCCTAGGCCGTGAAAGGTCACTGGACCGTGGAATGGCCCGCAGGGCCGCCAGACATTCGAGGAGAAAACTCGATCGCTCTCGAGACTTACGGCACCGCCTCGAGATGTGGGAAGTGATAGTAAGGCTAGGGAACATGTCCCTCACTATCCCCCTAAGCAATGAGTCTTCGGAAATCGCTCGCCTGAGAAAAACCAACCTTGACGCAACCTTATGGCCCATCAGGTATGACATTCCCAGACCCCCATGACACGGGCGTTGGTAACAGACACGTTTGTCGATATAGTGTTTGCGTCCTCTCCACAGAATAGAGAATAGCAAACGCTCGATCGCCTTCCTATGCCGTTTACAAAGTGGAAGTACTGACAACTGATAAAGGATAATGGGAAAGACGTATGTAGCACACGCCTCAGTCATACTCTTTAAGGACAAATTCCTTCGGCGCCAAGTCTTGGCCGACGCGCCTACCTTTGCCAGTACTTCAGACCAATTTTTCTCCAACTGTAGGTCGGGCCCGAATCACACTCCAAGAATGCAGACCGGGCCGTCCGTCCAGTCGAAGGGCCCCGGGAGGGTCAGACCCTTCCAGGCGCCTAACCGCAAGCCGGACGACTTGTTACGGTTAATCTTGGCCCCTGTCACCTGTTCGTACCGTTCAAGCGCCTTCTGTACCACCTCGATGTCCCTGCGGGAGGACACGAAAGTAGTGACGTCATCGGCGTACGCGGAACCCTAGCTCGAGCACCACCAGGGACAGCGATTCCACGTAGGGCCGGACTGCACGCCCTGTCCCTTAGCCGGCGAAGGAGGGGCTCCAACGCCAAAGCATAAAGTAGGGGCGACAGTGGACAACCCTGTCGGACCGACCTAGACAGCGCCAGAACGCCCGACAACTTTCCGTTCACCTGTACCACAGCCGTCGGGGATTGATACAGGAGGCTAATCCAGCGGCGGAAGTTGGTTTCGAATCCAGCTGCCTGTAGGACAGCCGCCAGGTAACGATGGTCAACCCTATCAAATGCCTTGGACTGATCTAAATGAATCAGCGCGGCTTCGTCGTCGTCTTTTATCCCCTCTATGATCGTGCGTATCAGATGCAGGTTGCTCTGAATTGTTCGGCCCTTCACAGCACAAGTCTGCTCAGGTCCCAACAGAGACTCGGCAACTAATTGCAAACGATTTTGCAAGATCTTGGCCAAAATCTTTAACTCTGTGTTTAGCAGAGTTATGGGCCGGTAACCCTCTAGCTCCCTCCCCACATCCTTGCCTTTTCTCAATAGCGTGATCACACCCCTGGTGAACCGGTTGGGGATGGACCTCTGCCGGAACCAGTTGTTGAACACGACAGTCAAAATCGGGACAAAGATGTGCGACAGCCTCAAGTACAATTCATAGGGCAAACCATCGAGACCCAGCGATTTGCCTCTGCCGACCTTCTTCAGTGCCACGTAGACTTCGCCCTCCGTAATCTCTTCCTCGCAGCTAGCTGCATCAGCCGGCAAAAGCCGGGGGAAGTCAGCCAAATAAACTCCTCATCACGGAGACCAGGCTCCTTGGTAAACAGGATCCCGAAATGCCGCCGAAACGCCTCGCACATGTCGTCAGTCGACCGCAGAGCGTGTCCCTCCGAGTTGCGAACCTCTCGAATGTACCGGTCGCCTCCGCGGCGAATTTCTTCCTTGCGCAGTTCTGCGCCCATGTTCACAGCTTCGGAAGACATCTTGCTTAACTTATGTCTAACTACCTGGCCCATGTAACGATCGCTATTCGACCGATCCACGGCCTCCTTAGCTATGGCTATCTCTAGGGGATCCCCACCAGCCACCGCCCGGGAGTAATTAGCTCTAAGTGTCTTCACCTTGTCAGCCTTATCTAGTTTGAGCCGAATGCTGAACTGAGTGGTGAAAGACCTAATACTATCCTTAAGGTTCTCCCACCACTTATTCCCGATGACTCCCCCAGTTAACGCCCGCTGCACTAAGTTAATTAGCTGGCGCCGGAAGTCCCGCCTGTCCAGTAAGGACACGTTGAACTTCCAGTAACCAGCCATTCTAACCCTATTTTCTAAATTTACCCGGGCACAAACGAGTTTGTGGTCCGAGTAACCTAACCAGTGGAACGTGGGACAATCTAAGAAATCTAGCTCGGCTTCACGAACTAACATTCTATCAAGGTAGCTAGCCACCTTGGTAGAAGGCCAACTATTAGCCCACGTCAACATTCTCCCGCCCTTGTGATCGGCCCGGTATCTATCGACTAGACCGAAGTCCTCGATCAGATCGACCAAGCTACGATCACGTGCCTTCCCTCTAGCTCCCCGCCCTCTATCCAACTTGGGGTCCAGGATGGCATTCCAGTCCCCCACTAAGACGAGTCGCTTGGAATCCACCAGGAAGGGCCCCAACCGCCGAAAAAACGAGACGCGCTCCTCCTGGTCGTTGGGCGCATAAACCGCAACCAGTCGAAACGCATTGCTTTTCACTGCAATATCGGCCACGATCAGCCGGCCCTCGGCACCGACATGGACAAGATCCACCTTCGCGTCCAGGGTACGCTTGACCAGCAAAGAAACTCCTCTGGCCAGCCGGTTCCCATATGCTGAATAGACGACAAAGTCGTTAGACAGCACACAGGCATCGACCTTGCAAACAAAGTGAGTCTCTTGGATCGCGGCCACATCCACGCCGAAGGACAAGAGGTCCCAAAGCAGGCGGGCAGCCTTACTCCGATCCCTAAGGCCCTTCACGTTCATACTGGCTAACTTAATTGACATCGTTTAGACCTGTAAAGAGAAACCAGAAAATTACTTCTGGTCACATACGGAGCGAAAATCAATGGGAGTAGGGACCCCGGCGGATTGTACAAGGTTGCCTGTACCAATATCGGACGTAATTCGTCCGTCTTGGACAATGCCGCCGACGTCCGTGGGAAACGTAAGTTTTACCGCCCTATATAAAGAAGGATGGAGGATGACGGGGACCCTCCCAGCACAAAAATGAGAAAGCCCTTTGAAGATATTTACTGCCCATTTGGGCCATTTTTATGTTTGGAAAGGCCTCGACGGCCCCCTGCACAAATTCCCAGGCTTTTGTTCTGCTACCCCCGGTATTTCTGATTAAGGTCTGTACTCCGGGGGCCCCTGGGACATTGGCAGGGTCCTCGATAGACTTTCCGTCTATGTTTTTCAATTTGAATAGAGGCCTTAGGAGGGCCTTCTTCTGAGAAGAAAGGTCCCTCTCTAAGGCCTGTCTGTCAATTTTGCAGACATCTTTTGTTTAAAAAAATGTTTCTTTGTTTCTCCCGTTTCGGGGAGGATTTATCAGGATTCGGGGATGGAATCGGGGAGGGAATATCAGCTGTAGGGGAGGCAGTTTCTGATTGGGTGGAGGGCGTGGGAGGTGTGGGGGAAGGAGAAGGTATATGCCTTGTTGGGGATGCGGACTGACTCCTCCCCTCGGAAAAAAACAGTTCTATTTGGAGATGTAGGGGTGGGTTGGGTTCTGGGGGCAACCGTGACTCGTTCTGCTCTTCCACGCGCGAAAAATTCTTTCTTCCCCTTTTTTTGAGACACTTCCTCCTCCTCCTCCCGTCCTCTCTTCAAAGAAGAGGAGCGTGGAGGAGGCATCTCCGCCTCCATTTCTTGTTGTTTCATTGGCTGCTCCCGCTGCTGCTGCTTTTGCTCTTGTAGCTGTTGTTGTTGTTGCTGTCTCTGCGTTTCTCTTTGTTGCTGTTTTTGCCCCTGCTTCTCTTGTTGTTGCTGATGTTGGTTAGCCTCTTTTCGTGGCTTCTTTTTTTCAGGGGATGGTGATTTCTCCTGTTGAGGAGGAGGGGAAGCAACTTTCTTCCCCCTCCTGACCACCTCCGTCCATTCACCGCTTTTTGGGTCCGTCTTTTTCTCCTGGGTGACTGGTGGTTTTGACACCGGCGGTGTTTCTGGTGTCACTTCCGGGTTTCTTTTAGGGCACATCTTGAACGTGTGACCAGCCATGCCACACGCCCAGCAATGCGGCTTCCTCCCCTCCACCACCACAAACAATCTCCTTCCACCGTACATCAAAACGTCCGGGACCCTCAGGAATTTTTCTCGGTCCAACACAATGCTAACATTTATGTCCTCCGTGGCTATCTCCGCTTTGCTCCTCATACGTGCCACCTCCTCCACCGCTCCAAAAGTCGCGAAAAAGGCACCCACGTGATCACAAGAAACTTCCACGGGCACACCATGTATGGTCACTTTAGTCTTTCTTGTTCCCAGGTATTCGGTCTGAAACCGAATACCTTTAGCTGTCATGACACTTCCAGCCAGATCCTTTGCCTCTACTTCTGAGCTCAGTAGAATGTCCCACATAGCTCGGGACCTCCTCGCCAACACACAAGGCACAATATGAAGAACCTTCAATGCCTCCTCCATGTTCTCCCTACTGACAGCAATAAATTTTAGTGTTTTTTCATCGGCTGTCAGCAGGGAGATTGTCTTCTTTGCCATAACGTTTACGGCTTCCGGTATAACGAGTAATTCGTTGTCTTTTATAAAGTCTTTATATTTTTCCTGCCTTTGCAGGTAATATTTAGAATCTTTTTTGATAGGGGCCTTTTTCCATGCCGCCGGTGGAGAAGTCACCATCGGCATGCCCACAGCAGAAGTAGACGGTTGGGGAGACAAAGCCATTTTTGACTTGCCCCCCCCCCCTCACAAACACAAAAATGTAACGAAAAGTTCACAAAAGCGCCACGCGCGACGAAGACAGAACAAAACAAGTGACAAAACAGGTACTCACAATTCACAAAACTCCGTGTAACAAAAAATACGTGTAATAATCCGAATTTTCAATAAGTCAAAAAAGAGCTGGTTGGCACACTGTGTTTATTTTTGCATGAAATACAAAAATTATGGCACAAGGCCTAAAAGGGGAGGGGGAGAGGTTGGTTCTCGCTTAACTATCCTATACCTAGCTAAACACTGTATTTATTCTTTGTATAAAATACAAAAAATTATGGCACAAGGCCTAAAAAGGGAGGGGGAGAGGTTGGTTCTCGCTTAACTATCCTATACCTAGCTAAACACTGTATTTATTCTTTGTATAAAATACAAAAAATTATGGCACAAGGCCTAAAAAGGGAGGGGGAGAGGTTGGTTCTCGCTTAACTATCCTATACCTAGCTAAACACTGTATTTATTCTTTGTATAAAATACAAAAAATTATGGCACAAGGCCTAAAAAGGGAGGGGGAGAGGTTGGTTCTCGCTTAACTATCCTATACCTAGCTAAACACTATCACGACCCATTCACTCGTTACAATTTGCACAATCACCAAAAGAACCCATCCATCTACTCCCAATCCTTCGTACACCACAATGCCAGAAACTTACAAGGGACACCTAAAAAGTGGGGAAATTAACCCATGACAATAAAAATGTATTTATATACAATATAAAAATAAATGTACAAGATATTCCATGATGTTCAATGTACAATATTATAAAATATTTAATGAAAAATGAAATGATGGGAGGGGAATGAACCCAAAAATAAACTAAAAAATACAACAAATTTTTAAACTAAAATAATAAAGCTGGTCGGCACACCCTCCTACGTAAATGCCACCATTACTTTACATAGTAATGGAATGTAACCGCCGAATAACCGCGGGCGTCCCAACAAGCCCCAAATGCCACATACAGGTGGGGGATGCTAAAATCAAGCAGGTACAAAAATTTAAATACCTGGGAAGTGTTCTAACAGAAGACGGAAAGTGTGACACAGAGATCCGAAGGTGGATTGGCATGGCGAAGGAAGCATTCCAGAAGTTGAGTAAGGTATTAAGAAACAGGACAATTTCGCTAGAAACAAAGAAGAGAGTACTGGATTGCTATGTGTTGTCAGTTCTTCAATATGTCAGTGAATGCTGGACAATATCATCGAAGATGAAGGAAAAACTTGAAACAACTGAAATGTGGTTCTACAGAAGCATACGGCATATAAAGTGGGGGATCAATTCCATATTGCAATCAATACATAAACTGACCCCTCACTTTGTGGCCACAGCAGTTTCTACACATTCATATTCTTGAGATCCAAAATCACAAGAATGCCTTCCAGAAGTTGAGTAAAGTATTAAGAAACAGGACAATTTCGCTAGAAACAAAGAAGAGAGCACTGGATTGCTGTGTGATATCAGTTCTTCGATATGACAGTGAATACTGGACAATATCATCAGAGATGAAGGAAAAACTTGAACCAACCGAAATGTGGTTCTACAGAAAGATGCTGAGGATGATGAGCAACGATGATATTTTGGAGAGGATGGACACGAAAAGGAAAGTGATACTTAACATCAGGAAAACACAGCTGAAGGTTTTGAGACATGTATGCAATTTAGAAATCGTATCCATGAATAGAATCTACATACATAATGTCTCCAACCGCCCAACCAGCATCCATTAGCCATCTCATGAAAATGTTTTTTTTTATTATTCGTTTTGTCTTAAGGCATATCAACCTTAATGTGTTATTTAATGCCGACAAGAATTTTACAATAGATTCGTATGAATATAATTTGTGCTCTTAAAGAAATCAGTTTGTTGTTTGTTTTGTTTTTATGGCATATCAACACTTCGGCGGGTCATTTATTGCCAACTAAATTTTATTTATTTATTGCTGGTAATACCTTTTTCTTTCAACAATCTATTGTTGTCTTTATATAAGTTTTTTGTCTAGTAATACTTTTTTCTTTTCGAGTATCAAGATTCATTGGGATTTGTTTTTAAAGGCAGTGTCCCCCAACACCTACCTTGTTATTTAACCCATAACTGGAGGGAAGGGACGGATTAACACCTTTCCCAAGTGTACCAGTGCTTAAGTGAATGCAGGGTATTCAATTGAAATTCGAACTCAGCTCACCGATTTCTCTTTCCGAGCCAATATCCACTTCACTACAACGCTCATCCATCTTATAGAACCTGGTATTCCCAAGCGGTCACCCATGTAAGTACTGACCAGGCTCAACGTTGTTTAACTTCGGTGATCGAGCGAGAACCGGTGTATTCAACGTGATATGGCCGTAAGCCTAACGAAATCAGTTTGTAGATCAGGTTTTATTGACATATTTTTGGAAAGAGGAATTTGTTGAGAACCAACCGTATAAGTTGTTTTTTTGGGTTTTTTTTTCAGAAATATATTGATGTTGATATTTTTTTCTTCATAAATACATTGCTGGTAATATATCATCTTCAAAAATGTATTGTTGGTAATATTTTTTTCTTCATAAATACATTGCTGGTAATATATTATCTTCAAAAATGTATTGCTGATAATATTTTCTTCTCCAAAAAGGTACTCTGGAATTCTCACTATAAAAATCTATTTGTATACTTTCATAGTGTTTTGATCCCAGTTTGAGGTTTAACTATTTTCCCATAGCTGGGACCCTAACAGGTCAGAGTGGACCTGGTAACAACAGCACTTAAGAAGTGTTTCTATGCTTAATACTTCTCAAACAGAGGTCTTGCTGCTGGATCCCGTTTATCGTCAGACCCAGGAACCGAATATAGTTTATCGTCATACCCAGAACGCTTTACTGAGAGGGGTTGCCCTGTGCAGAGGTGAAGTCGGAGTATTATGAAATCCCAGCCGACAGGGTGGTCATGAAAAGGGATGAATATTTTATATATACATTTTCTGCTTACTCACGATCCGTTCACCCGTAGGTTTTCGATACAGACGTCGTGGTCAGCACGCTATTAGTCTACCGATTAGCCATATTGATTGAGCAAAAAACAGAAATCGATCATCTCAGATCTCAAAATGTTGAACCGGATAAGCAGCTGTTGTTGGCAAGGGTTTTAAATTTTCAATCACTCGGGAATCTTTGATTAGAGCCACGCCAAACAGCCGTCTTTGAATTCTTCCACAGTGATGACAAGAGATTTCCTTAGGAAAGATAACCCCTGTTCAATTCAACTTCTGCAGTTTTGCAAGATCACGACATTTGTCAGAGACCATGATACTTGAAGATATCTTGTCATTTCCAATGAAGGTATATACACTAGACCGAACGATGTATTTCAGGTAGAAGCTATATTACTGATCCATCCAAAAGAAAGTCAGTCCTTGACCAGTTAGAGCAGTAGACAAGGGGTAGGTTTAGAAACCGAAGCTGGTCTTGTTAGAAAGTATTTTCTAGAATACATTTAAAGTTATGTTTGGTAAATTACAAGAACAATTTATCCCTTGATTAAATAATACGTTCAATTCAGAATAATCTGTAAGTTACAGAGATCGCTATATAGCTTAGGAAGGCCGAATCTCACAACAACAGAAAGGTTATAACAACAAAGATATATATATATATATATATATATATGGAAGAATAGTAGACTTTGAAAAAACAATAGCTACTCTAGCATCTACGCATCGTTCATTCAGTAATGAACTAGAACACTCCCACTACTGGCGTATGAATACATGCTATATCACACGCTAAAAGTTTGCCCCTCTTCTACCGAGCGCCCATAGCTCAGAGGTAGAATCGCCGACTGACGCCAATTTAATCGGGTTTCAATCTTGGGTAAAAAGCAATCGGATGTCTAACCGTACTGATGAGCTGAGATACATCGAAACAGATCTGTCTTCGGATGACTATATATATATATATATATATATTAAGAAGATTAACGAAACTGGTTATTAACAACCGACAATTTGAAATGATTTATTTGAACACTATTTTTGGTCGATACTCGTATTTAAGAAGATATTCTGTTTATAATTAAGCGGTATTATATATTTATTCTCACTGGCCTGATTATTCTTTCGATAAATTTTTATTACGAAAATGTGTCATTCGGCAAGATTCAAACCTGCGACCACTAAACAATATGTTAATTTCCGTAACATGTTTACATTTGTTGACATTACGATACATTTCAGAGCAGATATGATTATTTGCGTGAATCGAAAATTGTGTTACATAAGCTTGATTTGAGTTCGTTTAGACTGTTGGTCATTCGTGTTCATTCGTGTTCGAGAGGACTAAGACGCGCCAGATCAATTAGCGGCTTCCCCTCTGTGAATTTTGTTTAGAGTGTAGATTTATTGTTATTACTATTATTAATAATATTTTCTTTTTATATGATATATTAAATGTCTATAATTGTATTTGTGACGCTACACGTGTTTCAAGTCTAAAGTGGACTCTTCAGTCGAAAAAACTTGTGACTTCACATATCGAGATCCCTATGATTTTAGGATAGACAAGGTATCGTATATAAATAGATAAGTCAAGTGGTGCCAAATCAGGTCAGAAAGTTTATGCGTGCATGTTAATTAACTGATAAAGATGACAATCTGAAATAGAATGCTGGATACAAAAGTAGATAGATAGATAGATAGATAGATAGAGAGAGAGAGAGAGAGAGAGAGAGAGAGAGAGAGAAACTGATAAACAAACTGAGATAGATAGATAGATAGATAGATAGATAGATAGATATGAACAAACATAGATAGATAGATAGATAGATAGATAGATAGATAGATAGATAGATAGATAGATAGATAGATAGATAGATAGATATGATTATTCTTTGATGACTATTTGGAGCTTGGTTGCCAGGAAAACATTAATAAAATGATTTAATGTTTTAATGAAGGTATGAAAATAATTGTGAATGTTGCTCATAAGTTGTCTACTTTTACTGTTTCACTTGCAATTTACAGTGGAACCTCTACTTACGAAGTCGTTTCGTAACGTGAAGATTTCGTAAGTAGAGACGGTTTTTACCCTATAAATGCCCTAATTGATTCCAAGCCCCCCCCCCCAATTTCGGACATAATTTTTTTTATAAATTATAAAAATGCATCCAGATCTTTAATAAATGCATGTTAGAATTAGATTTGGTTAGTCAGTTGCGTGCCTTCGGCGATTATGTCTCGAAAGAGACATGACTGATTGGGCAGAAGGTTTTCCGGCATTCAGTTGCCATTGTTTTCTATGATAGACTGGTTGTAAATCTCTTTTATTATTTAACCCATAACTGGAGGGAAGAGATGGATTAATACTTTTCCCAATGGTATTTGTGCGTAAGTGAAAGCAAGGAATTCAGCTGGATTTCGAACTCGGCTCCACAATTTCTCGTTCCGAGCCGATATCTACTGTACCACAATGAATTAGATTACTACACCATAAACATAAAAATGAGAGTTGTACAAAATGTAAAGTATAAAGAATATAAAGTATAAAGTATATAAAGTATATAAAGTATAAAGAACGAAGAATAAAAAAATACATTTTCTTAAAGCTCGAAATGATTTGTTGGTCCATGGGCTGGAGGATATATGTGGTGTTAGTTGAGAGGTCAGTCAGTTAAGTGCCATACGTGATACACGCTTGGGCGATCATGTCTCGAAAGAGACATGACTGACTGGGCAGAAGATTATCCCGCAGTAGGTTGCCATTGCTTTCTGCGGTAGACTGGTGAATTATATTATTATATTAATAAGTAGTAATTAGTGGGGGATCAGTTTATTACTTCATAACAATGAAAAAATGATCACCCACTTTATGCCCAGTAGAAGCCTTAATCATGTTTCTATTATATTCAGTCAGTCAGTTAAGTGCCATACGTGATACACGCTTGGGCGATCATGTCTCGAAAGAGACATGACTGACTGGGCAGAAGATTATAACGCAGTAGGTTGCCATTGCTTTCTGCGGTAGACTGGTTGCCAGCCAAGGCTATAGAACCCAATCTGTCCTGTTATTTAACCCATAACTAGAGGGAAGAGATGGATTAATACCTTTCCCAGGGGTATTTGAGCGTAAGTGAATGCGTTGAATTCAACTGGAATTCGAACTCGGCTCGCGATTTCTCGTTCTGAATCCACTGCACCACAACGCACATCCGTTGGAAGAGGAGAGGTACAACAGCTTAATAAATGAGAACTCCTCCAGGATATCATCTTCCATGCCGGGCGGGTGGGCAGGTGCGTTATCGAGAATGAGGGGGCACTTGAGCAGGCAATGAGGTGGACTCTGGGAGCTGCTAGTAGCAGCGCATATTTTGAAAATTTCGCCGTTCGTATCCCGAAATTTCTTTCGTAACAAGAGGTAATGTTTTTTGGAAGAGGCGTTTCATAACCTGAAAATTTGTTATGTATAGCCTTTCGTAAGTCGAGGTTCCGCTATATTTTACAATGTTGTTCTCCGTGGCGTTCAATGAATATGATAATAACACATATCTAAACTTATTTATAAATGGAACTTTGTGTGTGTGTGTGTGTGTGTGTCTGTGTGTGTGCGTCCGTTACCTATAGACTCCGAAACGGCTGAACCGATTTTCTTGAAAATTGACACAGTTGTACTATAAGCCTCTGCGAATTTTCTTAGCTAGGTTTTCTGTTGGGGTACCCCCGATAAATATCGAAAATCGATAATCGAAAAAATCGGGTTATAGAAGGGGTGGTCCGATTTTAATCAAATTTGATACACTCATAGAAAAAGACATAAGAAACGATATTCAGAAGTTCCAAGGTTGCACTTCTTACAATAGTGCAGAAAATCGATAATATATATATATATATATATATATATATATATATAAAAGTCAAGATGTTTGTGTGTGTGTCTGTTTATCTGTCTGTATGTCCTTTATACAAATCTACAATTTTTATCTGATTCTCACCAAACTTCACACAAATATTGTTTAGGCTGAGTCTGAGCTCCAGGACCATGGATTAGTTTTAAAGCTTTCATTACATCCGAGCAACGCCGGGCTATACTGCTAGTATAGATATATATATATATATATATCTATATATATATATATATACTAGATGCGATTGGTAAATTGTCGCAATTATTTTATTATTTCAAATATTCTTTAGGCTGAGTCTGAACTCCAGGATCATGGATTAGTTTTAAAGCTTTCATTACACCCGAGCAACGCCGGGCTATACTACTAGTATACAATATCGATGTCGGGAAATTTATTTAATGTCAAAAGAATATCGGTCAAAACGAGGGTATAAGTTAGCCTAATGCCAGACTTAGTGTATGTTGGTTGTTTTTGTTTAGTGCCCTATCTCTATGGGTTAAATAATGCGGAAATCTAAATATTCTGTAAGACATTTTTCTTTTTTCATAGAAGATAATAATGATCTTAGTGATACATGTAGCCTTTGAGATTTTACTCGGCCGATCAACTCAGTCGATTAAAATCTTATTTATGCGATTAACGTTAATTGATTTAATCGCCCAATTAAAAACTTAATTGGGCGATTAAAGTTTATTTCTTTACTCACCCGCGGTCGATTAAAAATATCGCAATAAAACGTGTCCCCTCAAATATAGAAAAAAAGAAATCTGATTCCTTTTAAAACTTAAAAGTATGCCATTGAAGACTCACAAGTTACTTAGAATGATCGACAATGACATTATTAAACTCTTTGGTCTTATGCATGGCGCCTGATTTGCGTCGAAATGTGTGGTTAATCAAAAGACAGGGACATCTAGCAGTCATCAAAGCACGATCTGACACATAGAATTTAGAATGACAAGCTCATATCTCGTTTTTGTCGTCCCGATCAGTGTAAACATCCGTGTAATCAACGCTTCTAGAGTGGAGCCATAATGTCTCTGTCGTCCAGATTAAAGACGCTCACAGATTTTTAGAAACTTATTTGGAAAATATTATTCTTGACTCAAAATCTATATTTCCTCCTCGCTCACGAAAAGTGAAAACGAACATTAGAAAGAAAGAAAAAAATACATATGCTTCTTTCAACCACGCACCGAAAAACAAATTACACAAGTAGGTAATTTTTTTATAGAAAATCGTTGCGAAAATCAGATTTGTTATTTTTTATTATCATCTATGTAATGGAGGTTGTAGCCAAACGGAAGAAACTACGAATTTAGGTCCCTCCACTCAATTGCCAAAAAAAAAAAAAAAACAGCATATGATGTTAAAATGGCTCAAACTTAATAAAATCAAAGTTTTATCATCAAAATGTTTATGCTATTATTAGGAGAAAATATCAAATTCTTTTTTAAAAAAATTTAAATTCTTTCTAACACGTTCGAAATATTAATTAAAATTTAATATCAGAGGAAATATCAATTTTTGTTGTTATTATTTTTAAATTTTTAATTTCTTTCTAAGAATTTTTTAATTTAGACGTTCTAAATTTTAATTAAAATTTCATTTTTTGTTTTCCGTCAGCGATTCACGCTATGCTTACGTAAGGCGACTATTAAGAAAATGGAGTCAGTCGAGTAAAATGATTTTAGGGCGAGTAAATTTTCCCTCGCTCTCGACCGCCGGTTGAGTGATTTCTTTTTCAATTCTCAAAGGCTGGATGCAAGTCTTAATCCATACCTTGTTGGAAGGAGGAGGATTCATACCTTTTCCAATGGTATTTGTGTGTAAGTGAACATAAGAAATGCAACAGGAACTGGATCTCGGATCTCCAACTATTCCGAGTCATTAAACACAAGCAGTATAGCCCGTCGTTGCTCGGGTGGAATGAAAGCTTTAAAACTAATCCATGATCCTAGAGCTCAGACTCTTTCGACGTTGGCAGGTAAGACTAAAAAGCAATAGTTGTTTCCAGTTAAAGCGAAACCGGAGACTGAAAAAAAACGAATGGATGTAAGTCAAATTTTGATTTCCTGCTATCGATATCAAATACGATTTTTCGTCGTAAACGGAAGTTTGAAGGCTAAATAAGTCTTTGAGTAAATTATATCATGGCTAAGACTAAGGACTACAATTATACCTACTTAGAGCCAAACCCGAAGCAAAAGCTAAAATAAAATGGCTGAAAAACACAGGCATATAAACAGACACACACAGAAACATCCTGTCTTATATATATATATATATATATATATATATATATATATATATTATCGATTTTCTGCACTATTGTAAGAACTTCAACCTTGAAACTTCTGAATATCGTTTCTTATGCCTTTGTCTATGAGTGTATCAAATTTCATTAAAATCGGACCACTCCTTCTATAACCCGATTTTTTCTATTATCGATTTTCGATATTTATCGGGGGTACCTCGACACAAAACCTAGCTAAGAACACTCGCAGACACTTATAGTACAACTGTGTAAATTTTCAAGAAAATTGGTTCAGCCGTTTCAGAGTCTATAGGTAACGGATACACACACACACACAGACACACACACACACACACACACAAACAAACACACTCACACACACACGCACAAACACACACACGCACAGAAACAAAGTTCCATTTATAAATAAGTTTTGATTTGGATACGAGACGTCACACAGTGACAATGTAAAAAATATATTTCCTGTTTTAATAATGAAAGAAAACTGTTTCTAATTTGGTTAGACTTATCCAAACTATTTGTTGTGGATTCCAGATGAGAAACCCCACAAAATGCTAAACAACAAAAACAGATATGGAGATAGAAAAGGTAGGATATATTAAACCTAATCTACAAACTGGAACGCGGGTTAGTCAGTTCAGGAAAATTATTAGTAGACATAAACATAACTAGTCTTGTCGTGAAATGGTATGTCCGGGTAACTTATTCTAGCTGAGTGGAGCTCAGAGCTCGTCTGGTCTCTGGGTAACTTCAGTATCTGTCGGAACTCTTCGATAACTGTAACGGATCTCTACGATTACTCTCCACTGTAAATTGCAACTACAACTGAGATTCCAGATCTTCCACTGTTCTCTCTATAGCAGGATTATATGTAAACTCAGTCGAGTCTATTATCATATACAAAAGAGGGAGGTCCCGAACCACTATTGAAATTGATTTTGTTGTTGTTGTTGTTTTTGTTGTTGTTTTCTCTGCCAATTTGAGTTTATTAGAGAATATGGTTCTACAGAAGGATGCTGTGAATATCATGGATCGAGCATGTGAGTAATGATGAGGTCTTGGAAATGATGGAAACAAAAAGGAAATTAATACTGAGCATCAGAAAGAGACAGCTGAAGTTCCTAGGACACGCAATGAGGAAGGAGGGCTTGGAGAATATGATACTAACAGGCCAGATAGAGGGAAAGAGAGACAGGGGAAAGCAACGGATAACATATTTGAAGGACCTGATCAGGTGGATGACGGAACGAGGATTGCATGGTGTAAAAGGAGATGGCCTGCTCAGAGCTACCAGGGATAGGGAAACGTGGAAGGCCAAGATCGCCTACGTCCTGAAAGGACAAGGCACATAGAAGAAGAAGAAGAAGAAGAAGAAGAAGAAGAAGAAGAAGAAGAAGAAGAAGAAGAAGAAGAGAACTGGAAATAATGTTACTATAAAAATGCATTAACTATAATGTTGCCATAGATTTGCATTGATAGAAATATTACTATATAACCGCATTAGAAATAATGTTACTATAGAAAGGCTTCTGAAATCATATTCCTATAGAATTGCACTTGAAATAATGTTAGTATAGGAAGCTTTGGAAATCATGTTCCTATAGAATTACACTTGAAATAATGTTACTATAGAAAGGCTTCAGAAAGGATGTTCCTATAGAATTGCATTTGAAATAATGTTACTCTAGAAAGGCTTCAGAAATCATGTTCCTAAAACTTGCACTTGAAATAATGTTACTATTGAAGGGCTTCAGAAATCATGTTCCTATAGAATTACACTTGAAATAATGTTACTATAGAAGGCTTCAGAAATCATCTTCCTATAGAATTGCACTTGAAACTAATGTTTACTATTAGAAAGGTTTCAGGAAATTCAAATATTCCTATAGAATTGCACTTGAAATAATGTTACTATAGGAGGCTTCGGAAATCATGTTCCCTATAGAATTGCACTTGAAATAATGTTACTATAGGAGGCTTCGGAAATCATGTCCCTATAGAATTGCACTTGAAATAATGTTACTATAGGAGGCTTCGGAAATCATGTCCCTATAGAATTGCACTTGAAATAATGTTCCTATAAAAAGGCTTCAGAAATCATGTTCCTATGGAATTACACTTGAAATAATGTTACTATAGAATGGCTTCAGAAATCATGTTCCTATAGAATTGCACTTGAAATAATGTTCCTATAATAATAGATTTGAAATTACGTGACTATAAAATTGCATTAGAAACAATGGTAATATATAAATGCATTGGAAATAATGTTACTATAGAATTTGATTAGAAATAATGTTACTATAGAAATGCGTTGGCAATTACATTACTATAGAACTGAATTGGAAATAATGTTGCAATATATATGTATAGGAAATAATGTTATTATAGAATTGCATTAGAAATAATGTTACTACGCAATTTGCTTCAGAAATAATGTTACTATAGACTTGCTTTGGAAATAATGTTGCTATAAAAATGCAACGAACATAATATTGCTATAGATTTGCATCTGAAATTATGTTACCATAAAAATGTATCGAAAATAATGTTACGATAGAATTTCATTGGAAAAAATGTTACTATAAAATTGCATCATAAATAATGTTACGACAGAAATATCGGAAATAATGTTACTATAGAATTGCATTGGAAATAATCTTACTAAAGAATTGCACTGCGAATTATGTTACTATAGATTTTCAATAGAAAATGTGTTATAGGAATGCATCAAAAATTATGTTACTATAGAACTGTATTGGAAAAAATGTTACTATAGAAATGCCTCTGAAATTATGTGACTATAGATATGCATGGTAAATAATGTTATTATAGAAATGCATCGGAAATAATGTTACTATAGAATTGCCATGGAGATAATGTTACTATAGAAATGCATCTGAAATAATGTTACTATAGAATTGCATTAAAAATAATGTTACTGTAGAATGATTCTGAAATTATGTTGCTTTAGAATTCCATTAGAAATGTTGCTATAGAATGCATCTGAAATTATGTGACTATAGAAATGCCTCTGAAATTATTGACTATAGAACTGCATTAGTAATAATGTTACTATAGAATGCATCAGAAATAATGTTACTATAGAATTGCGTTGGTAATAATATTGCGATAAAAATGTTTCGAATATAATGTTACTATAGAATTGCATTGGAAGTTTTTAATCATTGTTTTAGTTAAAAAAAAGGAAATCGTGGAGAGCCATAATTGTGCACATCCTGAAAAGCGACGGCACATAAAATCAGAATATAGAAGTAGAAATAAATGCAAAAAAAAGAACGTGAATATATTTTAAGAATAACTGACATCTTATTTTGACGTATCAAAAGAACAAAAACGAAGATGGCGACTATATTTTCCTCCCTTAAGACCGTTATAGAATTACGCATACTTTTCAGACAGCAAATGTCGGTTGTTTGATCTTTATTTATATGCTTGCTCCCTTTTTCCTTTAACCCGCAGCTTCAGATTGACTTCGGGGTCTGCTAATGCCACAAAAACCTCTCCAATGAACTTAGGTGTCGAAGATAGAGCCTCTGGCCTCTCGCTGCCTATCCGATTAGATTTGATTGGGTAGACGACAGCTTTGATGTCGGTAGCTTCCAACGCCTCCAATTTCAGCTTTTTGCAGTTTTCTCAATTGCAGAAAGAGTCGGCCTTTGGGCAATCGTAACATTTTTCTTTTGCATGGCGTGGATTTTCGATTTTTTTTCTGGTCTTTCTTGGTATTTCTCGAGTGATAAAAATCTTCTGTGGTTTTGTCTGTTTCTGTAGATATGAGAGAAGAATTTTCCGATTTGGCACTGCATGAAGTTAGAGAGTGAATCGAATTAAAGTGTTGGAATAAACATAAAAAAGAAGGACGTGTATAACTCGCGATGGGCACCTCGGCGTTGTCTAATGGTTAACAATCTCGTCTTGCTAGAATAATTATAACTGAGTAGTGAGGTTCGATCCTCACTGGGTACCCTCTACTTTCGGCCGTGTGTCACGTCTAAGATACACTTAGAAAATAACCTTCCTACAGCGTTCGTATGTGTGTTTGTAATTGTAAAATTTAAGCTTAAATATTTAACGTCGTGGTGTAATATTTAGCAAGTTCGTACCGCTAGAATCATTATAACTGAGCAGTGAGTTCGATCCTCACTGGGTACCCTCTACTTTCGGCCGTGTGTTACGTCTAAGATACACTTAGAAAATCACCTTCCTACAGCGTTCATATGTGTGTTTGTAATTGTAAAATTTAAGCTTAAATATTTAACGTCGTGGTGTAATATTTAGCAAGTTCGTACCGCTAGAATCATTATAACTGAGCAGTGAGTTCGATCCTCACTGGGTACCCTCTACTTTCGGTCGTGTGTTACGTCTAAGCTACGCTTAGAAAATCACCTTCCTACAGGTTTTGGGGTTATGCGCAGGGCTAACAACCCTGCCCCATAAAAAACGGTTTGTTACGGAAATAGCAAAAAAGCTGTCCTACACATCATTAGGTGTAAGAAAAAGTTTATAATTCGCGATATAATCATGAGAATAATGAAGAATTTATAGTACCAGAGTGCTGAGATAAAAATCAACAATAATACTATAAAGTAAACTAGTAATAACTAATATTAACAATGAAGAAGGTATCGACTAAGAAGGTTGGAATAAAAAGCAACAATAATAAAATGGATTAAAACTAGAAATAAAATCACACTAATAATGAAAAGTGGAGGAAAGTTGGGAGACAATACTACAGTGAAATTTGATAAAACTAGTGATCTAGATTTGTAATCGGAGGCCACAATTTAAACAACCTAAGGTACGCAGATGATACGGTGCTAATAGCAGACACAAAAATAAAACTACAAGACCTCCTACAGAAGGTAGCAGAAGAAAGTAACAAGAAAGGACTAGAAATAAACTGCACGAAAACCGAATGCATGGTCATCAGTAAAAAGGGCAGCCCAATCTGCCAAATACAGGTCGGGGATACCAGAATCAAACTGGTACAAAAATTTAACAACCTGGGAAGCGTTATAATAGAAGACGGAAAGTGCGACACAGAGATCCGAAGGCGAATTGGCATGGCGAATGAAGGATTCCAAAAGTTGAGTAAGGTATTAAGAAACAGGAAAATTTCGCTAGAAACTACAAAGAGAGTACTAGATAGCTATGTACTGTCCGTCCTTCAATATGGCAGTGAATGCTGGACAATATCATCAAAGATGAATGAAAAACTTGAAGCAACTGAAATGTGGTTCTACAGAAGGATGCTGCGAATATCATGGATCGAGCATGTGAGCAATGATGAGGTTTTGGAAATGATGGAAACAAAAAGGAAATTAATACTGAGCATCAGGAAGAGACAGCTGAAGTTCCTGGACGTGCAATGAGGAAGGAAGGTTTGGAGAACCTGATACTAACAGGCCAGACAGAGGGAAAGAGAGACAGGGGAAAGCATCGGATAATATATTTGAAGGACCTAATCAGGTGGATGACTGAATGAGGATTGCATGGTGTAACAGGAGAAGGCATGCTCAGAGCCACCAGGGATGGGGAAACGTGGAAGGCCATGATCGCCTACGTCCTGAAACGACAGAGCACATAAAATAGAAGATATATGCCAACTGTTTATAAGAAATTATAATGTGGATATAAAGTGGGGGATCAATTCTATATTATAATCATTATAAAAACTGATCCCTTATTTTGTGGCCATGCTAGTTTTTATTAATTTATATTCTAAATTTATGAGCTTGAGCTAGTGGATGGCAGAGCAGGGTTTTAGTGGTGTAACAAGAGAAAGCATGCTCAGAGCCACCAGGGATAGGAAGACGTGGAGAGCCATGATCGCCTACGCCTTGAAAGGACAGGGCACATAGAAGAAGAAATGAGGAAACAGTAATAATAGTTATGAGTGTATTTGTCCTGATCGTTGGAAAAAAGAAACTTATATGAAAATAATAACAGCAATGAAATTGATGCTGAGCATCAGGAAGAGACAACTGAAGTTCCTGGGACATGCAGTGAGGAGGGAGAGCCTGGAGAACCTCATACTGACTGGACAGATAGAAGGAAGGAGAGACAGAGGAAGGCAGCGGATAACATATTTGCAGGGTCTGATCAGGTGGATGACGGAACGGGGGTTGCCAGGAGCAACAGGAGCAAACATACTAAGAGCCACAAGGGATAGGGAGACGTGGAGAACCATGATCGCCTACGTCCTAAAGGGACAGGGCACATAGAAGAAGAAGAAGAATGAAAATAGAATCGTTCCAGAATTTTTGGGGAAAAAAACGAATAATATCAAGATAGGATCAAACTATTAAAAAATGATATTAATGATGAAGAGTATATTGACCAGAATAATATTAATAATGAAGAGTGTATTGACCAAAGTTTTAAAGCTTTCATTCCATCCGAGCAACGCCGGGCTATACTGCTAGTTCTTAATATTTAAGACGTTTTTTAGTGGTAAAGATTTCAGATAAATCTGCAAAGACTCATTAAAAGATATTAAAATCATCATGATCATCGTCGTCATTATTATTTTTATCAGAAATTTTAATCACGAAAAATCGTTCAAAGGCGCTGAAGATGACTTTTGAACCGACAATCGAAACGACAAGAAACCACTTTATCCCAGCTGACTTCTCGGTTTGTATTCGTTTTATGGAGTGTTTTTCTAACATCGGAAATTGTTTCACTGTGAAGACTTCCCGCCATCTTCGCAATTATTTGCAAAAATCATTGACACAGTTTGATACATTTGGGAGGAGAAAACTTGACAGCGAAAATAATTGGCTGTTCATAGTATGCCAGTGAAACGCATGCGTGCTGGATACACGCATTGATATACGCAATTCGTACACGTCAGACACACGTCTGTTTACTTAAAAGCGCCATATTTGCATTGTTTTGCTTTTATTTATTTCACAAAATTTTTCTATAAATAATGCTATACAAAATGCTGTAGTACCATTTCTGACCTTAGATCTCAAGTTCGAACCCGGACGGAAATGACTATACAACAGAAATCGAAGAAAATAATAATAATAATAATAATAATAATAATAATAATAAGCTTATAAATACCTAGGTGTAAATGAGAGTGAAAAAATTCACCATAAAAAAATAAAAGAAATAGTGCGTAAAGAGTACTATAGAAGGCTACGAATTATATTAAAAACTGAATTGAATTCTCAGAACAGAATTATGGCCATTAATAGCCTTGCAATCCCAGTTGTCCAATATAGTTTCAACATCTGAAACTGGACTCTAAACGACATCAGGCGAATGGATTCTAAAATAAGAAAGCTTCTTTCTAACCATAAGATGCATCAGCCAAAAGCTGATGTAGACTGTCTATACATACCCCGTAAAGAAGGTGGAAGAAGTCTTATTCAGCTAAAATTGTCATACAAGACAACAACTATTGGCTTACTAAGGACTGGATGATACAATTAGTAAGGCAACATGAAGAAAGAAAAAATATTCAATAATAAAAGAAGGCAGTAAATACAAACAAAATTTACAGTTAGTAGACTCTGTAGAAAAGCAAAACAGAAGCCAAGAATCAACTACTGCGGCAAAAAAATATGAAAATGAAAGCCAAAGATAAAGGTCTTAAACAGATGAAACAACCCTGGCAAGACAAACCTCTGCATTGCCAATATCCAGACCGTGCTAATAAATCCAATGTTGATAAAGTTAATACTCATCGATGGGTACGTGCATCTGGATTAAAGTCTGAAACGAAGGCTTTATTCTTGCAGTGCAAGACAAAAGTCTTTTCACTAGAAACATTCAGGCAAATATTATACATAATAATATGGATCCAAAATGCAGGTTCTGTGATAAACACCACGAAACAATAGACCATCTAATCTCAGGATATTCTGGACTTGCCCCAAATGAATTAGTAAGAAACATGTCACTGAAATCATTGTCCATGGCTTGCCATACTTTTCCCCATCTTATTTGCAGCAATTGAATTCCACGTCGGAAAATCACATCTTTTGAGGATAACTTCTTCTTCTTCTTCTTCTTCTTCTTCTTCTTCTTCTTCTTCTTCTTCTTCTTCTATGTGCCATGTTCCTTCAGGACGTAGGCGATCATGGTATTCCACGTTTCCCCATCCCTGGTGGCTCTGAGCACGCCTTCTCCTGTTACACCATGCAATCCTCATTCAGTCATCCACCTGATTAGGTCCTTCAAATATGTTATCCGTTGCTTTCCCCTGTCTCTTTTTCCCTCTATCTGGCCTGTTAGTATCAGATTCTCCAGGCCTTCCTTTCTCATTGCGTGTCCCAGGAACTTCTGCTGTCTCTTTCTGATGCTCAGTATTAATTTCCTTTTTGTTTCCATCATTTCCCAGACCTCATCATTGCTCTCATGCTCGATCCATGAGATTCGCAGCATCCTTCTGTAGAACCACATTTCAGTTGCTTCAAGTTTTTCATTCATCTTTGATGGTATTGTATAGCATTCACTGCCATATTGAAGGACGGACAGCACGTAACAATCCAGTACTTTATTCCTAGTTTCTAGCGAAATTTTCCTGTTTCTTAATACGTTACTCAACTTCTGGAATGCTTCCTTCACCATGCCAATTCGCCTTCGGATCTCTGTGTCGCAGTTTTCCCATCTATGCCCAAGCTTCCGTATCCCCTCAGCGTAAAAATCTTTGGACTGATGTCTCAACCAATCGCTCACAGCACTTTTGATTTCATCGTCACTTTCAAACTTCGTGCCTTTCGTGAATGCTATCAAGGGACCAAACATGTGAAAGTCTGAAGGGGCAAGGTCTGATCTGTAAGGGGGTGTGAGAGCAATTCCCAGCTCAGCTTGTTGATGGTCTGCACCGTCTGCTGTGTGAGGCCTTGTGTTGACTTCATGCAAGACGACTCCATGTGACTGATGACTCCTGCTTTTGTTCAACAGATAGGCTTAAAGTTCTTGCAATGCCATCCACTGTCACCCTTCTGTCAGACTGAATGAGGCCATTGACTGATTCGATCACCTCAAGAGACCTCACTTCTGTATGATGCCCAGGTCTGTTTTCATCCTCAGCACTGCTCCGCCCTTCTTTGAACAATTTAGTCCACTTGTAGACATTATTGGTTGAAACATGTGGCACCATACACAGATGATATTTTCATATGATTATCAACTGGTTTGCACCCTTCAGCAATCAAAAACTTGATAACTGAACTCTGTTCAATTCTGGAGCATGCTTCTCGGTCGGTCATCTTTGTTAATCTCCAAAAACTCCCAAAATGTTTTCTTTTCAATCTGCATAAAAAATTTAAATCCCTTTGAAAAATAAGTAAAAGGAAAAAAAAATTAAAAGAAGTAAGCTTTTATCTGTGTTAGAAGTCCTTATACCAAAAACTTTACCTTATTTATTGAATGACCCTCGTATAATCCATGCTTCTCATATGATTAAACCTGTTTTTCACTCTTATTCCAATGTTAGACGAACTTTATATCAGATATCATTCTCTGAAATTTCAGCGTTCAGATTTATAGGGAAATCTTATGAAATCTACCGGACATAATTGTAAAAATTCATGTTGAAAATACATGTCTGCTGCTAGATATTGCACACCCTGCTGACAAAATTTTACCGTTTGTTATCGAAACATTGTGAATTTAATTAAAAAACAAATTAATATTTCGTTTAAATTTCAGTTTGTTTTCTTTCTTTTATCCTTGGCCTCTTGGTCCAGGTTAAAAGAAAGCAAAATTTAAGCTCTTCTGCCTCTTAGAAGTCCACGGTGTCGTTCCCATTTGGGAATATGCCTCTCCCTGATACAGAATGAATCTCTACCTCACAGTCTTCAATGCTTTTTTAATCATATCACCCCGAGCAAGGCGGTAATGCCACTGATGCGCAGGGGGGCTACGTAAGAGTGAAAAGATTGGAAAAGAGAAAGCCGGAAACCACATCCTAAACAGGGAACAAGAGATGAGCCTCTTTACCTGTTCAATAGATGTGGGTGGAGTGTGAACCGGGCGATAGTTTAGTCTATCTACTCCAATTGAAAAAAAAAAAGGAAAGAGTGATAAGATTAGAAAATAGTAAAACCGGAAACCACATTCTAAACAGGGAACAAGGGATGAGCCTCTTCACCGTGGGTGGAGTGTGAACCGGGCGATAGTTTAGTCTATCTACTCCAATTAGAAAAAAAGAAAAAAAGAAAAGATTGGAAAGATTGGAAAAGAGAAAGCTGGAAACCACATCCTAAACAGGGAACAAGGCATGAGGCTTTTCACCTGTTCAATAGACGTGGGTGGAGTGTGAACCGGGCGTTAGTTTAGTCTATCTAAGAAAGCACATATCTCATTGGTTCCTGTTTTTGAAATATGTTCTCATCTGGGACATAGATGAATCCGGAGTCATAAATATGGTTTCTCCAGACAGATGAGTCTATCCGTATTATATGTAGGACCCTTATTTCTCTTTACACTCGGCTTTGTTTTATAGATATATGTTATTCACCGCGTGGGACACATGTATATATGTAGATATATTTTTGTGTATATCATAATAATATAAAAGGTTCTGAGAGCAAATCAGGTTTGTCATTCTTTTTCCTTTCAGCCATTCTGTTCCGTCAATGAAATACGGTGTTATTAAATCACGGATATAATAATGCCCGTAACAGGTGGAATAAAAAGGAAAGAATATACTGACAAAGAAAATGTTGATATCAATTTAACAGAACGACATACAACAGAGAGTAACCAATCATTTACTCTACAAGAAGGTTGTTGCGGGACCTCCCCTTTTTCTATGCTAATGGACTCGACTTGAGTATACATATACTCCTGCCATAATGAGAACACTAGAGATCCGTTAGGAGTACTGTAAGAGGTCAGTAAGTTACTGAGATATACCGAAGCTACACAGAGAATACCGCGTCAGTAGATATAGTACCTCTGAGCTCCACTCAGCCAGAATAGTATTACACGGATATATTAATTCCACGATTTCTCTTTCCGAGCCGATATCCACTGCACCACAACGCACATCCGTCACTATACGCTTACAGCACCTGTTATTCTCAAGCGGTCACCCATCTAAGTACTGACCAGGCTCAACGTTGCTTAACTTCGGTGATCGAGCGAGAACCGGTGTATTCAACGTGATATGGCCGTAAGCACGCATATCCGTCACTAAACGCTTACAGCACCTGGTATTCCCAAGCGGTCACCCATCCAAGTACTGAGCAGGCTCAACGTTGCTTAACTTCGGTGATCGAGCGAGAACCGGTGTATTCAACGTGATATGGCCGTAAGCACGCATATCCGTCACTAAACGCTTACAGCACCTGGTATTCCCAAGCGGTCACCCATCTAAGTACTGACCAGGCTCAACGTTGCTTAACTTCGGTGATCGAGCGAGAACCGGTGTATTCAACGTGATATGGCCGTAAGCACGCATATCCGTCACTAAACGCTTACAGCACCTTGTATTCCCAAGCGGTCACCCATCTAAGTACTGAGCAGGCTCAACGTTGTTTAACTTTTGTGATCGAACGAGAACCTGTGTATTCAACGTGATAGGCCGTAAGCCCCTACGAACAAATGAAATAACTGAATAATTTAATGAAAGCATTGAATATGCTGAGCTAAGTCTTGAAAACCTGGAGTTCATTAACGAGCATTGAGGAATTGGAACAGTTTGTATATTTACTTTTAATATAACCTATTTTTACTTAAGATAGAAATGCCAATTACAGGAGAGGAAGTCGAAAATAAAGCAGGTGCAGAAATTTAAATACCTGGGAAGGGTTCTAAATGATGTAAGTGTTGTTAAATGAACAGACATTGAGAGTCGTTGCAAAAGCCGTCAAATAACAATCAAAATAAAAACTTCAGGTCTGGAAATGATGCATTTGAGAAGACATGGAAGAGATTAAACGTGACTTGACTGAATTAAATGAATTATGAAGGCAGCTAAAAACAATAATAATAAGATGGAAGTAAAACTGTTAATAAAATAATTGTAATTACAAAATGTGTATACACCCAGAGTGTTTAAATAAAAATCAACAATAATAAAAATCAATTAAAAATCCCGCTACTACTACTACTACTACGAATAATAATAATAATAATAATAATAATAATAATAATAATGATAAAAAGGCAGTAAATACAAACAAGATTTACAGTTAGTAGATTCTGTAGAAAAGCAAAACAGTAGCCAAGAACCAACTATTGCGGCCAAAAATATGAAAATGAAAGCCAAAGATAAAGCTCTTGAACAGATGAAACAGCGCTGGCAAGACAAACCTCTGCATGGCCAATATCCAGTACGTGCCAATAAATCCAATGTTGATAAAGTTAATACTCATCGATGGTTACGTGCATCTGGATTAAGGTCTGAAACTGAAGGCTTTATTCTTGCAGCTCAAGACCAAAGTCTTTTCACTAGAAACTTTCAGGCAAATATTATACATAATAATATGGATAAAAAATGCAGGTTCTGTGATAAACACCAAGAAACAATAGACCATCTCAGGATGTTCTATACTTGCCCCAAATGAATATAAAAATCGTCACGATATAGTGTGGCAATATTTATATTGGACAATGTGCAAACACTATGGAAAATCAGTAAACAAACACGGGTATGTACATCATCTAGCACCGGTTACAGAAATAGATGTTACCATTCTATGGGATTACACCATCTACACAGACAGAAAAATTGAAGCAAATAGGCCGGACATTATTGTTAAAAACCAGAAAGAAAAAACTTGTCTATTAATTGATATGACTTGTCCAGCGGATTGTGACATAGCAACCAAGGAATTCGAAAAACTGTCAAAATATAAAGACCTAGAAATTGAAATAGAAAAAATGTGGAAATTGAGAACAAGAGTTGTGCCAGTGATAATAGGTGCACTTGGAATGATAAAAAAATGGAACAAAACAACACATTGAAAGAATCCCTGAAAACCCCAGCTTAAGAGATATACAAAAAAATACAGCCCACACACTAAGGAGGACTTTGTCTATGTAACGCAAGGGATGATGAGGAAGATAGAAAAAAACATGAAATGGAGCCATGACAACACGCCACAACCTGCCTTAGGTTTTCCCGTAGACTTGATGGGTAGTGCGATCATAGCAGAAATAGAAATATGATGAAAAATGACATAATAACAATAATAACTACAAAAGGTAACCAAACCTCCGCCATCATTTCTGCCAATAGCAAGAGCTGATTATTAAAGTTTAAAAAGTAATAGCTTTAATGATCTTGACCGCTTTCAAGAGTGAAAATACAAAAAAGGAATTAGATCACTCTCAGGTTTAAGTGCATACTTAAATGGAAAAAAAGAGGCGGCAGTTGGAAATTTAAAATGATCTTTCTTTTTTTAATCATTTCACCTCGAGCAAGGCGGAAACGCCACTGATGTGCTGGGGGCTACATAAATGTAAAAAGATTAATTAGAAAAGAGTGAGGAGTACAAACTGGTTAGAAAGGAACAATAGAAAGCTGAGAAAGCAGGTGCGATGACAGATACATAGGTGGAGAGAAAGGGAAGGTTATACGGGGGTGGGGAGAGAGCTAGAGTCCAGTGGTTAGTAGATGAGTATTGACTTTGCATTTAAATTTCTGGAGGTTGTAGCCGTCAGGAAAGCAAGAATACAGGAGCGAGTTCCACAGGTGGGAAGTGCGGGAGAAGAAGCTGAAGGAGTAGAATTGTCGTCTGTATTTGGCTAACCTGACTGTGAATGGGTGGGACCCAGTTGCCAGTCTGGTTGCACGAGTAAACACCTGTTGAGGAGGCATCAGTGACTTAAGTTCGTCTGAGCAGAAGCCATGAAAGTATTTATAGAACAAAGGGAGGCCACATTTCAACGATGGGGAAGTGGCTGCAGTCGAGCCGCCAGATCAGTATCTATCACATTATAGACTCTCCTCTGGAGCCTGTCAAGAACACTGAGGAGAACGGCAGAGGCACCTGACAATAAATGGCAGCAGTACCCCATGCACAGACGGATGGTTGACTTGTATATATTCAGGATGGATTCAGGTGGAAAAAACATCCTGGATCGACATAGTGACCCAACCTTCTTAGCAGTAGATTTTGCTATAGGGAAAGTAATTCAGTATTTGGCATTTGAAAGGTAAAAAATAAATTTTAGTAATAAAAACGTAAAAAATAACCCAGAAACTTTATTCCAAGCCGGATCGAACCCAAAATCTAATCAGTGATGAAGCCAGCCATCTCTGGAAGTTTCGTCTGATTCCATTCAGTGGGTCTTGAGATATATTGACAGACAAACAAAAACACAAACAGACAAACGCGACTGAACACAATACGTCCGACTTAAGTCAGAGGTAATAATAACGAAAATACTTTTAGGAACATGGACTGTCGGAACAGTAAATGTTATGGACAGTTAGAAAATATAAATTTAGAAATAATTAGGCTAAAAGCTAGTATTTAGTGGTTTGAACAGCAATGGAAAGAAAAACCTAACCCTGTGAGTGCCAAGTTCTCCAAGCATTCCTTCCTCATTATGTGTCCCAGGAACCCCATTTGTTCCTTCCTGATATTTATTATCAGTTTTCTTCTCGTTTGCATCCTTTCCAACACCTCATCGTTTCACACGTGCTCTGTCCATGGTATCCTCAGCATCCTTCTGTAAAACCACATTTCTGCTGCTTCAAGCCTCTCCTTCATCTTTGATGAGATCGTCCAGCATTCACTTCCATACAGAATGACAGATATCACATAGCAATCCATCACTCTTTTCTTTGTTTCTAATGAGATTTTCCTATCTTTTAGTACTCTGCTTAGCTTCTGAAATGCGTCTTTGGCCATGCCAATGCGTCTTTGGATCTCCGTGTCGCATTTTCCATTCTCTATCAAAACAATTCCCAGGTATTTGAATTTTTTACTTGTTTTATTTTAGATTCTCCAACTTGCAATTAGCATATTGGTCTCCTCTTTTTGCTGATGACCGTGCATTCAGTTTTCTTGAGGTTTATGCTCAATCCTTTCTTTTCACTTTCTTTTGCTAACTTCTGTAGAAGGTCCTGCATGTTCATTTCCGTGTCTGCTGATCATTTAAATATTCCATGCTTTCCCCTGTCCATTCTTTAATTTATCCGACCTGTGAGTATCAAATTCTCCACGCCATCCTTCTTCATTACGTGTCTCAGGAACCTCATTTGTCTCTTCCTGATATTTCTTGGCAGCTTTCTTCTCGTTTGCATACTTTCCAACACCTCATTGTTGCACATGTGCTCCGTCCATGGTATCCTCAGCATCCTTCTGTAAAACCACATTTCTGCTGCCTCAAGCCTCATTTTTATCTTTGATGAGATCGTCCAGCATTCACTTCATACAGAAGGACAAGTATCACATAGCAATTCAGCACTCTTTTCTTGGTTTCTAATAAGATTTTCCTGCATTTCAGTCCTCTGGTTAGCTTCTGAAATGCGTCTTTGGCCATGCCAATGCGTCTTTGGATCTCCGTGTCGCACTTTCCATCCTCTGTCAAAGCACTTTCCATGTATTTGAATTTTTTTTACTTGTTTTATTTTAGATTCTCCGACATGTAGTTGGTATATTGGTCTCCTCTTTTTGTTGATGACCAAACATTCAGTTTTCTTGAGGTTTATGCTCAGTCCTTTCTTTACATATTCTTTTGCTAACTTCTGTAGAAGGTCCTGCATTTTCCTTTCCATGTCTGCTATCAGCACCGTGTCATCAGCGTATCTGCTATTGCTCAGATTGTGACTCCCAAAGTCTTGAAATTTTTCGCTATACGGTCTTCAGCATATTTTCTTTTTTCCTTTATTTTTCTGTTTACTTGTTTGTTCTTTGAAAAAATCCACTAACTCTGTCCAATCTGGTCGTGATCCTCCTCACTATTTTCTGGTCGAGTACTCCTGCTATCCACCTAGGGTCCTTGACAAAATCCAACGGAGAATCTGTAATGTAATAGATCCCGACTTGGCAGCTCACATACAGTCACTTTCTTACCGGCGCAATGTGGCTTCCCTGTGTCTCTTCTACAAATACTTTCACGGCATCTACTCCGACGAACTTAGCTTGGGGCAATATGATTATAATAAAAAAAAATCTATACTATTATAATGTGGATATGAAAGGGGGGATCGATTTTACATTACAATCAATATATAAACTGATCCCTCACTTTATGGCCAAAGTCATCTTTCTCTTACCATACGCCTGTGCATTGAATACTGCTGCCATATCTGGTCGGGTGCTCCTGCTTTTCACCTAGATGTCGACAAAACGGAGAATCTGTAATGTCATAGATCCCGACTTGGTAGCTCTGATACAGTCACATTCTCACCGGCGCAATGTGTTTTCCCTGTGTCTCTTCTACAAATACTTTTACGGCATCTGCTTTGATGAACTTAGCTCACTGGTACCTCCTATATATAAATTTACTCGAGCAACAAGATTAGCAACTAGGTCCCACCCTTTTACTGTGAAACCAATAAATTCTAAATGCAAATTCTACTCCAGCAGCTTTTCTCGCACTTTCCGCCTGTAGAATTCCCTTCCGTTTACTTGCTTCCCCAATAGCTACAATAACCTGTCAGTCTTTCTTATAACTTTCCTCCTTTGTAACCCCCTATGCAACAGTGACAGTAAAATGCTTTGCTTGGGGCGAATATGATTATTAAAAAATCCTACGATTCTTTCTTTCTTTCTTTTTTTCTTTCTTTCTTTCTTTCTTTCTTTCTTTCTTTCTTTCAATCCTATGATTCTTTCTTTTCTTCTTTCTTTTTCTCTTTTTCTTTCTTCTTTCTTTCTTTCTTTTTTCTTCCTTCCTTTTTCTCTCTCTCTTTTTTCTTTCTTTTTCCCTATCTCTTTTTCTTTCTTTCTTTCTTTTTCCTTCTTTATTTATCCTCACCCTCATGCTCCTTCCTCCGTCCACTCCACTCTCATCAGTATTCTCATCATCCTCTTATCCCACTGCCTAACAACCCCTGTAACCTGCCACTCTTTCTCATAACTTTCCTCCTATGTAAACCCAGCGCACCAGTGGCAGTAAACTGTCTTGCTTGGTGCGATTTGATTATATATATATATATATATATATATATTTAATATATCGAGGAAGCAAGTAATTTTCTAAACATATGCTGTTAAATATAAGAGACAATGAATGTCTATTATGTTTAATCATGAGCCGTTCTAAAATAATTATCCAAATGTTGGGGAATTTTTGTCTTTATTTTCAACTGAAATTAAAGCAAAAATATGACGGTTAGAACGGCTCATGATTAAACATAATAGACATTCATTGTCTCTTATATTTAACAGCATATGTTTAGAATATATATATATATATATATATATATATATATATATATATATAAACATATTTATACATGGAACTTTGTGAGTATGTGTGTGTGTGTGTGTCCGTTACCTATAGACTCTGAAACGGCTGAACCGATTTTCTTGAAAATTTACACAGTTGTACGATAAGCGTCTGCGAGTGTTCTTAGCTAGGTTTCGTGTCGAGGTACCACCGATAAATATGGAAAATCGATAATCGAAAAAATCGGGTTATAGAAGGATTGGTCCGATTTTAAACAAATTGGATACACTCATGGACAATGACATAAGAAATGATATTCATAAGTTTCAAGGTTGCAGTTCTTACAATAATAAAGAAAATCAATAATATATATATATATATATATATCTGCCTGTATGTCTGTATTTTTTAAGCCCTTTTATTTTAGTTTTTGCTTCGGATTTGGCCCTAAGTAGGGATAATTGTAGTTCTTAGTCTCAGCCATGATACCATTTACTCAGAGGACTTATTGAGCCTTCAAAATTCAGTTTACGACGAAATAACCTATTTGATATCGATATTAGGAAATCAAAATTTGACTTACATCCATTCATTTTTCTTTCAGTCTACGGTTTCGCTTTAACTGGAAACAACTATTGCTTTTTAGTCTTTCGTGTCAACGTCCAAAGAGTCTGAGCTCCAGGACCATGGATTAGTTTTAAAGCTTTCATTACACCCGAGCAACGCCGGGTTATACTGCTAGTATATATATATATTTATTCTCTTTCTTTCTTCATACTTTTGCATCTAACCTCTTCCTCCTGATTCTGCCTCTTACCTCCTACTAAATACATCCTATTCTTAATAAGCACTTCAACAGTAACATCTTCTGTCCCTGACGTCAAATGTGCGTTGTGGTGCAGTAGATATCGCCTCGGAACGTGAAATCATGTAGCCGAGTTCAAATTCCAGCTGAATTCTTGCATTCACTTACACGCAAATAACCTTGGGGAAGGTGTTAATCCGTCTCTTCCCTCCAGTTATGGGTTAAATAACAGGACAAATTGGGTTCTATAGCCTTGGTTGGCAACCAGTCTACCGCAGAAAATAATGGCAACCTACTGCAGGATAATCTTCTGCGCTGTCAGTCATGCCTCTTTAAAGACATGATCGCCCAAGCGTGTTTCATGTATGGAAATTAACTGATTAAAATGATTTAATGTTTGTTTATTTAAACTGCAATTTAATGGGTCGAAAGGAAGAAACTTATTAACATTATCAGAATCAAGTATTAATGTTTTATGCATTAATGTTTTTATCATTTTGCTGATTTTATCCTTTGTGCTGCGTCAAAAATGCTCTTAGCTCAAATATAAACTCAACTGTAACCAATTTTCCAGACAATTTCTGTCTGATTCTCTCTGATGACGAATTATCATTATTCATAATCTTTTTTGGGATATTGACCTCATCTTTGTTGTTATTATCACACTACTTAGGTCTTATGACAAGGATCTATTGAATAAAAGTATTCGAATGTGCATTTCATTCTGTAAGCCTAATGACTAAAATGTTGGTCCGTAACTTTGGAGGCGTAGTGACTGTAATGTTTAGATATGCGTTCTGGTGCTGTGAATATCAACTTAGAACTACAAATCGGGGAGCCGAGTTCGAATTCCAGTTGAATTTACTTATGCACGAATACCCTAGATCTCCTACTAATTTTCCTCTTTCGACTTCCAATCAATCTATTTTTCTTTCACCTTTATTCTTTTTTTGGATTTTCCTGTCTTTGGTTTGCTGATTTCTAAAAATATTTTTTCACTTTCTCTTTATCGTCATTAGTGTTCATATTGCGATATTGAGTATTGCAAAGAATTTGCATTCGTGGTCTTGGAGAAGTTGTAAAAACTCGAACAAAACCAAAAAGAATCGAAAAATCCGTGGTGGAGTGTTAGAGAATGCGTCAAGACAGGATCATATTTCATATTTTCGGTTTAGATATTCGACTCAAAACATTTTTGTGATCTAAACGCAAATATTCTTGCAGCTTCTTTTTTACCATTTTTAGTTTGTTTTTGTTTTATTTTATTTTATTTTTTTGGGGTGGGGGGGATTTATTCTTCTACTCGTATTTGTTTAAGAATTTTCTTTTTTTTTTCCACTTTACCAATATATTTTGTTTTTACAAATTCTCTTCTTGATTTACGCAACGTCATCTCTTTTTACTATCACCTTCGATATTGTAGAGTGTATCGGCTATGCCTGGTACAAGGCCACTTCCAATGCAATGTCAGTACTCATCTATTAACCACTTGACTCTAGTTCTTTCACCACCCCGTATATCCTTTCCTTTCTCTCCACCTTTGCAACTGTCATCACACCTGCATTCCCATCTTTCTCTTGCTCCTTTCTAACTGGTTCGTCTTCCTCTTCACTCTCTTCTACTTAATCTTTTTGCTCTTATGTAGCCCCCTGCACATCAGTGGCATTACCGCTTTGCTCGGGGTGATACGATTAAAAAAAAAGTTCCAAACATAGCCGAAAATTCACGCATTTAAAGATATCATCGGGTTGTTGAAGAATAATTGGAATTTAGTTAATAGAGCTGGATGCTATATATTGAGAAGCAAAATATTCATTGAGAAAATGCATGCCGTTTTGTAGTAATGTAGTTACTTGAAATGTCCGTAGAAGTTTAGAGTTCATGGGTGTGTAGTAGCGGAATGTAAAAGCTTTGTTCCTTCCTCTTTTTAGTAGGCCGCGACAGGTTGAGAGAAAGAGGAGGCAAAACAAATAAGCGAGTATTTGGTTGTTGCTTGTTGTCGTCTTTAGCGGCGTGGTGTGAAAATGAAGAAAAAGACGTTGAAAGCAGAGGTCGGATGAAACTGTGGTGTGCTCTACGTCCGGGTTGACGTGGAGTGAAAAAGAAGAAAAGAAAATTAGAAGTGAGGGCGAATGAAACTGTGACTTAAATTTTCTTTCGTTACATTACCACGAGGTCTTCATCTAACCGCTCCCATGTCAACTGCCTTTTGATGTGGTGTGAAGTGGTTTAAATAGTGAAACTTCTCAGGAGGCCGGCTATAGCGAAGCTTTTTCACTTAGATGTGAAAATACGTCATGTATAAATTTACTGTTTTTAATCCAATCAGCATTCAGAATTAGCTTTTAACACTGACTTGTGAATTTTTCTTAGCTGGGTTTTTCCAAATCCCTTTTGGCAGGTGTGCAATTTTACTTTGGGTTTTTCCCAAATGTTGTAGTCGTTTGAATCCGATTTTGTGGTTGTACAATTATTTTGTGTGTTTTCGTTGGTTGATGGATTATATAGGACTAGCAGTATAGCCCGGCGTTGCTCGGGCGTAATGAAAGCTTTAAAACTAATCCATGGTCCTGGAGCTCAGACTCTTTGGACGTTGGCACGAAAGACTAAAAAGCAATAGCTGTTTCTAGTTAAAGCGAAACCGTAGACTGAAAGAAAAATGAATGGATGTAAGTCAAAGTTTGATTTCCTAGTATCGATATCAAATAGGTTTTTTGTCGTAAACTGAATTTTGAAGGCTAAATAAGTCCTCTAAGCAAATGGTATAATGGCTGAGACTAAGAACTACAATCATACCTACTTAGATCCAAACCCGAAGTAAAAACTAAAATAAAATGGGCTGAAAAAAATACAGACATACAGGCAGATAAACAGACACACGCACAAACATCTTGCCTTTTATATATATATGTTATCGATTTTCTGCATTATTGTAAGGACTGCAACCTTGAAACTTCTGAATATCGTTTCTTATGTCTTTGTCTATGAGTGTATCAAATTTGATTAAAATCGGACCACTCTTCTATAACACGATTTTATCGATTATCGATGTTCGATATTTATCGGAGTTACCTCGACACAAAACCTAGCTAAGAACACTCGCAGACGCTTAAAGTATAACTGTGTAAATTTTCAAGAAAATCGGTTCAGCCGTTTCGGGGTCTATAGGTAACGGACACACACACATAGACACACACACACACATAGACACACACACACATAGGCGCACACACACACACACACATAGACACACACACATATACACACACACACACATAGACACACACATAGACACACACACAGAGAGAGACACACAGACACACAGAGACAAAGTTCCATTTACAAATAAGTTTAGATTTGTCTCCTATAATATTTGCTTTTTTTTACCTTTGCCATTCATCAATCGACTTTGTCTCTTATTCCTTCTTTTCCTCTTTCTCCTTTCTATAGGAAATTCTTTTACGCTTTCTTTTTTTCTTTCAATTACTAGGTTCTCTTTTTCTCTTTTTCATTTATGTAGTTTTTGTTTTTGGCAGTCGTTTTCCTTCCTAAGTTGCATTTTCACTTTCTCTTTTTCTTTCTTTTCTTTCAGTTTTTCTTCATTCTTTATTTTCGTCTTTGTTTTTTCTTTCTTAGATTCATTCTTCATTAGACTTAATAATTGGAGTAGATAGACTTAACTATCGCCCTGTTCACACTCCACCCACGTCTTTTGAACAGGTGAAGAGGCTCATCCCTTGTTTCCTGTTTAGGTTGTGGTTCCCGGCTTTCTTTTTTTATATATTTTTCCCAATATTCTTTCAATTCTTTTTATTTTCTCTTTTTTTAGTTCTCAATTGGAGTAGATAAACTTAACTATCGCCCGGTTCACACTCCACCCACCTCTTTTGAACAGGTGAAGAAGCTCATCCCTTGTTTCCTGTTTAGGTTGTGGTTCCCGGCTTTCCTTTTTATTTTTTCCCCAATCTTTTTTCATTTGTTTTTTATTTTCTCTTTTTTTTTTGTTCTCAATTGGAGTAGATAGACTTAACTATCGCCCGGTTCACACTCCACCCACGTCTTTTGAACAGATGAAGGGGCTCATCTCTTGTTTCCTGTTTAGAATGTGGTTCCCGGCTTTCTCTTTTCCAATCATTCTACTCTTAAGTAGCCCCATGCGCATCAGTGGCGTCACCGCCTTGCTTGGGGTGATATGATTAAAAAAAAACAACAAAAAAACACTTCAACAATAACATCTTCTGTCTCTGACGTCAAATGTTTTTTCTTCATATTCGTATGCTGACATTAATATGTAATATATATATATATATATATATATATATATATATATATATATATGTGTGTGTGTGTGTGTGTGTGTGTGTGTGTGTGTGTGTGTGCGTGTGTGTGTCTGTGAGTGTGTGTGTATATTAAAATGTATTATACACACTAATATATTTACATATATACAACTTTTTATATGCATATATATGAAGTATATTTATATATATATGCATGATACATTAATATTAATGAATATGCTGTATAAAAATATATATTTTTCATATATATATAAATATATATAGAAAGAGAGTTATATATATATATCTGTGTGTGTGTGTGTGTGTATGTGTTTCTAGCTATTACACAATACATGTATATATAAATATGTACAATATACTGTCATATAATGATATACACAAATGTATATAAGACGCATATATATATGCACACCCAACACATAGATAGATAGATAGATAGATAGATAGATAGATAGATAGATAGATAGATAGATTCTTTCTTTGATATTTGTTTTTATAATTGAGATCCTTGGCAAGACGTATCATATCACAGTCCTACTCAGATATTCCAAACACTCCTCCTTTGCCCACCAACAATCCTGCACAAAGAAAAAAAAAGCAATGATCTTTTTTTTGCTGGATAAGATAAGATGCGACCAAAAACAAATATTTTTTTTATCTACTCTTCATTTTCTCGAGTTTCTGTTTATAGATGTTTGAATATAAACGGCTCCTGATGGTTCACTGGGGTTCAATTATATTGCATATATTTTCACTGGTGTCTCCTTCTACACGTCCTCCACAGCCCTAGCCCCGAAACTCAGCCCTGCATTCGACACACAAGAGCACACCACAAAATATATGTGCACGTATGTCTACTGGCCGTGTCTCAATTTTTCGGTCCCTGCGGCCAGATTAACGACAGCTCTCATTGACCTTTCCAAAGACAACTCTTTCATATAAGCTGTGTCCTGTATTTTATATCACTTGCCACACCCCATCCAAACAATCACCCCATCTCGGCAGTTTTGTATTAAAACAGAAAAAAAATAAAATAGGATACAGTGGAACCTCTACTTACGAAAGACTATGCATACGAAATTTTCAGGTTACGAAACGACTCTTTGAAAAAAATATTGCCTCTTGTTACGAAAGAAATTTCAGGATACGAAAGGCGAAAATTTCAAAATACGCGCTGCTACTCGCAGCTCCCAGAGTCCACCTCATTGCCTCCTCAAGTGCCTTCTCCTTCTCGATAAGCCCCTGCCCACCCGCCCGTCTCGAAGATGATATCCTGGAGGAGTTCTCGTTTATTAAGATGCTGTACCTCCCACCTAATACCCACTTTATCCTCCAGCCCATGAACCAACAAGTCATTTCGAACTTCAATAAACTCTATATGAAACACCTGTTCAAGAGGTGTTTCGACATCACTGAAAACACCCAGCTTAACCTTCGTCAGTTTTGGAAGCAGCACTTCGATATTGTTGTTTGCCTCAAGATAATCGACATGGCTTGGCAGGAGTTGACCAGACGTACCCTTAATGCAACTTGGAGAAAGCTGTTACCAGTTGCTGTTGCCTCACGAGATTTTGAGGGGTTCGAAGAGGAGTCTTGGAACCGATTAGGACATTTATAGGGTAAAAAGCGTCTCTACTTACGAAATTGTTACGTTACGAAACGACTTCCAGAACGAATTAATTTCGTAAGTAGTGGTTCTACTGTACTTTCAAACAATAGCCACTACCTTCGTTAGTTTCAATTTGTAGAGCATTAGAGCTATTGGGCTGGTTTTTGTGTTGGGTCAAAGGTGAATAGATATTATCAAAATATACTGGTCAACTCGTAAAAGAAAATTTTAGCGAATAATTTTTGTAGATTTGAATAATTTCCAACAACCTAATGCGTATTGCAATCCATACAATATTTAGTATTGTTAAAGTTATCGCTAACATTTTTCTCCAGATTTCCTAAATTCTACTTACGTTTCGTTCAATTTCACAAATCAATCGATAATATTCGAATTATTTGCAACATTCTGACGCGTGTTGAAATCCACACAGTATTTAGCATTGTTGAAGTTACTGCTAAAATTTTTGTCGAGATTTATTAAACTCTACGTTTCGTTCAATTTAACAAACCAATCGATGAAATTTGAATTTTTTGCAACTTTCTGACGTGTTGAAATCCACACAGTATTTAGCATCGTTAAAGTTATCGCTAACATTTTTTCTAGATTTCCAGACTTCACTTTTCGTTCAATTTAACAAACCAATCGATTTGTTTGGAAAAAAAAATCATAAAATACCTATTTCGCGGTTTCATAATTCCTTCAATTTAATTTTATAGAGCTTCAAGTTAAACAAATTTTTAAGGCAGTTTATGTTTTTATTTATTATTTTTCGCGGAAAAGAATAAATTTTTGTGGTTTCTTACTCTTGAACATGCAGCATAAAACTGGCCAAACGCAAATATTTCTTTCTGGGGTCAAAATACAACTTTTTGAAACTTTTGGTCTTGTGATTTGTTTATAGTTTTGGCAAAGAAAGGTGAACAGGAAACTGGATTTTTGTATCT
>JBBBDQ010002210.1:32500-145000 GCA_037127315.1 Ascarosepion bandense | reverse complement strand
AATTAAAAACAGAATATTTATTTAAATACGAGTATCGGTAAAAATAATGTTCAAAATAATTCATTATATATATATATATATATATATATATATATATATATATATATAACACTCATGGTAGAAACCTGGGTATCGAAATAACTCGTTTAAAAATTGAAAATATTCAAAAGTTCTACAATATAATTGTATCGAACACTTTTTAAATGTGTACTGGTCTAACCCTATTATGACTAAAAAAATAAGTATCAAACAATCAATATATATGCCGCCTTCTACCGAGCGCCCATAGCTCAGAGGTAGAATCGCCGACTGACGCCATTTCGGTCAGGTTTCAATCCTGGGTAAAAAGCAATCGGATGTCTAACCGTACTGATGCAGCTCTGATACAGCGAAACAGATCTGTCTGCGGATGACTATATATATATATAAGGTATCATTTTCTTATTTTCTGTAATCTCTAGTAACTCCTTGCATTTTAATGGCATTTCTGCCATCTTCTATTTTTCCTGAAACCTGTTCTTTTATTGCCCTTTTACCTTACTAAATCTTCTAATATTCTTTCAATCCCAGCAAACACTTGCATTTTAATGACATCATTGTCATATTCTGTTTTCTTGAAAAATTATCTTTTATTACCTTTTTATCTCAATGTGTCTTCTTTTTCATTCCCGATAAATCCTTACATCTTAGTGGCATTATCGCCATCTCCTGTTTTACTGTAACCTGTTATTTTAATGCTCTTTCTTCTCACTAAAGTTTATTTTCTTACAGTTCTACTATCCTACAACTTCTTACTGCTATCGTCGCTATTTTCTGCTTTCCTGAAAACTGTTCTTTGATTGCCATTGACTCCTCACTAAATATTACTATTTTCTTTGAGTCCAAGTAAAGCGCTCATGTCTTAAAAGCATTATCCCTATCTTCTGCCGTCCGGAAACCCACAGTAACCCCCTCCGTTTTCGTGGCATTATTGCCATCTTCTATTTTTTCTGAAACCTGTTCTTTTATTACCAATTCTCCTCACTAAAACTTTTTATTTTCTTTTGCTTCCAACAACCCTGCTGAGTCTTAGAGGCATTATTGACGTCTTCTGCCTTCTTGAAACCTGTTCTTTTATTGACCTTTCTCCTCACTAAATCTTTTTTTATTTTCTTTTGCTTCCAACAACCCTGCTGAGTCTTAGAGGCATTATTGACGCCTTCTGCCTCTTGAAACCTGTTCTTTTATTACAAATTCTTTCACTAAATCTTTTTTTATTTTCTTTTGCTTCCAACAACTCGTTGAGTCTTGGAGGCATTATTGACGCCTCTGCCTTCTTGAAACCTTGTTCTTTTATTACAAATTCTTTTCACTAAATCTTTTTTTATTTTCTTTTGCTTCCAAATAACCCTGTTGAGTCTTAGAGGCATTATTGACGTCTTCTGCCTTCTTTGAACCTGTTCTTTTATTACAAATTCTTTCACTAAATCTTTTATTTTCTTTGCTTCCAACAACCTCATGAGTCTTAGAGGCATTATTGACGTCTTCTGCCTTCTTCTTGAAACCTGTTCTTTTATTACAAATTCTTTTCACTAAATTTTTTGACAACCTCTGCTGAGTCTTGTGGAGGTATTGACGTCTTCTGCCTTCTTGAAACCTGTTTCTTTATTACAAATTTTTTCACTAAATCTTTTTTATTTTCTTTGCTTCCAAATAACCCTGTTGGAAGTAGAGGGCATTATTGACGTCTTCTGCCTTCTTGAAACCTGTTCTTTTATTGACCTTTCTCCTCACTAAATCTTTTTTATTTTCTTTTGCTTCCAACAACCCCGCTGAGTCTTTAGCATTATTGACGTCTTCTGCCTTCCTTGAAACTCGTTCTTTTATTGCCAACAATTTCAAATCTTTTTATTTTCTTTTGCTTCCAACAATAACCCTTGCTGAGTCTTAGAGGCATTATTGACGTCTTCTGCCTTCTGAAACCTGTTCTCATTACAAATTCTTTTCACTAAATCTTTATTTTCGTTTCCAACAACCCTGCTGAGTCTTAGAGGCAAGTGCATTATTGACGTCTTCGCCTTCTAGAAACCTGTTCTTTTATTGACCTTTCTCACTAAATTCCTCTATTTTCTTTTGCTTCCAACAACCCTGCTGAGTCTTAAAGGCATTATTGACGTCTTCTGCCTTCTTGAAACCTGTTCTTTTATTGACTTTCTCTCACTAAATCTTTTTTTTATTTTCGCTTCCAACAACCTCAAGGAAGTCTTAGAGGCATTATTATCACTTTCTGCTCTCTCTCTTTGAAACCTGTTCTTTTACGTACCCTTTCACTAAATCTTTTATTTTTCTTTTGCTTCCAACAACTCCTGCTGAGTCTTAGAGGCATTATTGACGTCTTCCTGCTCTCTTTGAAACCTGTTCTTTTATTACAAATTCTTTCACCAAATCTTTTTATTTTCTTTTGCTTCCAACAACCCTGCTGAGTCTTAGAGGCATTATTGACGTCTTCTGCCTTTCAGAAACCTGTCTTCTTTATTGACCTTTCTCTCACTAAATCTTCTTATTTTCTTTGCTTCCAAATAACCCTGCTGAGTCTTAGAGGCATTATTGACGTCTTCTGCCTTCTTGAAACCCGTTCTCTTATTACAAATTCTTTTCACTAAATCTTTTTATTTTCTTTTGCTTCAACAAATCTTGCCGAGTCTTAGAGGCATTATTGACGTCTTCGCCTTCTAGAAACCTGTTCTTTATTGACCTTCTCCTCACTAAATCTTTCTATTTTCTTTGCTTCCAACAACCCTGCTGAGTCTTGTGAGGCATTATTGACGTCTCTGCCTTCTTGGAAACCTGTTCTTTTATTACAAATTCTTTTCACTAAATCTTTTTATTTTCTTTTTGCTTCCAACAACCCTGCTGAGTCTTAGAGGCATATTGACGTCTTCTGCCTTCTAGAAACCTGTCTTTTTATTGACCTTTCTCCTCACTAAATCTTTTGTTTTCTTTTGCCTCCAACAACTCCTGCTGAGTCTTAGAGGTATTATTGACGTCTTCTGCCTTCTTGAAACTCATGTCTTTATTGACCTTTCTCCTCACTAAATCTTTGTTTTCTTTGCTTCCAAATAACCCTGCTGAGTCTTAGAGGTATTGTCACGGCTTCTGTCTTCTAGAAACCTGTTCTTTTATTGACCTTTCTCCTCACTAAATCTTCTTATTTTCTTTTGCTTCCAACAACCCTGCTGAGTCTTAGAGGCATTATTGACGTCTTCTGCCTTCTTGAAACCTGTTCTTTTATTACAAATTCTTTTCACTAAATCTTTTTTATTTTCTTTTGCTTCCAACAACCCTGCTGAGTCTTAGAGGCATTATTGACGTCTTCTGCCTTCTAGAAACCTGTTCTTTTATTGACCTTTCTCCTCACTAAATCTTTTTTATTTTCTTTTGCTTCCAACAACCCTGCTGAGTCTTAGAGGCATTATTGACGTCTTCTGCCTTCTTGAAACCTGTTCTTTTATTGACCTTTCTCCTCACTAAATCTTTTTATTTTCTTTTGCTTCCAACAACCCTGCTGAGTCTTAGAGGCATTATTGACGTCTTCTGCCTTCTTGAAACCTGTTCTTTTATTGACCTTTCTCCTCACTAAATCTTTTTATTTTCTTTTGCTTCCAACAACCCTGCTGAGTCTTAGAGGCATTATTGACGTCTTCTGCCTTCTTGAAACCTGTTCTTTTATTGACCTTTCTCCTCACTAAATCTTTTTATTTTCTTTTGCTTCCAACAACCCTGCTGAGTCTTAGAGGCATTATTGACGTCTTCTGCCTTCTTGAAACCTGTTCTTTTATTGACCTTTCTCCTCACTAAATCTTTTTATTTTCTTTTGCTTCCAACAACCCTGCTGAGTCTTAGAGGCATTATTGACGTCTTCTGCCTTCTTGAAACCTGTTCTTTTATTGACCTTTCTCCTCACTAAATCTTTTTATTTTCTTTTGCTTCCAACAACCCTGCTGAGTCTTAGAGGCATTATTGACGTCTTCTGCCTTCTTGAAACCTGTTCTTTTATTGACCTTTCTCCTCACTAAATCTTTTTTATTTTCTTTTGCTTCCAACAACCCTGCTGAGTCTTAGAGGCATTATTGACGTCTTCTGCCTTCTTGAAACCTGTTCTTTTATTGACCTTTCTCCTCACTAAATCTTTTTATTTTCTTTTGCTTCCAACAACCCTGCTGAGTCTTAGAGGCATTATTGACGTCTTCTGCCTTCTTGAAACCTGTTCTTTTATTACAAATTCTTTTCACTAAATCTTTTTATTTTCTTTTGCTTTCAACAACCCTACTGAGTCTTAGAGGCATTATTGACGTCTTCTGCCTTCTTGAAACATGTTCTTTTATTACAAATTCTTTTCACTAAATCGTCTTTCACTTTCAGTAGCCACCCTTTTTGTGTCATAGCGGCATTATCGCCTTGCGGAGGATGAACTTATTTGTTTTTAAATATATTGAATGCCCATCAGTTTCCTCTCAGATGCATAGCAGTTTGAGGCAACAGTGATCTGTTTCTTTAGAAGGATACTGTGAACAGAATTAACGTAACATGGAAGTCTTGAATAAAATAGAAACAAAACCTCCTTTGAATCAGAAAGGAGGAATTGAAATTATATAACGTATAATGAGAAAAGAGGGTTTGAAAAATATAACACTCACAGATGATTTGGATAGCAAAACTGAAACAATGATTGACCTACCAGTAAATTTGTTGTGAGCCGTGATTGTTATGGTCCTGAACCAACACAGTCAGTCAGTTAAGTGCCATACGTAATACACGCTATGGGTGATCATGTCTCGAAAGCGACATGACTGAGTGGGCAGAAGATTATCCCGCAGTAGGTTGCCATTGCTTTCTGCGGTAGCTTTATTGCCAGCCAAGGCTATATAACCTAATCTGTCCTATTATTTAATCCATAACTGGAGGGAAGAGACGGATTAATACCTTTCCCAAGGTTATTTGCTCGCAATTGAATGCAAGGAGTTCAACTCGAATTCGAACTCGCCTCCCCGATTTCCAGTTGAATTCCTTGCATTCACTTGCTCGCAAATACCCTTGGTAAAGGTATTAATCCGTCTCTTGTTATCGTCCTGAACCAACACAGCACATAAAAAAACGATGATTTCTAAAAGTCTTGCACAATTCTTAAAATACTTGCTTGGTGGAGAAAAATCCAGACAGTATATCAGTCATCGGATTCAAATTCAGAGAGTTTCCTATAAAATGCCTGTTCTTAGGTAATTTTACTTCTTCTTCTTCTATGTGCCCTGTCCCTTCAGGACGTAGGCGATCATGGATCTCCACGTCTCCCTATCCCTTGTGGCTCTTAGTATGTTTGCTCCTGTTGCTCCTGGCAACCCCCGTTCCGTCATCCACCTGATCAGACCCTGCAGATATGTTATCCGCTGCCTTCCTCTGTCTCTCCTTCCTTCTATCTGTCCAGTCAGTATCAGGTTCTCCAGGCTCTTCTTCCTCATTGCATGTCCCAGGAACTTCAGTTGTCTCTTCCTGATGCTCAGTATTAATTTCCTTTTTGTTGCCATTCTTTCTAACACCTCGTCGTTGCTTGTATGCTCAGTCCACGATATCCGTAGCATCCTTCTGTAGAACCACATTTCGGCCGCTTCCAGTTTTGTCCTCATTTTCGATGATATTGTCCAGCATTCACAGTATTTTGGTATTTTTACTATAAAGTATGTCGTTGTTAATTTTTTAATATGAAAATTTATTGCTTGTACTTTTAGATTTTGATTTTTTTTTCTGGAGATTGACTGTTTGCCAATAGTTAAGACCGAAACCGATTCTAACACCCCAGGACAGAGTGAATCAGGGAACAATAACAGTTAAGAGGTGGTTACACGCTCCTCAAAATCTCCAATCCCCCAACCAGAAACGGGTGTAGTTTGTTGTCATACCCAGAAAAAAGAAAGAATTAATTAATTAATTAATTAACAAACCATAGAAATATTGATTGAATCGATCAATCAATCAACAAAACAAAGACAGAATGAATGAAAGGAAAGAAGCTTAACTAAACAATGAATGAAAGAAAAATTATTAAAAGAAAAATTGGACGAATGTTTGAATGAAAGAAAGAAATATTAAAACAATGATTGAACGAATTGGTGAATGAAATAATTTTAAAAAAAGATTGAACGAATGGTTGAATGAAATAAATAATTATTAAAAGAAAGGTTGAATGAATTGTTGAATGAAAAAAATTATTAGAAGAAAGATTGAACGAATGTTTGAATGAATGAAAAATTATTAAAAGAAAGATTGAACGAATGTTTGAATTAAAGAAAGAAATATTAAAAGAATGATTGAACGAATTGGTGAATGAAAGAAATAATTTAAAAAATATAGATTGAACGAATGGTTGAATGAAATAAGTAATTATTAAAAGAAGGATTAAACGAATGGTTGAATGAAAGAAATATTTAAATGAAAGATTGAATGAATTGTTGAATGAAGAAATTATTAGAAGAAAGGTTGAACGAATGGTTGAATGAAAGAAAGAAATATTAAAAGAATGATTGAACGAATTGGTGAATGAAAGAAAAATTATTAAAAGAAAAATTGAATGAATTGGTGAATGAAAGAAAGAATTATTAAAAGGAAGATTGAACGAATGTTTGAATGAAAGAAATATTTTTTTAAAAAGATTGAACGAATGGTTGAATGAAATAAATAATTTTTAAAAGAAAGATTGAATGAATTGTTGAATGAAAAAAAGTATTAGAAGAAAGATTGAACGAATGTTTGAATGAAAGAAAAATTATTAAATGAAAGATTGAACGAATGTTTGAATGAAAGAAAGAAATATTAAAAGAATGATTGAACGAATTGGTGAATGAAAGAAAAATTATTAAAAGAAAAATTGAACGAATTGGTGAATGAAAGAAAGAATTATTAAAAGGAAGATTGAACGAATGTTTGAATGAAAGAAATAATTTTTTTAAAAAGATTGAACGAATGGTTGAATGAAATAAATAATTATTAAAAGAAAGATTGAATGAATTGTTGAATGAAAAAATTATGAGAAGAAAGATTGAACGAATGGTTGAATGAAAGAAAGAAATATTAAAAGAATGATTGAACGAATTGGTGAATGAAAGAAAAATTATTAAAAGAAAAATTGAATGAATTGGTGAATGAAAGAAAGAATTATTAAAAGGAAGATTGAACGAATGTTTGAATGAAAGAAATAATTTTTTTAAAAAGATTGAACGAATGGTTGAATGAAATAAATAATTTTTAAAAGAAAGATTGAATGAATTGTTGAATGAAAAAAAGTATTAGAAGAAAGATTGAACGAATGTTTGAATGAAAGAAAAATTATTAAATGAAAGATTGAACGAATGTTTGAATGAAAGAAAGAAATATTAAAAGAATGATTGAACGAATTGGTGAATGAAAGAAAAATTATTAAAAGAAAAAATTGAACGAATTGGTGAATGAAAGAAAGAATTATTAAAAGGAAGATTGAACGAATGTTTGAATGAAAGAAATAATTTTTAAAAAAAGATTGAACGAATGGTTGAATGAAATAAATAATTATTAAAAGAAAGATTGAATGAATTGTTGAATGAAAAATTATGAGAAGAAAGATTGAACGAATGGTTGAATGAAAGAAAGAAATATTAAAAGAATGATTGAACGAATTGGTGAATGAAAGAAAAATTATTAAAAGAAAAATTGAATGAATTGATGAATGAAAGAAAGAATTATTAAAAGGAAGATTGAACGAATGTTTGAATGAAAGAAATAATTTTTTAAAAAAGATTGAACGAATGGTTGAATGAAATAAATAATTATTAAAAGAAAGATTGAATGAATTGTTGAATGAAAAAAATTCTTAGAAGAAAGATTGAACGAATGGTTGAATGAAAGAAAGAAATATTAAAAGAATGATTGAACGAAATGGTAAATGAAAAAAGAATTATTAAAAGGAAGATTGAATGAATGTTTGAATGAATAAAATAATTTAAAAAAAAGATTGAACGAATGGTTGAATGAAATAAGTAATTATTAAAAGAAGGATTAAACGAATGGTTGAATGAAAGAAATAATTAAATGAAAGATTGAATGAATTGTTGAATGAAAAAAATTATTAGAAGAAAGGTTGAACGAATGGTTGAATGAAAGAAAAATTATTAAAAGAAGGATTAAACGAATGGTTGAATGAAAGAAAAATTATTAAAAGAAGGATTAAACGAATGGTTGAATGGAGTAAATAAAAGAATAAATGAATGAAAGATTATAAGAAAGAAAGTGCAATGAAAAGAAAGATATTCGAATGGATGAAGAAAAGAAATTAAGAATGTGAAGAGATAAAGAGATAGAAATACACGAAAAAAAGTCATAAAAGAAAAAGCAGAATGAAAAGAGAACAAGGTCGAAACAAAGGCAAAAATATTCGGACAAAGGAAAAATCGAGGAAATAATAGGCGAAAGGAAAGAAAAAGTTTGATAGGAGAGGGAAAAATGTAGTTCCTGGGAAACATGCAAAATATCAGGCTGTCCCAAATGTTCGTAAACACTTGTAAAAAATTGAAATTTTACTTGCAAAAACAACAAAAATTATTGCTCAAATAAAGACCATCATTTTCCAAGCCTTTCTGCCATCGATCTGCAAGCTTTCGGATCTGGTCAAAGTACCATTCAGCCGGCTTCGAATCAAAGAATTCTTTACACGCTTCCTCGACTTTGATGAAGCACAGTGAGGACTGTAGGCTGGATATGGCAGAACCTCAACGCCGCCCAGCTCTTCAAACTTGTCTTTCGTCATCCTGGCGGTGTGTGGCTTGGCATTGTCCTGCTGCATCGAAGCGCGCTTTCGGTTGATCAGAGCCGGGTACTTTTGCTTCAACTTTTCGTAGACCCGCTCAAGTTACTGACAGTAAAGTTCGGCACTGATGGCACGACCATTCAAAACCAACTCAAAATAAGCTCCACCAAACGCACAACATGACTTTCTTGCCGAATCGATCTTGTTTTGGAACCGACGGTGTCTCTTAACCTTTCTGAACCCATCGCTTGTCTCGATTTTGCTGGACCAGATAGATCCATTTCGCAAGTGTTTACGAACGTTTGGGACAACCTAATAACAAGAAAACGAAAAAGTTTACATCAAAAGGTAGAGATAGCGCAATAATACATTCCTCCTTACATATCATGTGTGGGCCGCAGCTGAGCAACAAAACTTCTTGTCACACCAAAGAGGAACTGAAGGTAATGATATGGTAGCATTCACCATTTTAAACAAGGAGCCCATTCAGAAGAGAAGCAAGAGATTCCAAAGTTGTATGGAGGCCGTAATTGAAACCAATGACGATTTTAAGATATTTTTGTGTAAGTTTGTTAAATATGTCTGTTAAAATGAGGTGTCAGTATTTTTTTCATTTTTGTATAATTTAGACAATATATATATTTTGTATAATTCAGACCATATATATATATATATATATATATATATATATATATATTCAGAAATTATAACATGAATATTTTATAATATCACTACAAAAATAGTTATTTTGTTTTGACACTACTTGTGTCTTATCAAGTAGTGTCGAAACAAAGCATATTTATGTTATAGTTTCTACATAAATATTATTAGCTCTAGTTTGTATTGAGCACCTTTTTAACAATAGTGTTTCTTTGAATACGGAATACTATTTCATCCATACCTACCCTATACTTATATATATATATATATATATATATATATATATATATATATATATATATATATATATAGTAATTAATTATTATTATCATTATGGCATACTACAACTTGATAACTATCAAGTTGCAGTATGCCATTTTAATAATAATTACCATATTTATGCTCTACTTTTGTATTGAGCACATTTTAAAGTAAACATTTAACTGTGATGTGGAATTAACATTCACACATACACACATATCATTATTATCATCAATATTATTTACTTGGACACCTACGCTTATTTCTATCAGGCGTGTTTTCAGCAATGAGATACGCATTTTTCATCTCTTCGGCACGTGATACATACTTCTTTTCAACGCAGTTTGGTACGGTTATTTAAGACGACTCACACGTGTTGACCGGCAGTTGGGCCTCACTATCGGCCGGTGATAGCGGAATCGTATGTGCAACAGTTTTTCCCAACTCGAGCGAGACCACTGCTATTCAGTATGGCAGAGAGACGTCTGTTTAGTTCTTGCTCTCACACATCCGCACTAATTGCAGGTCGCAATTAAGCGCGAATTTTATTTCTTACATACATGTGCACACACATATTACAAACTGCAATTGGAACTGATTTCAACTCAAGAACATTATGTATTTCTTCTTTTCAGAACTTTATTCCAATTGAATATTTCACTTTTATCTTAATGTTAAAAGGGAGAGCATTTCTTCTTCCTTTATTTGCATGAATATTCAACCATCTTTGTAACCTTGTCTTAATACATGTTTATTCCGGTTACTTTGGCTTTCATCGTTGTTTCTTGTTTCCTGTGTCATGTATGTTCAATCATATTGCGTTGAGTCGAATTATGAATATAAATATCGTTAGCGGATACCCCGGTATCGTCTGCTACAAACGTAGTTGGTGGAAAACATGCGAAATGACAAGAAAACGAAAACATTTACGTCAAAAGGCAGAGATAAAAACATAAGACAAGAAAAGGAAAAGAGATTTCAAGCAAATCAATAATTTTGCTAGTCTTATAATATATAAAGCATTTAAATTTGCGCAAGAAACAAACAGTTATCTTCAACAAAATCTGCTTCATGGCTAAAGAAATCAACGCAAGTTATAGCAATACATTAGGTAGACTGAACAATATGTCGTGAAGAATTCCGAAAAAATGTTGCAGTATAGAGATTTATTGGTTCATGCTCAAAAACAGATCAAGATAGATAGATAGATAGATAGATAGATAGATAGATAGATAGATAGATAGATAGATAGATAGAAATGGACAGACCAGATAGATAGATAGATAGATAGATAGATAGATAGATAGATAGATAGATAGATAGATATGAACAGACCGAGATAGATAGATAGATAGATAGATAGATAGATAGATAGATATGAACAGACCGAGATAGATATGAACAGACCAAGATAGATATGAATGACCAAGATAAGATAGATAGATAGATAGATAGATAGATAGATAGATAGATAGATAGATAGATATAGAACAGACCGAGATAGATATGAATAGACCAAGATAGATAGATAGATAGATAGATAGATAGATAGATAGATAGATAGATAGAACAGACCGAGATAGATAGATAGATAGATAGATAGATAGATAGATATGAACAGACCGAGATAGATATGAATAGACCAAGATAGATAGATAGATAGATAGATAGATAGATAGATAGATATGAACAGACCGAGATAGATAGATAGATAGATAGATAGATAGATAGATAGATAGATAGATAGATAGATAGATAGATAGAATGGACAGACCGATAGATAGATAGATAGATAGATAGATAGATAGATAGATAGATAGATAGATAGATAGATATGGAAGGATGGATGGAACAAAGGAAAAACTAAACCATTCCAAATCTGATTCCGTTTCTAAATCAACGAAACAATGCCGCCAAAAATCCTGCGATAAATTCAAAAGAATAAAAAGAAAATAGAAATGAAGAAAAATCTTCGTTTCATGCGGCGACAGTTCGGCACAGTTTGTTTCCTCGCACGATCGGTTTTTATTGAGGGAGACGGCATGGGCGTGAAAGGAAATCAACTTGCACCTGTCAACATGATCGAAGAGGGAGCCTGCATACTTTCTTTTTAAGTCCCTCTCACTCTCACAACCACCAATAACACCACCCAAGGCGGGCAGATTGCCATTTTCTTCCTCGTAGTTGGTTTGTCTGTTCTACTTGTATATGGGTTTATAACTGTACCAATTCCCGACGCAGGCACGCGCGCACAGGATATACACTTTGACAATAAGAGGCTTAATCGTTTCTTTTTTTTTTTTTTTGCCGATGTTCAGTCTTAGATACTTAGAAAGAGAGAGAGTTAAAATTAGAAAAACATGGGTATAAACAAATTAGATAGATAGATAGATAGATAGATAGATAGATAGATAGATATGAACAGACCAAGATAGATAGATAGATAGATAGATAGATAGATATAGATAGATAGATAGATAGATAGATAGAATAGAACCAAGATAGATAGAGTAGATAGATAGATAGATAGATAGATAGATAGATAGATAGATAGATAGATAGATAGATATGAACAGACCAAGATAGATAGATATGAACAGACCAAGAAGATAGATAGATAGATAGATAGATAGATAGATAGATAGATAGATAGATAGATAAGAACAGATAGATAGATAGATAGATAGATAGATAGATAGATAGATAGATAGATAGATAGATAGATATGAACAGGGTGAGATGAAGATTAAATCCATATTCTCATTTTATTCAACATAGATAACATGAATTAATTCCAAACTAAAATATTGTAAATATTAATTTAGTTTGAAAAAAAAAAGCATTCAAAATCTCACGTCCTCATATTCTTACATTAGAAATATAATTGTGTCATTACCCACATAAATTGCCTGTCTTTTCAGCAAACCTGATGAATATATATGAGCGTTCCCATACTTAAGAATAACTGGACAATCAACAACATATTTTGTCATGTATATAAAATCATGCATTTGCAATGATAAGAATAACTGGACAATCAACAACATATTTTGTCATGTATATAAAATCATGCATTTGCAATGATAAATATTTCAGGGGACACGTCGATTAAGATAAGTTTTCTGTTTTCCTTTATATTACGGAAATTAACGAAGATTAACGAAATGGTTATAAACATGCCGAGATTTTGAAATTATTTTTTTGAACATTATTTTTTATTGATACTCGTATTTAAGTAAATGCGCTGTTTATAATCAAACAATGGTCGAGAGGTCTAAGACGCGCCAGATCAATTAGTGGCGTCCCCTACATGGATAGAGGTCGTAGGCTCTAATCCTGCTGAACCGATAGAAATAAAGAAATAATACTGTTTGATTATGAACAGAAAATATACTTAAATACGAGTATCGATCAAAAATAATGTTCAAACAAATCATTTCAAATTGTCGGTTGTTTATAACCATTTTCGTTAATCTTCGTTAATTTCCGTAACATGATGATTATTGTAAATAATCAGGCCGGTAGATATAAATATATAATACTGTTTTATTATGAACTGAATATCTACTTAAATACGAGTATCGATCAAAAGTAATGTTCAGACAAATCATTTCAAATTGTCGGTTGTTTATAACCAGTTTCGTTAATATTCGTTAATTTCCGTAACATGTTTACATTTGTTGACATTACAATACATTTCAGAAGCAGATATGGTTATTACGATGAATCGAAAACTGTGTTATATAGACTTGATTTGAGTTGATTTGGTTCAGACCGTTGGTCATTCGTGGTCGAGAGGTCTAATCGCGCCAGATCAATGGGTGGCTACTCCGATGTGGATAGGGGTCGCAGGTTCGAATCCTGCCGAATGACTCACATTTTCGTAGCAATAATTTATCGTAATTAATCAGGCCAGGAGAAATAATTATATAATAGTGCTTGATTATAAACAGAATTTCAAATTGTTGGTTGTTTAAAGAGGATTTCCTTAATTTCCGTAATATATATATATATATATATATATATATATATATATATATAACTCCAAAGAAAACCGATACCCAATGAAAATAATTTTTTTTAAAATCTTTCTTGAGGATTTTATTTGATCGTTTTTTATATATAATCGTGTGGCTCCAAGCAAGGTATTTTACTGCCACTGTTGTGCAGGGGTTACATAGAAATGTTATGAGAAAAAGCGACAGGTTACAGGGGGTGTCAGTAAGTGGGTAAGAGAAGGATGATAATACTCATGAAAGTGGAGTAGAATGGACAGAGAAACGAGCATGAGAGAGAGAGAGAGGATGCAAATTAATGAGATAGGAGATTACTATTGACTTCACATTGAAATTCTTGGAGATTGTAGCTGTCGGGAAAGCAAGTAAGCTGAAAGGAATTCCACAGTCGGGAAGTGCGAGAAAAGAAGCTGATGGAGTAGAATTTGCGTTTACAATTCATTGGTTTCACAGTAAAAGGGTGGGACCTAGTTGCTAATCTTGTGGCTCGAGGAATCTTATATATACGGGGTACCAGTGAGCTAAGTTCATCGGAGCAGAAGCCGTGAAAGTATTTATAGAAGAGACACAGGGAAGCTACATTTCGCCGGTGAGAAAGTGACTGCATCTGAGCTGCAAAGTCGGGATCGATCACATTACAGATTCTCAGTTGGATTTTGTCAAGGACACCTAGGTGAATGGTAGGAGCACCCGGCCAGATATGGCAACAATATTCAATGCACGGTCGGATGGTAGATTTGTATATGTGCAGGATTGTTTTAGACGGGAAAAACTTCCTGGCCCTGCACACCGAACCGAACTTTTTAGCAGCGGATTTAGCTATGGGTTCTATATAGTTATTTCACTTGAGGTCTTATATGAGAATTAAACCGAGGAGGCTCTGTGTTTTACTTTCAGGCAGACTAGCCTGATCTATGCTAATGGGCGGGAGGAACGATTGTCTGTGATGGTTAATAGATAGCAGCTTCCTTTTGGAAGCATTAAAATTTACGATCCATTTCTTACCCCAGTTCACCACGGATTGGAGGTTCTTTTCAAGCTTGGCAGCAAGGTTTGCTTTGTCAGCCTTGGTAGATTTTTGACCGAGACGAGAGTAAACCGAAGTGTAGTCAGCATATATGCCTACTTGGTATCTTATTACATCGGGGAGACTGTTCATATAAATAAGGAAAAGCGTAGGACTTAGAATAGAGCCTTGAGGGACACTGGCGTTCGGGTGATAGTATTGGGAGGCTTGTCTGTTTAATACTACATGAGTTAGTCAGTTTTATTGTCCTTAAGGACACAAGGCCAAGTGGATATAGACGTTGGTTAGTTCCTGTGACTTGACCCAAATAGTTGTGAGTTCAATACCAAACTACAGCAGTGGTGAAAAATTAATTCACAACGTTAGTGGGAGATAACTCATGACTTCCAGAAGGGAAATTACTAAGCAAGGGATGAGAATGATATACCCCAGTAATTGTAATAAAAAGTTCAGTTCGAAATTCCTAGCACCTGAAGAGGACCAGAGCGTACAACGGCTGAAACGTCGTACAAATGGCAACAAAGATAAGGACAATAGTCCGAATAATATAAATACTGTCAATACTACCGCATATCAGAAATATAAACAAATAGAATGATCTATTATTAAACGTCGTACAAATGGCAACAAAGATGAGGACAATAGTCCGAATAATATAAATACTGTCAATACTACCTCATATCAGAAATATAAACAAATAGAATGATCTATTATTAAACATCTTACAAATGGCAACAAAGGTGAGGACAATAGTCCGAATAATATAAATACTGTAAATACTACCTCATCTCAGAAATATAAACAAATAGAATGATCTATTATTAAACGTTGTACAAATGGCAACAAAGGTCAGGACAACAGTCCGAATAATGTAAATACTGTAAATACTACCTCATCTCAGAAATATAAACAAATAGAATGATCTATTATTAAACGTTGTACAAATGGCAACAAAGATGAGGACAATAGTCCGAATAATATAAATACTTTAAATACTACCTCATATCAGAAATATAAACAAATAGAATGATCTATTATTAAACGTTGTACACATGGCAACAAAGATGAGGACAATAGTCCGAATAATATAAATACTGTAAATACTACCTCATCTCAGAAATATAAACAAATAGAATGATCTATTATTAAACGTTGTACAAATGGCAACAAAGATGTGGACAATAGTCCGAATAATATAAATACTGTCAATACTACCTCATCTCAGAAATATTTACAAATAGAATGATCTATTATTAAACGTCGTACAAATGGCAACAAAGATGAGGACAATATTCCGAATAATGTAAATACTGTACTTACTACCTCATCTCAGAAATATAAACAAATAGAATGATCTATTATTAAACGTTGTACAAATGGCAACAAAGATGAGGACAATAGTCCGAATAATATAAATACTGTAAATACTACCTCATATCAGAAATATAAACAAATAGAATGATCTATTATTAAACATCGTACAAATGGCAACAATGATGAGGACAATAGTCCGAATAATGTAAATACTGTAAATACTACGTCAGCACAGAATTATAAACAAATTGAATGATTTATTATTAAACGTCGTACAAATGACAGCATAGATGAGGACAATAGCCCGAATAATATAAATACTGTAAATACTCCCTCATCTCAGTAATATAGAGAATTAAAATGATCTATTATTAAACGTCGTACAAATGGCAACAAAGATGAGGACAATAGTCCGAATAATATAAATACTGTAAATACTACCTCATCTCAGAAATATAAACAAATAGTATGATCTATTATTAAACGTTGTACAAATGGCAACAAAGATGTGGACAATAGTCCGAATAATATAAATACTGTCAATACTACCTCATCTCAGAAATATAAAGAAATAGAATGATCTATTATTAAACGTTGTACAAATGGCAACAAAAATGAGGACAATAGTCCGAATAATATAAATACTGTAAATACTACCTCATCTCAGAAATATAAACAAATAGAATGATCTATTATTAAACGTTGTACAAATGGCAACAAAGATGAAGACAATCGTCCGAATAATGTAAATACTGTAAATACTACCTCATCTCAGAAATATTAACAAATAGAATGATCTATTATTAAAAGTCGTACAAATGGCAACAAATATGAGGAGTCTATTCCAATTAATAACATCTCAAATATATATACAAATTCACAAAAGCAATCAAAAGCTTTTTAAATTATATGTCTTAGTTTTATTGCATTTTTTTTATTTTAAGGTTCACATTAAACTTTCTAAATTTAGGTCATGTTTTACAAAAATAAACTGATGATTTAAATTCTCCAGGAACGTGTACTTCGGTCAGTTAAGTGCCATACGTGATACACGCTTGAGCGATCATGTTTCGAAAGAGACATGACTGACTGGACAGAAGATTATCCCGCACTAGGTTGCCATTGCTTTCTGTGGTAGACTGGTTGCCAGCCAAGGCTATAGAACCCAATCTGTACTGTTATTTGACTCATATCTAGAGGAAGAAGATATGTATTATATTATTAAGTAGTAATTAGAGGGGGATCAGTTTATTACTTCATAACAATAGAAAATGATCCCCCACTTTATGCCCAGTAGCAGTCTTAATCATGTTTCTAACTATTATATTTAGTCAATCAGTTAAATGCCATACGTGATACACGCTTGAGAGATCATGTCTCGAAAGAGACATGACTGACTGGGCAGAAGATTATCCCGCAGTAGGTTGACATTGCTTTCTGTGGTAGACTGGTTGCCAGCCAAGGCTATAGAACCCAATTTCTACTGTTATTTGACTCATATCTAGAGGAAGAAGATATGTATTATATCATTAAGTAGTAATTAGAGGGGGATCAGTTTATTACTTCATAACAATAGAATATGATCCCCCACTTTATGCCCAGTAGCAGTCTTAATCATGTTTCTATCTACTATCTAGTCAGTTAAATGCCATACGTGATACACGCTTGGGCGATCACCTCTCGAAAGAGACATAACTGACTGGGCAGAAGATTATCCCGCAGTAGGTTGCCATTGCTTTCTGCGGTAGACTGGTTGCTGACCAAGGCTATAGAACCCAATCTGTTCTGCTATTTAACCCATAACTGGAAGAAAGAGGCGGATTAATACCTTTCCCAAGGGTATTTGCGCCTAAGTGAATACAATGGATTCAACTGGATAAATATTAAACCCTTAAATTCTGACATTTCCTATGTAACCGCCTGCGCTATAGTGGCAGTGGAATGTCTTGCTTGGGGTGACACGATTAAAAAAAAAAAATAATAATTTTCTAAAAAGGTGGGAAGAGTAAGAAATGTAAAAATTATTTTTAGCCAAATTTTTTAAAATATAAACATTTCTAAAATAATTTCATTCATTTTTTCATAAAGCCTAAAAGTTTCATTAACATTCTCCAATTAAAGAATAAAGAATGAGTAGTAAACGTTTAAGAACCTAATACGTTTCACTTTTTCTAAAGCTTCACCAGGAAATGAGATGTTGAGAAAAAGAAGAAAGAATTTCTAGTGGTTTTTACTCTTCTGTTGTTTGATCTTCATTGCTCAATTATATTTTACGGTCACTCGAATCTTTAAACAAAGGTCAATACAATTTGTGGCGCTTTGAATTCAAGGAGAGACGACGCGTCCTTCGAAATTCAAAAGTATTAACGGATTCCAAGAATAGCTGAAAAAAAAAACGTGAATATTTCTTTATGTATATCTAGTTTGTCTATGTAGGCATCAGATGATAGTGTATATTCGTAACTCTGTCTATCTGTGTGTATGTGTGTGTGTGTGTGTGTGTAGTAGTAGTAGTAGTAGTAGTAGTCATTATATTTGTTGGTTTGTCGTGAGCTTATTTACGAATGTTTTACGTCCATACTGTTTGTTTTAATAAGATATACGTAAGATCGGTGATTCCCAACATACGCCCCACAGTGGGCAATTTGATATTTTAGGGGGCAATTCGATTGTTAGTTGTTTTGCTACTTGAGACTAAAGCTGACTAATAAAGCATAAGGGTCTCACTAACTGACTAACTTTATATTCAGTCAGTCAGTTAAGTGCCATGCGTGAAACACGCTGGGGCGATCATGTCTCATTCGAGACATGACTGATTAGGCAGAAGACTATGCCGCAGTAGGTTGCCATTGCATTCTGCGGTAGACTGATTGCCAGCCAAGGCTATAGAACTCAATCTGTCCTGTTATTTAACCCATAACTGGAAGGAAGAGATAGATTATATTACATTATTATATTAAATATAATTAGGGGGTCAGTTTATTACTTCATAACTATAGAAAACCGATCCCCCACTTTATGCCCAGTAGCAGTCTTAATTGTATTTCCAACTATTATATACAGTCAGTCAGTTTAGTGTCATACGTGATACACGCTTTGGGTGATCATGTCTCGAAAGAGACATGACTGACTGGGCAGAAGATTATACCGCAGTAATTTGCCATTGCTTTCTGCGGTAGACTAGCTGCCGACCAAGGCTACAGAACCCAATCTGTCCTGTTATTTAACCCATAACTGGAGGGAAGAGAAGGATTAATACCTTTCCCAAGGTTATTTGCGCGGAAGTGAATGCAATGAATTCTACTGAAATTCGAACTCGGCTCCCCGATTTCTAGAATCGTAATAATAAGATATGTATTATATTATTAACTAGTAATTAGAGGGTGATCAGTTTATTACTTCATAACAATAGAAAACAGATCCCCCAGTTTATACCCAGTAGAAGCCATAATCATGTTCCTAATTATTATATTATTCTTATAGACTGGTTGCCAACCAAGTCTATAGAACGAAATCCTACTACTACTAGAAAATAATAGATAAGCAACCCACTATAGTATAATTCAACCCTCGAACTGGGACTAGCAACGGTCATTGCGGTAACAGTATTGGCTATCTACTGGCTATCTCCAAGCGACTCTGTCTCAACTCTATCTCTGCCACCACCTCTTGTGAGGGGAAGTATATGTAGTAGTTGGAAGAGTTCCTGCCGATGGATGGGTGATGCCACCATGACAAATAGATTAAGTCGCATTATGGTACTTGAATATAAATGCTGGACCCCTCCTTCATTTATTTGTGTTCTGGTCGCTTGAAGACCCCGAGGAGCGTGAAAGTTTAGTCGCGACTCGAGCCTTATTTTCTTGAGGATTGATGCTCTGAAGTGTTTTTCTTCTTCTTTTCTCTATCTGGGTAGACTAGAAGATGGGTACTTTTATTTACTGCTTACTTATGTGTTTGCTTTTTAGTATTTTCGTATGTTTAAATTTATTTTTTGTCCAAGGGTTTTTTATTTTTAGGTTTTCTGGCTGGTAGGCTTTTGGTCGGACGAACACGACAGTTGTGGGTATACGAACGGCGACGGTCACCCTTTCGTTGAGATAATCACGGAAGTTACGTGGCGGCTGGTGCATGATAGAGTTTCGAATGGCAGTTGCAATGTAGAGCCCAAAGAAAGGCGCCTCTAGCTCACAGTGGTTGGATCTTCAAGAAAAAAAAATAAGTATAGCCTAACCAGGTTTATTGAGAAACTATCGTAACACCAGATTCCACTTCGGGAAATATTACTGGTAAGTTTCCCGTTTGCTCAATTATTCTGAAGCATAAGAACGCTAATATCTATCTATCTATCTATCTATCTATCTATCTATCTATCTATCTATCTATCTATCTATCTATCTATCTCGGTTTGTTCATATCTATCTATCTATCTATCTATCTATCAATCTATCTATCTATCTATCTATCTATCTATCTCGGTTTGTTCATATCTATCTATCTATCTATCTATCTATCTATCTATCTCGGTTTGTTCATATCTATCTATCTATCTATCTATCTATCTCGGTTTGTTCATATCTATCTATCTATCTATCTATCTATCAATCTATCTATCTATCTATCTATCTATCTATCTATCTATCTATCTATCTCGGTTTGTTCATATCTATCTATCTATCTATCTATCTATCTATCTATCTATCTATCTCGGTTTGTTTCTATCTATCTATCTATCTATCTATCTATCTATCTATCTATCTATCTATCTATCTCGGTTTGTTCCTTATCTATCTATCTATCTATCTATCTATCTATCTATCTATCTATCTATCTCGGTTTGTTCATATCTATCTATCTATCTATCTATCTATCTATCTATCTATCTATCTATCTCGGTGCATTTCTTTCTATCTATCTATCTATCTATCTATCTATCTATCTATCTATCTCGGTTTGTTCATATCTATCTATCTATCTATCTATCTATCTATCTATCTATCTATCTCGGTTTGTTCATATCTATCTATCTATCTATCTATCTATCTATCTATCTATCTCGGTTTGTTCATATCTATCTATCTATCTATCTATCTATCCTCGGTTTGTTCATATCTATCTATCTATCTATCTATCTATCTATCTATCTATCTATCTATCTCGGTTTGTTTCTATCTATCTATCTATCTATCTATCTATCTATCTATCTATCTATCTCGGTTTGTTCATGTATCTATCTATCTATCTATCTATTTTTAATATCTCTCTAGGTATAAAGTTCTAATCCCGGAAGATGCCGATATGAGATTATGTTGATGCATATTTTGCTTTTTGTCCAATTTTTTTTTTAATTTTTTATTTTTAGGTCTTTTAGGCTGGTCGGACCAACATGGCAGAAACTATCGTAACTCCAGATTCCTCTTTGGGAAATATTACAGCTAAGTTTCCCGTTTCCCGTTTGCCCAATTAAATTTCTACTGCACCAATATGAGGACGTGAGATTATGTTGTTGCATATATGTTATCATTTCTCTGTGTTGGACGTCTCTCTCTCTCTCTCTCTCTCTCTATATATATATATATATATATATATATAACTTTTTGTATGACATAGCACTATAAAACTCTCTCTGAGAACAAAATATGTGGCGAACCTGAAGCAAACTACCACCACGTTTAATTTCGTTGGTTTTAATTTTTTTTTTTCTTACTTTTTTTAGCCAGTCCTATCAATTGTTACTTAAACTTTCCGATTATTAAAAACATTTTGAAAAACTACAATATTTAAATCACTTTGTCATGGGGGTTCAGTTTCTCTTACAACGTTATAGTAAATCAATCCTCCATTTTGGAACCACTCTCGTTGGGATCGCTTTGTTTATGTTAATTTCGTTGTTTTTCTTTTTTTTTTTCTTCTTTTTTTAGCGCAGTTCTATCGATTGTTACTTAAACTTTCCGAATTTCCAAAAACAATTTGAAAAATTACAATATTTAAACAAATTTGGTGGGGGGTCAGTTTCTCAAAGTAAATCGATCCTCTATTTTCAACCACTGTAAGATTGTATGAGAAACTGTTCACCCCCCACTAAAATTGTTTAAATATTGAAATGTTTGCTAATTTTTTTGTCATTCGTAAAGTTTAAGGTGTAAAAGACAATATTGTACTGAAAAAAGTCCTAAAATTTGATAATAAACACATTTTCAGGTGGCGGTAATGTCGTACCGGCGACTGGTTTCAAAATGGAGGCTCGATTTACTATAACGTTGTATGAGAAACTGATCCCCTGCAGAAAATGTTTAAATATTGAAATTTTTCAATTTTTTTTTCTTTTTGTTAATCGTAAAGCTAAAGTGGGTAATCGATAGGACTGTGCCGAAAAAAAAAATGAAAAACAACGAAATTAAATGTGGTGGTAGTCTGCTTCAGGTCTGCCAAATATGTTCGCCATTCTCGAAGGAGACTTGACTAACTGGGCAGAATATTTTCTTGCTGTTGGTTGCCATTACTTTCTGCGGTAGACTGGTTGACAAACAAGGCTATAGAACCCACTTTGCTCTGCTATTCAATTCTTTTATCAAGATCAGTCAGTTAAATGCCATACGTGATACACGCTTGGGTGATCATGTCTGGAACGAAATATGACTGGACAGAAAATTTTTTCGTAGTTGGTTTTTATTTCTTTCTGCGGCAGACTGGTTGCCACCCAATGCTACAGAAACCAATATATCCTGACATTTAACCCATAGCTGGAGGGAAAGAGACGAATTAATACCTTTCCGAAGGTTATTTGCGCGTAAGTGAATGCAACCACCTAAATATTAAAGCGAAAAATAGACAAGAAATGAATTTAATTCTTTATTAGATGCAACAATTGAGCTAATTCTGTAGACTTTAATAATAGAGATTACTCATGAGAATATAACCAATGCCTTTGCATACATAGTAAAATATGGCCGCCAATTTGTAAAGGTATGGGCTTGTTGGCTCTTGTTGTATATATGTACATAATGATTTTTAAAAACTCTTTTTTACATGGGACAATAGACTTAATTTAATGGATAAAATCCTTGGTAATTCACGAAGAAACTACAACTGATGCCATTGCAAAATTACTTAAATATAAGGATCACGTGTTGTCGGCGCAGCTTGTGATACGTTTATTAGGAGATACTTCCAATGAAAGATTTAAAAAAGCAGAATTCTTTCTTATATAAGACAATAGACTTAATTGTAGAGCTAAAAATCATCCATTTCTTGCACGGACAATTCTTAAAAAAGTATTTCAAAATTACTTAAATATGGCCGTCATTTTCTGAAAAATTTAAAACAGTATGAAAGTATAAACATAGAGTTTTTTAATAAATATATCAGCAATACATTTTTATATAGAGTTACCAACAACATCTATTCATAGTTGAATTACAAGCAATGCTTTTTAAGGTCGAATGACCAGAATGTTTGGCAGATTATTAAGAGACAGGAAGATTGCGTTGGAAACAAAGAAAAGATTATTGACCTGTTACGTGATACCTGTTCTTTTTGTTTCCATCATTTCCAAGACCTCATCATTGCTCACATGCTCGATCCATGATATTCGCAGCATCCTTCTGTAGAACCACATTTCAGATGCTTCAAGTTTTTTCTTCATCTTTGATGGTATTGTCCAGCATTCACTGCCATATGGACAGCACGTAGCAATCCAGTACTCTCTTTGTAGTTTCTAGCAAAATTGTCCTGTTTCTTAATACTTTACTCAACTTCTGGAATGCTTCCTTCGCCATGCCAATTCGCCTTCGGATCTCTGTGTCGCACTTTCCGTCTTCGGTTATAACGCTTCCCAGGTATTTAAATTTTTGTACCTGCTTGATTCTGGTATCCCCGACCTGTATTTGGCATTTTGGGCTGCCCTTTTTACTGATGACCATGAATTTGGTTTTCGTACAGTTTATTTCTAGTCCTTTCTTGTTACTTTCTTCCGCTACCTTCTGTAGGAGGCCTTGTAGTTTCCTTTCTGTGTCTGCTATCAGCACTGTATCATCTGCGTACTTTAGGCTGTTTAAATTGAGGCCTCCGATTACGAATCCAGGCATAACTTCTAGGGTCCTCAAAATATTCTCGCTGTACAAGTTGAACAGATCCGGTAAAAAGACACATCTTGTCTTACGCCCCTTTCTATCTTTGTATATCTACTCAATTCATTACCTGTCCTTATGCAAGCGGTTTGCTGCCAGTAAAGATTCTTGATTACTCTCAAGTCTTTCCCAAATATGTCAAGGCTGCCGTGCATCTCCATCAGTTCTTTGTGGCGTATTTTGTCAAACACCTTCGCATAATCAATGAAGCTCAGGTGTAAGTCCTTCTTCATTTGCGTTGCCCTTTCGGAGAGCATCCTAATCATAAATACGGTATTCCTTGTTCCAGTATCTTTGACGAAACTGCACTGTTCTTGTCCTATCTCTGGACTGATTCTGCTTCTCGCTCTATTCATCAGGATTCGGACGATTAGTTTTGTTATATGGCTCATAAAATTGATGATTCTGTGGAGTTCGCACTCGTTTGCTCCTGGCTTCTTAGGTAGTGCTATGAAGATAGACTTGCTGAGATCATCTGGTATAAACCCACTATTATAAATTTCATTTATTATTTCAGTAATTTTTTCTATACCAAATTCTTCCAGGTCTATCAGCAGCTCTATGACTATGCTGTCTGGTCCAGTTACTTTGTTTCTATTCAGTTTGGCTATTGCAGATTCCACTTCAGACTTTAATATTTCCGGTCCGTCCTCATCTTTGCGTATTATTGGTTGCTCTCTCTTGTCGTGGAAAAGATCTTTTAAATATTCTTCCTATTGTTGTAGTATTTCCTCTTTCTGCAAAATGATTGTTACATCCTTAGATTTTAGACATCCTGTTGAAGAGCAGGTTTTTTTGTCCTGTAAGTTCTTTTATTTCCTTATGCATGTCTGCTTTATTATTCCTGCTCAAACTCTCTAATTCTGTACAGTTGTCATTGAGCCATTTCTCTTTAGCCTGTCTACATTATTTTCTTTTTTCCTTGTGTAGTTACCTGTACTCCATTTCATGTCTTGATATCATTTTCTGCCTCCTTTGCATCATTTCCAGAATCTCTTCTGTCATCCACTCGTTTTTCTTTCTGAGCTTATTTTTCTTTGGGGCAATGTTCTTTGCTGATGTCAGTATTGCTTCCTTTAGCAGGTCCCATTTTGAGTATCCTTTCCTAGTTTGTTTTTCGTATGTGGCTTTTACGCTGTTAGTGTATTCTTTCTGTAGTTTGAGGTCATTCACGAGTGCGTGGTATATCAGTTTTGGTGCTGCATTAGGCTTCTTTAATCTCCGGAGTTTCACTTTTCATTTGCAGATGACTGGGACGTGGTCGTTTCCACAGTCAGCACCTGGATAGGCTTTGCTTTTAACCACTGCATTTCTGAATCTGCTGTTAATGGTTATGTAGTCTATCTGTTTTTTTTTTGTGTCACCTCCTGGGCTTCTGCATGTCCATAGACGTCGTGGGTGTTCTTGAAACCAGGTGTTAGTTATTACCTGGTCATTTGCCATGCACCATTGCACCCATTTTTTCTCCTCGTTCGTTGCGGATTCCTAAACCAAAGTTTCCAGTTGTCATACCTTCCCTCTCCTTGCCTACTTTGGCATTCAAATCTCCCATGATGATCCTGATTTCTTGGCTTTTACATTGAGCCTTAGCCTTCTCTAGAGTAGAGTAAAAAAATGTTATTTCTTCCTCGGTGCTTTGTGTTGTTGGTGCATATATGACTACAATTGCTATGTTGAACCGTTTCCCTTTCAGTTGGACCAGGAGAACTCTTTCGGAGAACTGGCAGTATCCCAAAGCACATTTCTTCATTTCCTTGTCCAGTATAATGTCGACTTCTTTTTCTTTTATTTTTGCCTCCGGCGTATATTTTCCTATAGTTGTCGCTGCTGAAGTCGCCATTATTTAGCCATCTGGTTTCGCATATTCCCAGAAATCTAAAAGATATGCCTGTGTAACCAATCAGTATTTCATTGATTGATTGGTTTGTTTTCTACGGCTTATCAACAAACCAGAAATTGTAATGTGGATATATAAAGTGGGGGATCAATTCTATATTATAATTATTACAAAAACTGATCCCTCACTTCTGGTCATGATAGATTCCATAGATTTATATTCCAGAAAAGATAAATAAATCTAAAAGACATGTCTGTATAGCCAATCATTATTTCATCAATTGATTGGTTTGTTTTCTACGGTTTATCAACAAACCAGAAAATATAATGTGGATATATAAAGTGGGGGATCAATTCTATATTATAATTATTACAAAAACTGATGACTCACTTTCTGGTCATGATAGATTCCATAGATTTATATTCCAGAAAAGATAAGTAAATCTAAAAGACATGTCTGTATAGCCAATCATTATTTCATCAATTGATTGGTTTGTTTTCTACGGTTTATCAACAAACTAGAAAATATAATGTGGATATATAAAGTGGGGGATCAATTCTATATTATAATTATTACAAAAACTGATACCTCACTTTCTGGTCATGATAGATTCCATAGATTTATATTCCAGAAAAGATAAGTAAATCTAAAAGACATGTCTGTATAGCCAATCATTATTTCATCAATTGATTGGTTTGTTTTCTACGGTTTATCAACAAACTAGAAAATATAATGTGGATATATAAAGTGGGGGATCAATTCTATATTATAATTATTACAAAAACTGATCCCTCACTTCTGGTAATGATAGATTCTATAGATTTATATTCCAGAAAAGATAAATAAATCTAAAAGACATGTCTGTATAGCCAATCATTATTTCATCAATTGATTGGTTTGTTTTCTACGGTTTATCAACAAACTAGAAAATATAATGTGGATATATAAAGTGGGGGATCAATTCTATATTATAATTATTACAAAAACTGATCACTCACTTTCTGGTCATGATAGATTCCATAGATTTATATTCCAGAAAAGATAAGTAAATCTAAAAGACATGTCTGTATAGCCAATCATTATTTCATCAATTGATTAGTTTGTTTTCTACGGTTTATCAACAAACTAGAAAATATAATGTGGATATATAAAGTGGGGGATCAATTCTATATTATAATTATTACAAAAACTGATCACTCACTTTCTGGTCATGATAGATTCCATAGATTTATATTCCAGAAAAGATAAGTAAATCTAAAAGACATGTCTGTATAGCCAATCATTATTTCATCAATTGATTAGTTTGTTTTCTACGGTTTATCCACAAACTAGAAAATATAATGTGGATATATAAAGTGGGGGATCAATTCTATATTATAATTATTACAAAAACTGATCACTCACTTTCTGATAATGATAGATTCTATAGATTTATATTCCAGAAAAGATAAGTAAATCTAAAGACATGTCTGTATAGCCAATCATTATTTCATCAATTGATTGGTTTGTTTTCTACGGTTTATCAACAAACTAGAAAATATAATGTGGATATATAAAGTGGGGGATCAATTCTATATTATAATTATTACAAAAACTGATCACTCACTTTCTGGTCATGATAGATTCCATAGATTTATATTCCAGAAAAGATAAGTAAATCTAAAAGACATGTCTGTATAGCCAATCATTATTTCATCAATTGATTGGTTTGTTTTCTACGGTTTATCAACAAACTAGAAAATATAATGTGGATATATAAAGTGGGGGATCAATTCTATATTATAATTATTACAAAAACTGATCCCTCACTTCTGGTAATGATAGATTCTATAGATTTATATTCCAGAAAAGATAAATAAATCTAAAAGACATGTCTGTATAGCCAATCATTATTTCATCAATTGATTGGTTTGTTTTCTACGGTTTATCAACAAACTAGAAAATATAATGTGGATATATAAAGTGGGGGATCAATTCTATATTATAATTATTACAAAAACTGATCCCTCACTTCTGGTAATGATAGATTCCATAGATTTATATTCCAGAAAAGATAAATAAATCTCAAAGACATGTCTGTATAGCCAATCATTATTTCATCAATTGATTAATTTGTTTTCTACGGTTTATCAACAAACCAGAAATTGTAATGTGGATATATAAAGTGGGGGATCAATTCTATATTATGATTATTACAAAAACTGATCCCTCACTTCTGGTAATGATAGATTCCATAGATTTATATTCCAGAAAAGATAAATAAATCTAAAAGACATGTCTGTATAGCCAATCATTATTTCATCAATTGATTGGTTTGTTTTCTACGGTTTATCAACAAACTAGAAAATATAATGTGGATATATAAAGTGGGGGATCAATTCTATATTATAATTATTACAAAAACTGATCCCTCACTTCTGGTAATGATAGATTCTATAGATTTATATTCCAGAAAAGATAAATAAATCTAAAAGACATGTCTGTATAGCCAATCATTATTTCATCAATTGATTAGTTTGTTTTCTACGGTTTATCAACAAACTAGAAAATATAATGTGGATATATAAAGTGGGGGATCAATTCTATATTATAATTATTACAAAAACTGATCCCTCACTTCTGGTAATGATAGATTCTATAGTTTTGTATTCCAGAAAAGATAAATAAATCTAAAAGACATGTCTGTATAGCCAATCATTATTTCATCAATTGATTGGTTTGTTTTCTACGGTTTATCAACAAACTAGAAAATATAATGTGGATATATAAAGTGGGGGATCAATTCTATATTATAATTATTACAAAAACTGATCCCTCACTTCTGGTAATGATAGATTCTATAGTTTTATATTCCAGAAAAGATAAATAAATCTAAAAGACATGTCTGTATAGCCAATCATTATTTCATCAATTGATTGGTTTGTTTTCTACGGTTTATCAACAAACTAGAAAATATAATGTGGATATATAAAGTGGGGGATCAATTCTATATTATAATTATTACAAAAACTGATACCTCACTTTCTGGTCATGATAGATTCCATAGATTTATATTCCAGAAAAGATAAGTAAATCTAAAAGACATGTCTGTATAGCCAATCATTATTTCATCAATTGATTGGTTTGTTTTCTACGGTTTATCAACAAACTAGAAAATATAATGTGGATATATAAAGTGGGGGATCAATTCTATATTATAATTATTACAAAAACTGATCCCTCACTTCTGGTAATGATAGATTCTATAGATTTATATTCCAGAAAAGATAAATAAATCTAAAAGACATGTCTGTATAGCCAATCATTATTTCATCAATTGATTGGTTTGTTTTCTACGGTTTATCAACAAACTAGAAAATATAATGTGGATATATAAAGTGGGGGATCAATTCTATATTATAATTATTACAAAAACTGATCCCTCACTTCTGGTAATGATAGATTCCATAGATTTATATTCCAGAAAAGATAAATAAATCTAAAAGACATGTCTGTATAGCCAATCATTATTTCATCAATTGATTAATTTGTTTTCTACGGTTTAATCAACAAACCAGAAATTGTAATGTGGATATATAAAGTGGGTGATCAATTCTATATTATAATTATTACAAAAACTGATCCCTCACTTCTGGTAATGATAGATTCCATAGATTTATATTCCAGAAAAGATAAATAAATCTAAAAGACATGTCTGTGTAGCCAATCAGCATTTCATTGATTCCTTTTCTACAGCATATCAACAGTCAAGAAATTATGTGGATTTTGAAGTGGGGGATCAATTCTATATAACAATAAATATATAAACTGATCCCTCATTTTGTCGTCAGGATAGTTACTATACATTTATATTCCAGAGAATGTCAATAAATCTAAAAGACTTGCCTGTAGTAACCAATCAGTATTTCACTGATTGGTTGATTCGATTTTTATGTTTTATCAAGAGACAAGAAATTATAAAGTGAGGGATCAATTCTTTGTAACAATCAATTTAAAAACTGATCCCTCACTTTATGGCCACGGTATTTTCTATGAATTTATATTCCAGAGAATGTAAATTAATCTGAAAGACTTGTCTGCGTAACCAATCAGTATTTCTCTGATTGGTTGATTCGTTTTTTATGTTTTATCAAGAGACAAGAAATTATAAAGTGAGGGATCAATTCTTTGTAACAATCAATTTAAAAACTGATCCCTCACTTTATGGCCACGGTATTTTCTATGAATTTATATTCCAGAGAATGTAAATTAATCTGAAAGACTTGTCTGCGTAACCAATCAGTATTTCTCTGATTGGTTGATTCGTTTTCTATGATTTATCAAAAGGCAATAAATTATACTGCGTATATAAAGTGGGGGATCAATTCTATGTAACAATCAATATAAAAACTGATCTCTCACCTTGTGGCCACGTTTGTTTCTATACATTTATATTCCAGAGAATGTAAATAAATCTAAAAGATAAGCCTGTGCAGCTAATCAGTATTTCATTGATGGATTGGTTCGTTTTCTTCAGGTTATCAACCCTTTGCATGTTATTTAAAGCCACAAAACATTTATAGATTTTCAAAAGTTTAAAGGAGATAATGGTTCATAAGATCGAAGACTTATTCACCCATAGATGGGGGAGAAGATGTGCCGTCATACCTAATTAAAATGTGATAAACAAAATATAATATTTTGATTGGATATAATGTGGAGGATCCTTTATATATGACAATAAACATATAAACTGAACCCACTCTTTGTGGCCACGGTAGTTTCTATAGAGAATTTAAATAAATCTAAAAGTAATGCCTGTGGAGCTAATCAATATTTCATTAACTGATTTATTCCTTTTTTACGGGTTATCAACCTTTTGCATGTTTTTTAAAGCCAGAAAACATTTTTAGATTGAAAGTTATTTTTCTTTTAGATAGTCTTACTAATTACAAAGGATGTGCGTTGTGGTCCAGTGGATATCGTCTCGGAACGAGAAATCGGGGAGCCGAGTTCGAATTCCAGTTAAATTCATTGCATTCACTTACGCGCAAATACCCTTGGGAAAGGTATTAATCCGTCTCTTCCCGCCAGTTATGGGTTAAATAACAGGACAGATTGGGTTCTATAGCCTTGGTCGGCAACCAGTCTACCGCAGAAAGCAATGGCAACCTACTGCGGGATAATCTTCTGCCCAGTCAGTCATGTCTCTTTCGAGACATGATCGCCCAAGCGTGTTTCACGCATGGCACTTAACTGACTGACTAATTACAAGGTAGCCGAAAAGTTTTGTCCGTTTTTAATTAGTCATTGAATGAAGTTGAAATATATACGAAATGCATGTAGCAATTGTGTTCAAATTCGGAGAGCCGGAAATAAGAATATCAGACGTTATAAAAAAACACGCACACCGTGCCCGGCCATCAGTTATAAGCCTGACAGTTGTGAGAAGGATGGAAGTGTCTAGAGATCTCGTTTGGGGCTGTTTGTTTTACGACTTCAACGTGGGCTTATCAGCAGCTGCATCAAGTCACCGCATATGGGGATAGTGCTGTGGATGAACGTATTGCAAGGAATTGGTTTCGAAAATTCAAGTAGGGAGATTTGTCTCTCCATAATGAGCCTCGCAGTTGACGACCACAGGTCTTGAATGACGTAGTCCTGAAGGCGGCCATTGAAGAGGACAGTAGTCTAACGTGTGGTGAACTTGCAAGACAGTTCAACGTTTCCGATAAAACAGTTAGACTTCACCTGCACCGCGTAGGTAAGACGAAAAAACTGAGCAAGTGGGTTCCGTAAACGCTGTTGGAGGTCTACAAGGGACAACATGTGGCAGCCTGCGTATCGCTGATTTCTCCCCACCGTACCGCATCCTTATTCAATCGAGTGCTTACCAGTGATGAAGAGTGGGTTCTGTACGAAACTCCAAAGTGTTCCAGACATTAGTTGTCTCCTCAGGATGCTGTCCCACACACCGCAAGACCGCCTATGCACCCACGCAAGACTATGCTTTGTGTCTGGTGGACAGGTCGTCAAGTGGTTCATTATGAACTGCTACCAACGAGCCAAACGGTCGCTAGAGACCTATACTCGCAGCAATTGAAACGTGTGCAACAGGCATTGTGTCAGAAGGACCCAGCACTAGTGAATCACAAAGGTGTGCTTTTCCTCCATGACAACGCCAGGCCACATGTCGCGCGAGTGGTCAGAGATACCTTACAACAACTTTGGTGGGAGACTTTGTGTCATCCACCTTATTCACCTGACCTTGCACCATCCGATTACCACCTCTTCCACTACCCTGGATAATCATCTTCGTGGGAAATCCTTTATCAATAAAGCAGACTTGCGCAAAGCCCTCACAGATTTCTTTGCGTCAAAACCCCCTGAGTTCTACCGCAAGTTGCAGTGAACAGCTTAAGACACGTTGGCAGAAGGTGCTGGATGCCGATGGCGATTACTTCAAAGACTAAATATGAGTTACACCTACTGTGAAGCGTTTCCTTTTTTTCCTTTAAAAACGGACAGAACTTTTTTGGTTACCTTGTAGTATCTTCTATATTTCTAGATGGATTAGTATTTACAATATTTACATTATTCGGACTATTGTCCCAATCCTTGTTGCCATTTGTACGACATTTCGGTAATTGTACGCTCTGGCTTTCTTCAGGAGCTAAGAATTTTGAACCGAAACCCTTTATTTCGATCACTTACTAATTAATCCATAGCTGAGGGGGAGAAAAACTGAATTTATATCTTTACCAAGGAGTTTTGAGCGGAAATGAATACAGAGAAAGCAACGGGAGTTTAGTTCTTCTATTTTATAATTCCGCCCCATTATCCATTACACCTTCTTCTTCTATGTGCCCTGTCCCTTCAGAACGTAGGCGATCATGGTTCTCCACGTCTCCCTATCCCTTGTGGCTCTTAGTATGTTTGCTCCTGTTACAACTCGCAACCCCCGTTCCGTCATCCACCTGATCAGGCCCTGCAAATATGTTATCCGCTGCCTTCCTCTGTCTCTCTTTCCTTCTATCTGGCCTGTCAGTATCAGGTTCTCCAAGCTCTCCTTCCTCATTACGTGTCCCAGGAACTTCAGTTGTCTCTTCCTGATGCTCAGTATTAATTTCCTTTTTGTTGCCATTCTTTCCAACACCTAATCGTTGCTTGCATGCTCAGTCCACGATATCCGCAGCATCCTTCTGTAGAACCACATTTCCGCTGCTTCCCGTGTTGTCCTCATTTTCGATGATATTACACAACCGACACCAATTTTACAGCGCTTGGTTATCAAAAGCGGTCACCTATCTAGGTACTGACCAGGATCGACGTTACTAAACTTTGGTGAGCTTAGGATAACAGGTGATAAAATGTGAAGTGGTCTATCAAGTCATCCGCTAATCCAAATTTACAACATCTTGTATTCCGAAGCGGTCACCCGTCTAGGCAGTGACCAACGTTGACTAACTTCGGTAATTGTACCGGAACCGGTGTTTCAAAGTGAAACGGTCGTAAGACCTTTATGCTAGCCGCATATCCAAGTTTACAGCACCTGGAATTCTTAAGCGGTCACCTATCTAAGTACTGATCAGGCTTAACTTCGGTGATCGTACGGGAAGCAATCTTTCAAGGTAAAGAAAGCTCAATATGCCATCAGCAAATTACACAAGCGATCACCCATCTAAGTACTGACCTAGCTCTACATTGCTTAACTACGGTGATCGTACGAGAAGCAATCTTTCGAGGTGAAGTGGCCGTAAGCTCATTATGCCATCAGCAAATCTAAGCTTACATTACCCAAGCGATCACCCATCTAAGTACAGACCGAGTTCTACATCGCTTAACTTCGGTGATCGTACGAGAAGCGATCTTTCGAGGTGAAGTGGCCGTAAACCCATTATGCCATTAGCAAATCTAAGCTTACATTCCCCAAGCGATCACCCATCTAAGTACTGGCCTAATTCTACATTGCTTAACGACGGTGATCGTACGAGAATCGGTCTTTCGAGGTGAAGTGGCCGTAAGCTCATTATGCTATCAGCAAATCTAAGCTTACATTACCCAAGCGATCACACATCTAAGTACAACCGAGTTCTACATTGCTTAACTATGGTGATCGTACGAGAAGCGATATTTCGAGGTGAAGTGGCCGTAAACCCATTCTGCCATTAGCAAATCTAAGCTTACATTACCCAAGCGATCACCCATCTAAGTACTGGCCTAGTTCTACATTGCTTAACGACGGTGATCGTACGAGAAACGATCTTTCGAGGTGAAGTGGCCGTAAGCTCATTATGCCATCAGCAAATCTAAGCTTACATTACCCAAGCGATCACCCATCTAAGTACAGACCTAGTTCTACATTGCTTAACGACGGTGATTGTACGAGAAGCGGTCTTTCGAGGTGAAGTGGCCGTAAGCTCATTATGCCATCAGCAAATCTAAGCTTACATTACCCAAGCGATCAGCCATCTAAGTACAGACCTAGTTCTACATTGCTTAACTACGGTGATCGTACGAGAAGCGATCTTTCGAGGTGAAGTGGCCGTAAGCTCATTATGCCATCAGCAAATCTAAGCTTACATTACCCAAGCGATCACCCTTCTAAATACGGACCTCGCTCTACATTGCTTAACTATGGTGATCGTACGAGAAGCGATTATTCGAGGTGAAGTGGCCGTAAGCCCATTATGCCATCGAAATACAGACTCAGCAGTCGACGTTGCTTCACTTCAGTGATCGCATAGGAACCGGTGTTTCAACTTGGTGTGGCCGTAAGACATAATGTCTATTGTTGGAGTGAACGCTTTATTATAACCTTGTATCTGTGTAGATTATGGTTTTATTTTTGCAAATTTTTGCTGCAGACAACTCGATCCGTGTCTTGCATTTTTTTCCCCTTGATTAAGTAATGACTTCACGCGCGCCAACCGTCTCTGTTGTTATTGATATCGTCATTCGACCAAACTCCCATCCGGAGTTCGGACAAAAGGTCATGTTCGGATGAGACATACTGGACCCGCATTGAGCTCAGTATCTCTTTACCCTTACTTTCTCTCGCTATCTCTCTTGCTCTTTCTCTCTCTCTCTCTCACACACGCACACACACACACACACACACACACTTCCTCTCTCTCTTTTCCTTATGCACTCTCATCCATTTTCTTCTCCGCTCTTACGTTATTCTTCCTCCCTCTTCTTATTTGATTTCTTTTTATTTCTCTTTTCCTCACTCTCTCATTCCTCTCTTCCACATTCACTTCCTCTCTCGTTACTTCATGCCTGTCTCACTCTCTCCCTCATTATTTATTCTTCCCTGTTTCGAACTCACCCCCTCCCTCTCTCTCTCTCTCTCTCTCTCTCTCTCTCTCTTTCTCGCTCTCTCTTTCTCTCACTCTATTTCTGTTCCTTTGCTTATATCCCGGTTCCGTTTTCTCGGTGTTTCTGTTTATCCCCCTGTCATTATTTTCTTCGTTCTTTCTATCTTTTTTTTATTCTTTTCACATTACTCTCCTTTTCTCCCACGCTTCTTTCTTTTTTCTCAACTCTCTCTTTCTCTCTTTTCCACACTTTCTCTTTTTCTTTCATTTTATTACATTCGATTTTTTTCTCTCTTTATTTTTATCAAGATTTTATCAATTTTCCTTCACGTTCCCTCTAAACCCATTTCTTGCTTCTTTCTCTTTCTCTCTTTCTCTTTCTCTCTTTCTCTCTGTGTATTTTACGCTATTGCTCTCTCTCTCTTTTTCTTTTTCTCAAGTTTTCTCTCTCTCCTAAACTTTTGTCTTTCTTTTCTTTCCACTCTCTTGCTCTACAGTCAGTCAGCTAAATGCCATGCGTGATACACGCTTGGGTGATCATGTCTCGAAAGAGACATGACTGACTGGGCAGAAGATTATCCCGCAGTAGGTTACCATTGCTTTCTGCGGTAGACTGGTGAATTATATTATTATATTAATAAGTAGTAATTAGTGGGGGATCAGTTTATTACATCATGACAATAGAAAACCGATCACCCACTTTATGCCCAGTAGAAGCCTTAATCATGTTTCTATTATATTCAGTCAGTCAGTTAAGTGCTATACGTGATAAACGTTTTGGGTGATCATGTCTCGAAAGAGACATGACTGACTAGGCAGAAGATTATCCCGCAGGAGGTTGCCATTGCTTTTTGCGTTAGACTGGTCGCCAACCAAGGCTATAGAACCCAATCTGTCCTGTTATTTGACTCATAGCTAGAGGGAGAATATATGTATTATATTATTAAGTAGTAATTAGAGAGGGATCAGTTTATTACTTCATAACAATAGAAAACTGATCCCCCCTTTATGACCAGTAGAAGCCTTAATCACATTTCTAACTATTATATTCAGTCAGTCAGTTAAGTGCCATCCGTGATACACGCTTGGGCGAAACTGTCTCGAAAGAGACATGAAGAACTAGGCAGAAGATTATCCCGTATTAGGTTACCATTGCTTTCTGCGGTAAACTGGTTGCCAGCCAAGGCTATAGAACCCAATCTGTCCTGTTATTTAACCCATAAATGGAAGGAATAGACGGATTAATACCTTTGCCAAGGGTATTTGTGCGTAAGTGAATGCAAGGAATTCAACTGGCAGATGCACTTTAAAAAATAAATTTTTCAAATGAACCCCAACTTTATGGACACCCTGTATTTATTCCCACTCTTTCTCGCTCTTTCTTTCTCTCTCTCTCTTTCTCTCTTTCTCTTTCTCTCTCTTTCTTTTTATTTCTCTCTCCTGCATGATAGTTTTTGTGAAGATTATGTTTCCTGAAGTTTCCTTCCATGCGCTTTCTCTGTCTCCTCGCTTTCTTCCTTTTTCTGGTTGTGTTTTCGACGTTCTTTTTGACTATTACACATCTTTCTCACTTTTTCTCTCTCATTCTCTCTCACTTTCTCTGTCTCTTTCTATCTCTCTCTATTTCTCTATTTCTCTCTTTCTTTCTCCCTCTATTGCTCTCTCTCTCTCTCTCTCTCTCTCTCTCTCTCTCTCTCTCTCTCTCTCTTATAATGTCCAAAATATTTTTGGTCATTTTACTACTAAAATGTATTGTTGATCATTTTTAATATTAAATGTAATGTTGGTAATATTAAAGTGTACTGGTGATTATTTTTGTTACTAAAATGTATTGTTGGTCATTTTACTACAAAAATGTGTTGTTGGTAATTTTTTAAAATAAAAACTTACTTCTGGTATTTTTACTATAGAAATGTATTTTTATACATTTCTAGTGTTTTACTTATTCGTTACGTGTTCACTTTTGCCTATAGTTGGCACCCTAACAAGTACTGCCACCCCGGATAACGGTCGACCTTGGAAAAACTTAAGAAATGGTTCCGCGAATCTGAAAAGCTCTAATCATCTGATCAGAGGTGTTGCTGCTGGGTGTAGTTTCGTACCCAGAATTAATAAAAGACATTTTTATAGTCGATGTGAAATTTATTGAACAAAGAATTTATTTAGAAAACAAGAACTAAAAGATTTTTACAAGCAGAGAAAGACAGTTGAAATTTTGGTGAGACCTGCATGAAAGAAGGATTTATTGTTTAATTCGAAGATCTGCTATTTTGTATTAATTTCATAATTCCACTTTTTTAGAGCAGTTATTTTACTGTTGCGAACCAACATTTTCTTTCTAAACGAAAAAAAAAACAACAAAAAATGTATTCCAAAGGTTCAGCAGAGAGAGAAACAGTTAAAATTTCGGTGAGACGTTTATGAAAGAAGGATTTAAGGATTTATTGTTTAATTCGAAGATCTTCTGCTAGTTCGTATTAATTTCATAATTCCACTTTTTTAGAACAGTTATACTCTCTTGCGAGTCAACATTTTCTTTCTAACAAAAAAAAACAAAAAACAAACTGTATTCCAAAGGTTCACAATCGCTTAAATGCAAAAATTATTAACATTATCCAGTGAAAACTGTAATTGTTTTGGATCTGGAATAGTTGATTATAAATAGGCACTGCAAAAATTATTAACACTATCCAGTGAAATCAGAATTGTTTCTGGATCTGAAGAAGTTGATTATAACAGGGCACTTCAAAAATTATTAACATTGTCCAGTGAAACTGTAATTGTTTCGGATCTGGAATATTGATTATACAGGGTACCTCCAAAAATTATTAACATTATCCAGTGTCCGTAATTGTTTTTGGATCTGGAGAAATAGTTGATGTAGAAATTTCAAAAATTATTGAATATTATCCAGTAAACTGTACTTGTTTCTGATCTGGAATAGTTGATTATAGCAGGGTACTCCAAAAATTATTAATATTATCCAGGAACTGGAATTGTTTCTGATCTGGAATAGTTGATTATAATAGTACCTGAACATTATCCAGTGAAAACTGCAATTGTTTCTAATTCAAATAGTTGATTATAACAGTGGTACCTCCAAAAATTATTAACATTTATCCAGAAACTGTAATTGTTTCAGATCTGGAATAGTTGATTATAGCAGGGTATCTCCAAAATTATTAACATTATCCAGTGAAACTGTAATTGTTTCGGATCTGGAAATAGTTGACGAGAAATAGGAAATTGGCAAATTATTAACATTAACTTAGCAAATTCAATTGTTTCGACCCAATATTGATTATAACAGGTACTCCAAAAATTATTAACATTATCCAGTGAAACCAATTGTTTCAGATCTGGAATAGTTGATTATAGCAGGGTACCAAAAATTATTAACATTATCCAGAAACTGTAATTGTTTCGGATCTGGAATAGTTGATTTAAAAATAGGAAATTGCAACTAATAATATTATCCAGTGAAACTGTAATTGTTTGATCTGGAATAGTTGATTAACAGGTACCTCCCAAAAATTATTAACATACATCCAGTGAAACCGTAATTGTTTTGGATCTGGAATAGTTGATTATAACAGGCATCAAAAAATTATTAACATTATCCAGTGAAACTGGGTAATTGTTTCGGATCTGGAATAGTTGATTACAGTCATACCTCCAAAAATTATTAACATTATCCAGTGAAATTGCATCGGTTTCAGATCTGAATAGTTGATTACAGCAGGGTACCAAAAATTATTAATACTTTATCCAGTGAAACTGTAATTGTTTCTAGATCTGGAATAGTTGATTATAGTAGGTACCTCCAAAAATTATTGGAATACTATCCAGTGAAACTGTAATTGTTTCGGATTCAATAGTTGATTATAAGAGGGGCCTCCAAAATTATTAACATTATCCAGTGAAATCAATTACTTGATCTGGAATAGCTGATTATAGCAGGGTACCCAAAAATTATTAACATTATCCAGTGAAAATCCAATTGTTTCGGATCTGGAATAGTTGATTATAGCAGGGTACCTCCAAAAATTATTAACATTATCTTGCGAAACTGTAATTGTTTCGGATCTGAAGTAGTTGATTATAACAGGGTACCTCCAAAATTATTAACATTATCCACAGAAACTGTAATTGTTTCGGATCTGGAATAGTTGATTATAACAGGGTACCTCCAAACATTAACATTATCCAGTGAAACTGTAATTGCCTGGATCTTAAAGGTTGATTACAGGTACTTCCAAAAATTATTACTATCCAGTGAAATTTGCAATTGTTTCGGATCTGGAGTAGTTGATTATAACAGGATACCTCAAAAAATTATTAACATTATCCAGTGAAACTCGTAATTGTTTCGGATCTGGAATAGTTGATTATAACAGGCTTCCAAAATGATAATATTATCCAGTGAAACTGTAATTGTTTGATCTGGAATAGTTGATTATGGCAGGGTACCTCCAAAAATTATTAACATTATCCAGTGAAACTGTAATTGTTTCGGATCTGGAATAGTTGATTATAACAGGGTACCTCCAAAAATTATTAACATTATCCAGTGAAACTGTAATTGTTTCGGATCTGGAATAGTTGATTATAGCAGGGTACCTCCAAAAATTATTAACATTATCCAGTGAAACTGTAATTGTTTCGGATCTGGAATAGTTGATTATAACAGGGTACCTCCAAAAATTATTAACATTATCCAGTGAGACTGTAATTGTTTCGGATCTGGAATAGTTGATTATAACAGGGTACCTCCAAAAATTATTAACATTATCCAGTGAAACTGTAATTGTTTCGGATCTGGAATAGTTGATTATAGCAGGGTACCTCCAAAAATTATTAACATTATCCAGTGAAACTGTAATTGTTTCGGATCTGGAATAGTTGATTATAGCAGGGTACCTCCAAAAATTATTAACATTATCCAGTGAAACTGTAATTGTTTCGGATCTGGAATAGTTGATTATAGCAGGGTACCTCCAAAAATTATTAACATTATCCAGTGAAACTGTAATTGTTTCGGATCTGGAATAGTTGATTATAACAGGGTACCTCCAAAAATTATTAACATTATCCAGTGAAACTGTAATTGTTTGGGATCTGGAATAGTTGATTATAGCAGGGTACCTCCAAAAATTATTAACATTATCCAGTGAAACTGTAATTGTTTCGGATCTGGAATAGTTGATTATAACAGGGTACCTCCAAAAATTATTAACATTATCCAGTGAAACTGTAATTGTTTCGGATTTGGAATAATTGATTATAACAGGGTACCTCCAAAAATTATTAACATTATCCAGTGAAACTGTAATTGTTTCGGATCTGGAATAGTTGATTATAGCAGGGTACCTCCAAAAATTATTAACATTATCCAGTGAAACTGTAATTGTTTCGGATCTGGAATAGTTGATTATAACAGGGTACCTCCAAAAATTATTAACATTATCCAGTGAAACTGTAATTGTTTCGGATCTGGAATAGTTGATTATAACAGGGTACCTCCAAAAATTATTAACATTATCCAGTGAAACTGTAATTGTTTCGGATCTGGAATAGTTGATTATAGCAGGGTACCTCCAAAAATTATTAACATTATCCAGTGAAACTGTAATTGTTTCGGATCTGGAATAGTTGATTATAACAGGGTACCTCCAAAAATTATTAACATTATCCAGTGAAACTGTAATTGTTTCGGATCTGGAATAGTTGATTATAACAGGGTACCTCCAAAAATTATTAACATTATCCAGTGAAACTGTAATTGTTTCGGATCTGGAATAGTTGATTATAGCAGGGTACCTCCAAAAATTATTAACATTATCCAGTGAAACTGTAATTGTTTCGGATCTGGAATAGTTGATTATAACAGGGTACCTCCAAAAATTATTAACATTATCCAGTGAAACTGTAATTGTTTCGGATCTGGAATAGTTGATTATAGCAGGGTACCTCCAAAAATTATTAACATTATCCAGTGAAACTGTAATTGTTTCGGATCTGGAATAGTTGATTATAACAGGGTACCTCCAAAAATTATTAACATTATCCAGTGAAACTGTAATTGTTTCGGATCTGGAATAGTTGATTATAACAGGGTACCTGCAAAAATTATTAACATTATCCAGTGAAACTGTAATTGTTTCGGATCTGGAATAGTTGATTATAACAGGGTACCTCCAAAAATTATTAACATTATCCAGTGAAACTGTAATTGTTTCGGATCTGGAATAGTTGATTATAACAGGGTACCTCCAAAAATTATTAACATTATCCAGTGAAACTGTAATTGTTTCGGATCTGGAATAGTTGATTATAACAGGGTACCTCCAAAAATTATTAACATTATCCAGTGAAACTGTAATTGTTTCGGATCTGGAATGGTTGATTATAACAGGGTACCTCCAAAAATTATTAACATTATCCAGTGAAACTGTAATTGTTTCGGATCTGGAATAGTTGATTATAGCAGGGTACCTCCAAAAATTATTAACATTATCCAGTGAAACTGTAATTGTTTCGGATCTGGAATAGTTGATTATAACAGGGTACCTCCAAAAATTATTAACATTATCCAGTGAAACTGTAATTGTTTCGGATCTGGAATAGTTGATTATAACAGGGTACCTCCAAAAATTATTAACATTATCCAGTGAAACTGTAATTGTTTCGGATCTGGAATAGTTGATTATAACAGGGTACCTCCAAAAATTATTAACATTATCCAGTGAAACTGTTATTGTTTCGGATCTGGAATAGTTGATTATAGCAGGGTACCTCCAAAAATTATTAACATTATCCAGTGAAACTGTAATTGTTTCGGATCTGGAATAGTTGATTATAACAGGGTACCTCCAAAAATTATTAACATTATCCAGTGAAACTGTAATTGTTTCGGATCTGGAATAGTTGATTATAACAGGGTACCTCCAAAAATTATTAACATTATCCAGTGAAACTGTAATTGTTTCGGATCTGGAATAGTTGATTATAGCAGGGTACCTCCAAAAATTATTAACATTATCCAGTGAAACTGTAATTGTTTCGGATCTGGAATAGTTGGTTATAACAGGGTACGTGCAAAAATTATTAACATTATCCAGTGAAACTGTAATTGTTTCGGATCTGGAATAGTTGATTATGACAGGGTACCTCCAAAAATTATTAACATTATCCAGTGAAACTGTAATTGTTTCGGATCTGGAATAGTTGATTATAACAGGGTACCTCCAAAAATTATTAACATTATCCAGTGAAACTGTAATTGTTTCGGATCTCGAATAGTTGATTATAACAGGGTACCTGCAAAAATTATTAACATTATCCAGTGAAACTGTAATTGTTTCGGATCTGGAATAGTTGGTTATAACAGGGTACCTCCATAAATTATTAACATTATCCAGTGAAACTGTAATTGTTTCGGATCTGGAATAGTTGATTATAACAGGGTACCTCCAAAAATTATTAACATTATCCAGTGAAACTGTAATTGTTTCGGATCTGGAATAGTTGATTATAACAGGGTACCTGCAAAAATTATTAACATTATCCAGTGAAACTGTAATTGTTTCGGATCTGGAATAGTTGGTTATAACAGGGTACCTGCAAAAATTATTAACATTATCCAGTGAAACTGTAATTGTTTCGGATCTGGAATAGTTGATTATAACAGGGTACCTCCAAAAATTAGTAACATTATCCAGTGAAACTGTAATTGTTTCGGATCTGGAATAGTTGATTATAGCAGGGTACCTCCAAAAATTATTAACATTATCCAGTGAAACTGTAATTGTTTCGGATCTGGAATAGTTGATTATAACAGGGTACCTCCAAAAATTATTAACATTATCCAGTGAAACTGTAATTGTTTCGGATCTGGAATAGTTGATTATAACAGGGTACCTCCAAAAATTATTAACATTATCCAGTGAGACTGTAATTGTTTCGGATCTGGAATAGTTGATTATAACAGGGTACCTCCAAAAATTATTAACATTATCCAGTGAAACTGTAATTGTTTCGGATCTGGAATAGTTGATTATAACAGGGTACCTCCAAAAATTATTAACATTATCCAGTGAAACGGTAATTGTTTCGGATCTGGAATAGTTGATTATAACAGGGTACCTCCAAAAATTATTAACATTATCCAGTGAAACTGTAATTGTTTCGGATCTCGTATAGTTGATTATAGGTACTTCCAAAATTATTAACATTATCCAGTGAAACTGTAATTATTTAATCGGAATAGTTGATTATAACATGGTACCTCCAAAAAATTATTAACATTACCCAGTGAAATCACTGTTTCTGGATCTGGAATAGCTGATTATAACAGGGTACCTCCAAAAATATTAACATTATCTGGTAACCGTAATTGTTTCGGATCTTGAATAGCGATTATAGCAGGGTACCTCCAAAATTATTAATATTATCCAGTGAAACTAAAATTGTTTCGGATCTGAATAGTTGACGTACTGCGGCACCTCTAAAAATTATTAACATTATCCAGTGAAACTGTAATTGTTTGACCAATATTGGATTATGTACAGGGCAACGGCAAAATTATTAACATTATCCAGTGAAACTGTAATTGTTTCGATCTGGAATAGTTGGTTGTAACAGGGTACTCTAAAAATTATTAATATTATCCATGAAACCGTAAATTGTTTTATCTGGAATAGTTACTGCAGTTAGGTACCTCCAAAAATTATTAATATTATCCATGGAAACTGTAATTGTTTCGATCTGGAATAGTTGATTATGAATAGGTACCTCCAAAAAATTATTAACATTATATCCAGTGAAACTGTACTTGTCGGATCTGGAATAGTTGATTATAAATAGTGTGCCCATAAAATTATTAACATTATCCAGTGAAACTGTAATTGTTTCGGATCTGGAATAGTTGGTTATAACACAGGGCACGTAAAATTATTAACATTATCCAGTGAAACTGTAATTTTTCCGGATCTGAATAGTTGATTATAACAGGGTACCTCCAAAATTATTGGTTCATCCAAAGTGAAACTGTAATTGTTTCTGATCTGGAATAGTTGATTATAGTAGGGTACTTCCAAAATTATTAACATTATCCAGTGAAACTGTAATTGTTTCTTGATCTGGAATAGTTGATTACAACAGGGTACTCCAAAATTAATAACATTATCCAGTGAAACTGTAATTGTTTCGGATCTGGAATAGTTGGGATTATAGCAGGGTACCTCCAAAATTATTAACATTATCCAGCAGAAACTGTAAATTGTTTCGATCTGAATAAAGGATTATAACAGGGTACCTCCAAAATTATTAACATTATCCAGTGGAAACTAAATTGTTTCCGGATCTGAAATAGTTGATTATAACAGGGTACCCAAAAATTATTAACATTATCCAGTGAAACTGTAATTGTTTCGGATCTGGAATAGTTGATAGCAGGGCACCTCCGGCCTATAACATTATCCAGTAAAACTGTAATTGTTTCAGATCTGGAATAGTTGATTATAACAGGTACCTCCAAAATTATTAATATTATCCAGTGAAACTGCAATTGTTTGATCTGGAATAGTTGATTATAACAGGGTACCTCCAAAAATTATTAACATTATCCAGTGAAACTGTAATTGTTTCGGATCTGGAATAGTTGATTATAACAGGTACTCAAAATTATTAACACATTCAGTGAAACTGCAATTGTCGATCTGGAATAGTTGGTTATAACAGGGTACCTGCAAAATTATTAACATTATCCAGTGAAACTGTAATTTTTCTGACCTGGAATAGTTGATTATAACAGGGGTACTCCAAAAATTATTAACATTATCCAGTGAAACTGTAATTGTTTCGGATCTGGAATAGTTGATTATAAAAATAGTGGTACCTCCAAAAAATTATTAACATTATCCAGTGAAACTGTAATTGTTTTTGATCTGAAGAAGTTGATTATAATAGAAAATTTCCAAAAATTAATAACATTATCCAGTGAAACTGTAATTGTTTCTGGATCTGGAATAGTTGATTATAGCAGGGTACTTCAAAATTATTAACATTATCCAGTGAAACTGTAATTGTTTCTGGATCTGGAATAGTTGATTACAACAGGGTACCTCCAAAATTATTAACATTATCCAGTGAAACTGTAATTGTTTCGGATCTGAAATAGTTGATTATAAATAGGAAATTTCAAAAATTATTATTATCTAGTGAAACTAGTAATTGTTTCGGATCTGGAATAGTTGATTATAGCAGGGTACTTCCAAAATTATTAACATTATCCAGTGAAACTGTAATTGTTTTGATCTGGAACAGTTGATTATAACAGGGTACCTCCAAAATTATTAACATTATCCAGTGAAACTGTAATTGTTTCGGATCTGGAATAGTTGATTATAACAGGGTACCTCCCAAAATTATTAACATTATCCAGTGAAACTGTAATTGTTTCTGATCTGGAATAGTTGATTATAAATATGGTACTCAGAAAATTATTAACATTATCCAGAAACTGTGTAATTTGTTTCTGATCTGGAATAGTTGATTATAACAGGTGTACCTCCAAAAAATTTATTAACATTATCCAGTGAAATCTGTACTGTTTCCGGATCTGAATAGTTGATTATAACAGGTACCCAAAAATTATTAACATTATCCAGTGAAACTGTAATTGTTTCGGATCTGGAATAGTTGATTATAGCAGGGTACCTCCAAAATTATTAACATTTATCTAGTGAAATTTGTAATTGTTTCGGATCTGGAATAGTTGGGATTGCAATAGGTACCTCCAAAATTATTAACATTATCCAGTGAAACTGTAATTGTTTCGGATCTGGAATAGCTGATTATAGCAGGGTACCTCCAAAAATTATTAACATTATCCAGTGAAACCGTAATTGTTTCTGATCTGGAACAGCTGATTATAACAGGGTACCTCCAAAATTATTAACATTATCCAACAGTGAAACTGTAATTGTTTCGGATCTGGAATAGTTGATTATACTAGGTACCTCCAAAAATTATTAACATTATCCAGTGAAACTGTAATTATTTCGGATCTGGAATAGTTGATTATAGCAGAGTACTTCAAAAAATTATTAACATTATCCAGTGAAACTGTAATACTTTGACCAGAAGAAATATTATAACAGGTACTCAAAATTATTAATATTATCCAGTGAAACTCTAATTACTTTTGGATCTGGAATAGTTGATTATAGCAGGTATACCTTCCAAAATTATTAACATTATCCAGTGAAACTGTAATTGTTTCGGATCTTGAATAGTTGGATTATAACAGGTACTCAAAAATTATTAACATTATCCAGTGCGAAACTGTAATTGTTTCGATCTGGAATAGTTGATTATAACAGGGTACCTCCAAAAATTATTAACATTATCCAGTGAAACTGTAATTGTTTCGGATCTGGAATAGTTGATTATAACAGGGCATTCTAAACATAATATTATCCAGTGAAACTGTAATTGTTTCGGATTCGGAATAGTTGATTATAGCAGGGTACCTAAAAATTATTAACATTATTCAGTGGAACTGTAATTGTTTCAAATCTGGAATAGTTGATTACAATAGGTACCTCCAAAAAATTATTAACATTATCCAGTGAAACTGTAATTGTTTCGGATCTGGAATAGTTGATTTTCATAATAGGTACTCAAAAATTATTAACATTATCCAGCAAAACTGTAATCGTTTTGGGATCTGAATAGTTGATTATAATAGGCATCGGGAATTATTAACATTATTCAGTGAAACTGCACTGTTTCTGGATCTGGAATAGTTGGTTATAACAGGGTACCTGCAAAAATTATTAACATTATCCAGTGAAACTGTAATTTTTCGGATCTGGAATAGTTGATTATAACAGGGCACCAAAAATTATTAAATACTATCCAGAAACTAATGTAATTGTTTCGGATCTGAATAGTTGATGTCATAGCAGGGTACCCAAAAAATTATTAACATTATCCAGTGAAACTCGTAATTGTTTCGGATCTGAACAGTTGATTGTAACAGGTACTCAAAAATAATAACATTATCCAGTGAAACTGCAATTGTTTCTGGATCTGAACAGTTGATTATAGCAGGGTACTTCCAAAAATTATTAACATTATCCAGTGAAACTGTAATTGCTCTTGATCTGGAATAGTTGATTATGTTGTGGTATCAAAATTATTAACATTATCCAGTGAAACTAGAAATTACTGGATCTGAAATAGTTGATTGCAACAGGTACTCCAAAATTATTAACATTATCCAGTGAAACTGTAATTGTTTCGGATCTGGAATAAAGCGATTATAGCAGGTACCTCCAAAAATTATTAACATTATCCAGTGAAACTGTAATTGTTTCTGGATCTGAAATAGTTGATTATAACAGGTACCTCCAAAAATTATTAACACATCCAGTGAAATCCGTAATTGTTTCTGATCTGAATAGCGATATTTATAACAGGGTACCTCCAAAATTATTAACATTATCCAGTGAAACTGTAATTGTTTCCGATCTGGAATAGTTGATTATAACATGGTACCTCCAAAAATTATTAACATTATCCAGTGAAACTACCACGGATCTGGAATAGTTGATTATAAATAGGTACCTGCAAAAATTATTAACATTATCCAGTGAAACCGTAAATTTGTTTGATCTGAAGAAGTTGGTTAACAGGTACCTGCAAAAATTATTAAATATTATCTGTGAAACTAAAATTACCGGATCTGGAATAGTTGATTATAAATAGGTACTCTAAAAATATTAACATTATCCAGTGAAACTGTAATTGTTTCGGATCTCGAATAGTTGATTATAGCAGGGTACCTCCAAAATTATTAACATTATCCAGTGAAACTGTAATTGTTTCGGATCTGGAATAGTTGTCATAACAGGGTACCTAAAATTATTAACATTATTCAGTGAAACCGTAATTAATGGATCTGAATAGCGATTATAACAGGTACCTCCAAAAATTATTAACATTGTCCAGTAAAACTGTAATTGTTTCGGATCTGGAATAGTTGATTATAGCAGGGTACTTCAAAATTATTAACATTATCCATAACTGCAATTACTTCTGATCTGAATAGTTGGTTATAACAGGTACCTGTAAATTATTAACATTATCCAGTGAAACTGTAATTGTTTTGATCTGGAATAGTTGATTATAACAGGTACCCAAAAATTATTAACATTATCCAGAAACGGTACTGTTTCGGATCTTGAATATTTGATTATAAATAGGTACCTCCAAAAATTATTAACATTATCCAGTGAAACTGTAATTGTTTCGGATTCGAATAGTTGATTATAGCAGGGTACCTCCAAAAATTATTAACATTATCCAGTGAAATCAAATTGTTTCAGATCCGAATAGTTGATTATAACATGGTACCTCCAAAAATTATTAACATTGCCCATGAACCGTAAATTGCTCTTGATCTGGAATAGTTGCTTCAACAGGGTACCTCCAAAAATTATTAACATTATTCAGTGAAACTGTAATTGTTTCTGATCTGGAATAGCTGATTATAGCAGGGTACCTCCAAAAATTATTAACATTATCCAGTGAAACTAGAATTGCTCTTGATCTTGAATAGTTGATTATAAATAGGTACCTCTAAAAAATTATTAACATTATCCAGTGAAACTGTAATTGTTTGATCTGGAATAGTTGATTATAACAGGGTACCTTGCAAAATTATTAACATTATCTAGTGAAACTGTAATTGTTTCGGATCTAATAGCGGTTATAACAGGGTACCTCTAAAATTATTAACATTATCCAGTGAAACTGTAATTGTTTCGGATCTGGAATAGTTGATTATAACAGGGTACCTGCAAAAATTATTAACATTATCCAGTGAAAACCGTAATTGTTTCCGGATCTGGAATAGTTGGTTATAACAGGGTACCTGCAAAAATTATTAACATTATCCAGTGAAACTGTAGTTGTTTTGATCTGAACAGTTGATTATAACAGGGTACCTCCAAAATTATTAACATTATCCAGTGAAACTGTAATTGTTTGGATCTGGAATAGTTGATTATAACAGGGTACCTGCAAAAATTATTAACATTATCCAGTGAAACTGTAGTTGTTTCGGATCTGAATAGTTGATTATACAGGGTACCTAAAAATTATTAACATTATCCAGTGAAACTGTAACCGTTTCTGGATCTGGAAGAGTTGATTAGTAACAGGGTACCTCCAAAAAATTATTAACATTATCCAGAAACTGCAATTGTTTCGGATCTGGAATAGTTGATTATAACAGGGTGCCTAAAAAATTATTTACATTATCCAGTGAAACTGTTATTGTTTCGGATCTTAAAAGAGTTGATTATAACAGGTACCTAAAAATTATTAACATTATCCAGTGAAACTGTAGTTGTTTCGGATCTGAACGTTATTGATTATAACAGGGTACTCCAAAAATTATTAACATTATCCAGTGAAACTAAAATTGTTTCTGATCTGGAATAGTTGATTATAACAGGGTACCTTCAAAATTACACATTGGTCCAGTGAAACTGTAATTGTTTCGATCTGGAATAGTTGGATTAGTAACAGGGTACCTCCAAAATTATTAACATTATCCAGTGAAACTGTAATTGTTTCGGATCTGGAATAGTTGATTATAGCAGTAGTACCTCCAAAAATTATTAACATTATCCAGTGAAACTGCAATTGTTTCTGGATCTGGAATAGTTGGTTATAACAGGTACCTGCAAAAATTATTAACATTATCCAGTGAAACTGTAATTGTTTCGGATCTGGAATAGTTGATTATAACAGGTACCTCCAAAAATTATTAACATTATCCAGTGAAACGGTAATTGTTTCTGATCTGAATAGTTGATTATAACAGGGTACCTCCAAAAATTATTAATATTATCCAGTGAAACTGTAATTGTTGGATCTCATTAGTTGATTATAGCAGTGGGTACCCAAAAATTATTAACATTATCCAGTGAAACTGTAATTGTTTTCAGATCTGGAATAGTTGATTATAACATGGTACCTCCAAAATTATTAACATTACCCAGTGAAACTGTAATTGTTTCGGATCTGGAATAGTTGATTATAACAGGGTACCTCCAAAATTATTACCACTTAACTAGTGAAACTGTAATTGTTTCGGATCTGGAATAGTTGATTATAGCAGGTACCTCCAAAATTATTAACATTATCCAGTGAAACTGTAATTGTTTCGGATCTGGAATAGTTGATTATAACAGGGTACCTCTAAAATTATTAATATTATCCAGTGAAACTGTAATTGCTCTTGGATCTGGAATAGTTGATTATAACAGGGCACTGCAAAAATTATTAACATTATCCAGTGAAACTGTAATTGTTTCTGGATCTGGAATAGTTGGTTATAACAGTGGGGTACCTCTAAAATATTAACATTATCCAGTGAAACTGTAATTGCTCTGGATCTGGAATAGTTGATTATAACAGCAGTACCTTGCAAAAATTATTAACATTATCCAGTGAAACTGTAATTGTTTCTGATCTGGAATAGTTGGTTATAACAGGTACCTGCAAAAATTATTAACATTATCCATGGAAACTGTAGTTGTTTCTGATCTGGAATAGTTGATTATAAATAGGTACTTCAAAAATTATTAACATTATCCAGTGAAACCGTAATTGTTTCTGGATCTGGGAATAGTTGATTATAACAGGGTACCTGCAAAAAAATTAACATTTTTGTCCAGTGAAACTGTAGTTGTTTCGGGATCTGGAATAGTTGATTATAACAGGGTACCTCCAAAAAAATTGATACATTATCCAGTGAAACTGTAACTGTTTCGGATCTTGGGAAGAGTTGATTATAACAGGGTACCTCCAAAAAATTGTTAACATTATCCAGTGAAACTGTAATTGTTTCGGATCTGGAATAGTTGATTATAACAGGGTGCCTCCAAAAATTATTTACCTTATCCAGTGAAACTCCAGTATTGTTTGATCTGGAAGAGTTGATTATGCTTGTGGTACCTCCAAAATTATTAACATTATCCAGTGAAACTGTAGTTGTTTCTGATCTGGAATAGTTGATTATAACAGGGTACCTCCAAAAATTATTAACATTATCCAGTGAAACTGTAATTGTTTCTGATCTGGAATAGTTGATTATAAATAGTACCTAAAATTATTAACATTATCCAGTGAAACTGTAATGTTTCGGATCTGGAATAGTTGATTATAACAGGGTACCTCCAAAAATTATTAACATTATCCAGTGAAACTGTAGTTGTTTCGGATCTGAATAGTTGATTATAAATATAAGTACCTCCAAAAAATTATTAACATTATCCAGAAACTGTAATTGTTTCGGATCTGGAATAGTTGATTATAAACAGGGTACCTCCAAAATTATTACCATTATCCAGTGAAACGTAATTGTTTCGGATCTGGCCAATGAATAATTATAACAGGGTACCTCCAAAATTATTAACATTATCCTGTGAACTGTAATGTTTCGATCTAGAAGCTGATTATAACAGGGTACCTCCAAAAATTATTAACATTATCCAGTGAAACTAACAGTTTCTCGATCTGGAAGAGTTGATTATAAACAGGGTACCTCCAAAAATTATTAACATTATCCAGTGAAACTGCAATTGTTTCTGACCCAAATAGTTGATTATAACAGGGGTACTCAAAAATTATTAACATTATCCAGTCAAACTGTAGTTGTTTCTGATCTGAATAGTTGATTATAACAGGGTACTCAAAAATTATTAACATTATCCAGTGAAACCGTAATTGTTTCTGATCTGGAATAGTTGATTATAACAGGGTACCTCCAAAATTATTAACATTATCCAGTGAAACTGTAATTGTTTTCGGATCTGGAATAGTTGGGATTATGTACTAGGTACTTCAAAAAATTATTAACATTATCCAGTGAAACTGTAATTGTTTCTGATCTGGAATAGTTGATTATGTAACAGGGTACCTCTAAAATTATTAACATTATCCAGTGAAACTGTAATTGTTTCCTGATCTGAAGAGTTGATTATAAATATACCTCCAAAAATTATTAACATTATCCAAGGAAACTGTAATTGTTTCGATCTGGAATAGTTGATTATAACAGGGTACCTCCAAAATTATTAACATTATCCAGTGAAACTGTCGTTGTTTCTTGATCTGGAATAGTTGATTATAACAGGGTACCTCCAAAATTATTAACATTATCCAGTGAAACTGCACTCGTTTCGGATCTGAATAGTTGATTATAACAGGGTACCTCCAAAATTATTAACATTATCCAGTGAAACTGTAATTGTTTCTGATCTGAAACAGTTGATTATAACAGGTACCTCCAAAATTATTAACATTATCCAGTGAAACTGTAATTGTCGGATCTGGAATAGTTGATTATAACAGGGTACCTCCAAAATTATTAACATTATCCAGTGAAACTGTAATTGTTTCGGATCTGGAATAGTTGATTATAACAGGGTACCTCCAAAAATTATTAACATTATCCAGTGAAACTGTAATTGTTTCGGATCTGAAGAGTTGATTATAACAGGGTACCTCCAAAATTATTAACATTATCCAGTGAAACTGTAATTGTTTCGGATCTGGAATAGTTGATTATAACAGGGTACCTCCAAAAAATTATTAAACATTATCCAGTGAAACTGTAATTGTTTCTGATCTGGAATAGTTGATTATAACAGGGTACCTCCAAAAATTACGTTAACATTATCCAGTGAAACTGTAATTGTTTCGGATTCAGAATAGTTGATTATAACAGGGTACCTCCAAAATTATTAACATTATCCAGTGAAACTGTAATTGTTTCGGATCTGGAAAAGTTGATTATAACAGGGTACCTCCAAAATTTATTAACATTATCCAGTGAAACTGTAATTGTTTCGGATCTGGAATAGTTGATTATAACAGGGTACCTCCAAAATTATTAACATTATCCAGTGAAACTGTAATTGTTTCGGATCTGAAGAAGCGATTATAACAGGGTACCTCCAAAATTATTAACATTATCCAGTGAAACTGTAATTGTTTCGGATCTGGAATAGTTGATTATAACAGGGTACTCAAAATTATTAACATTATCCAGTGAAACTGTAATTGTTTCTGGATCTGAATAGTTGATTATACAGGGTACCTCCAAAAATTATTAACATTATCCAGTGAAACTGTTATTGTTTCTAATTCAGAGTTGGATATAACAGGGTACCTCCAAAAATTATTAACATTATCCAGTGAAACTGTAGTTGTTTCGGATCTGGAATAGTTGGATTATAACAGGGTACCTCCAAATATTACTATCCAGTGAAACTGTAATTGTTTCTGATCTGGAATAGTTGATTATAACAGGGGTACCTCCAAAAATTATTAACATTATCCAGTGAAACTGTAATTGTTTCGGATATGGAATAGTTGATTATAACAGGGTACCTCCAAAATTATTAACATTATCCAGTGAAACTGTAGTTGTTTCGGATCTGGAATAGTTGATTATAAATAGGAAATTTCCAAAATTATTAACATTATCCAGTGAAATGTAATTGTTTCGGATCTGGAATAGTTGATTATAATAGGTACCTCCAAAATTATTACCATTATCCAGTGAAACTGTAATTGTTTCGGATCTGGAATAGTTGATTATAACAGGGTACCTCCAAAATTATTAACATTATCCAGTGAAACTGTAATTGTTTCGGATCTGGAATAGTTGATTATAACAGGGTACCTCCAAAAATTATTAACATTATCCAGTGAAACTGTAATTGTTTCGACTTCAAAGAGTTGATTATAAATAGGTGGTACCCAAAAATTATTAACATTATCCAGTGAAACTGGGACCATTTCTGATCTGGAATAGTTGGTTGAAGTATATCAGGTACTCAAAAATTATTAACATTATCCAGTCAAACTGTAGTTGTTTGGGATCTGGAATAGTTTATTATAACAGGATACCTCCAAAAATTATTAACATTATCCAGTGAAACTGTAATTGTTTCACGTAATAGTTGATTATTAACAGGGTACCTCCAAAAATTATTAACATTATCCAGTGAAACTGTAACGTTTTCGGATCTGGAAGAGTTGATTATAACAGGGTACCTCCAAAAATTATTAACATTATCCAGTGAAACTGTAATTGTTTCGGATCTGGAATAGTTTATCAGGAATAGGTACCTCCAAAATTATTAACATTATCAAGTGAAACTGTAATTGTTTCTGGATCTGGAAATAGTTGATTATAATAGTAAGTACCTCTAAATTATTAACATTATCCAGTGAAACTAATTGTTTCGGATCTGGAAGAGTTGATTATAACAGAGTACCTCCAAAAATTATTAACATTTATCCAGTGAAACTGTAATTGTTTCGGATCTGGAATAGTTGATTATAACAGGTGTTCAAAATTATTAACATTATCCAGTGAAACTGTAGTTGTTTCTGATCTGGAATAGTTAATACAGAAGAAACTTCCAAAATTATTAACATTATCCAGTGAAACTGCAATTGTTTCTGATCTGGAATAGTTGATTATAACAGGGTACCTCCAAAAATTATTATTATCCAGTGAAACTGTAATTGTTTCGGGATCTGGAATAGTTGATTATAACAGGGCCCAAAATTATTAACATTATCCAGTGAAACTGTAATTGTTTCGGATCTGAATAGTTGATTATAACAGGGGTACCTCCAAAAATTATTACTTATCCAGTGAAACTGTAATTGTTTCGGATCTGCAAGAGTTGATTATAACAGGGTACCTCCAAAAATTATTAACAATATCCAGTAAAACTGTAATTGTTTCTGATCTGAAGAGTTGATTATAACAGGGTACCTCCAAAAATTATTAACATTATCCAGTGAAACTGTAATTGTTTCGGATCTGGAATAGTTGATTATAACAGGGTACCTCCAAAATTATTAACATTATCCAGTGGAAACTGTAATTGTTTCGGATCTGGAATAGTTGATTATAACAGGGTACTCAAAAAATTATTAACATTATCCAGTAACCAATTGTTTCGGATCTGGAATAGTTGATTATAACAGGGTACCTCCAAAAATTATTAACATTATCCAGTGAAACTGTAATTGTTTCGGATCTGAAATAGTTGATTATAACAGGGTACTCCAAAATATTAACATTATCCAGTGAAACTGTAATTGTTTCGGATCTGGAATAGTTGATTATAACAGGGTACTCCAAAATTATTAACATTATCCAAGAAACTGTAATCACGGATCTGAATTAGTTAATATAAATAGGTACCAAAATTATTAACATTATCATGAAACTCTGGAATTGTTTCGGATCTGGAATAGTTGATTATAACAGGGTACCTCCAAAAATTATTAACATTATCCAGTGAAATTCGTAATTGTTTCGGATCTGGAATAGTTGATTATAACAGGGTACCTCCAAAATTATTAACATTATCCAGTGAAATTGCACTGTTTCTGGATCTAAATAGTTGATTACAACAGGCACGGAAATATTAACATTATCCAGTGAAACTGTAATTGTTTCTAATCTGGAATAGTTGATTGAACAGGTGTACCTCCAAAATTATTAACATTATCCAGTGAAACTGTAATTGTTTCGGGATCTGGAATAGTTGATTATAACAGGGTACTCCCAAAATTATTAACATTATCCGGTGAAACTGTAATTGTTTCCGGATCTGGAATAGTTGATTATAATATGGGTACTCAAAATTTATTAACATTATCCAGTGAAACTGTAATTGTTTCGGATCTGAATGCTGATTATAACAGGGTACCTCCAAAAATTATTAACATTATCCAGTGAAACTGTAATTGTTTCTGATCTGAATAGTTGATTATAACAGGGTACCTCCAAAATTATTAATGACGATTCCAGTGAAACTGTAATTGTTTCTGGATCTAATAGTTGACTATGTTATAGGTACCCAAAAAATTATTAACATTATCCAGTGAAATTGTAATTGTTTCGTATCTGGAATAGTTGATTATAACAGGGTACCTCCATACTTTTCACGAGAACAATGAGCATACCATGACACAATTACCAGGTCAGCTGAGAGGAAAGTTGATTTACTGTGTCGTGTTCGTAATCTTTTGTCACCCGAATCTATCTTACATATTTATCAGTCTAACATTCGTTCATGCCTTGAAAATTTCGTCAATACATTGTCTGATGTTCTTGCTATATATTTAAACATCCTTGATAAAATAAAAAATATCTGCAATATCATAGCTCTTGACCTAGCATCTCGTCTTCAGTCAATTTCCCAGCACCGTAGTGTATATATATATATTTTTCATGTTTTAACACGTGTATGACCATGACATTCAGTCAGTTAAGTGCTATACGTGATACACGCTTTAGGCGATCATGTCTCGAAAGAGACATGACTAACTGGGCAGAAAATTATCCCGCAGTAGGTTGTTATTGCTTTCTGCGGTAGACGGGTTGCCAGCCAAGGCTATAGAACCCAATATGTCCTGTTATTTGACTCATAGATAGAGGGAGAAGATATGTATTATATTATTAAGTAGTAATTAGAGGGGGATCAGTTTATTACTTTATGACGATAGAAAAACGAGCTCCCACTTTATGACCAGTAGAAGCATTAATCATGTTTCTAACTATTATATTCAGTTAGTCAGTTAAGTGCCATACGTGATACATGCTTTGGACGATCATGTCTCTAAAGTGACATGACTGACTGGGCAGAAGATTATCCCGCAGTAGGTTGTTATTGCTTTCTGCGGTAGACTGGTTGCCAGCCAAGGCTATAGAACACGATTTGTTCTGTTATTTAGCCCATAACTAAAGAGAAGAGATGGATTAATACTTTTCCCAACGGTATTTGCGCGTAAAAATTCAAGTGGAATTCGAACTCGGCTCCCCGATTTCTCATTCCAAGCCGATATCCACTTATATGGATTCTTTGTTCACAAATAAATAACCGACCACGACATTACAACATTTTAAAAAAATTCCATTTTGGTTACTTTTCAGGTTCTAATGAACGCTAGCAATTTGTCAACCGTTATATTTAAAGCAGAAAAAAAATTACAGTAATTTTTAGCAACACAATTTTGCGGTTATTTTTTGTTACCTTAACTCACACACCTGAAGATGATCTCGGATGGAGATTGAAAGTACTTGGGTACATTGAGAAATGAATGATAATAACATCTGTCAAAGTTACAGATTATTTCTGACATCTTTCAATAAAGACACAATGTTTGCAGTTTATTTAATCTGACATGTCTAAAAGAAAAGTTGCTGCCTAAATACACAATATATATATATATATATATATATATATATATATATATATATATTGTGTATTTTACTACAACCACGCTCTCTTGTAGACTTACCTGTCACCTTTCTGATCAGAGTTCAATTAAACATCATTTTCAGAAAAACATAGTCATATAGGTAATATCAGACAGATTTTAGTCAACAATACAATAATCCTCACTCATACACACAGTAAAAAGAACCTTCAGATATTGGAGGCCATCTACATTAAATCCAAACAACCCACACTTAATAAAATCACGTTTAAATCCAGTCATAACACATTGCATTGCATTTAAATATATGGTTCTGTTATCATTTCGAGCTCTCACGCGGTGTGACGTCATAGAGCCGCATTGCAAATTTACGAAGTGCGTTTGCTATTTTGTGACTGTTATCGTTGCCTGGCAATGTTTTATGCCAACACAAGATAAAATCGTTGCTGATGGTGTATGTTTTTATGTTAACGTCCTTGTAACCTCTCTGAAGATGGCTCATGTGAGCCGAAAGTTTAGAACCAACTTTATAAAAAAATTATCCAAATGTTGGAGAATTTTTGTCTTTATTTACACCTGAAATTAAAGCGAAAATATGATGTTTAGAACGACCCATGATTAAACATAATAGACATTCATTGATGAAGGTCAGAAAAAGCGTAGGACCAAGCGTTCGTATGATAATATCTGGAAGCATGCCCATTTACACGATTTGAAAGTAACGACTAGATTATTTCAAACAAGTGTTACGTTATATCGTAACCATGTAGCTTGCGGAGAAGGCCAGCATGCCTGGCTCTGTCAGGTGTTTTGGCGATATCTAGGGCAACAGCTCAAGCTTCGCCGTTCTTAACGAGAGCCTGGTATATATACCCTGTGATGGTCGTTATCATACCAGCAGTAGAACCGGTCAAGCAGAAGTCATATCTAAATCTAAACTTATTTCTTATTTTGTATTTATTTATTTATTTTTCAATTGGAGTAGATAGACTAAACTATCGCCCGGTTCACACTCCACCCACGTCTATTGTACAGGTGTAGAAGCTCATCCCTTGTTCCCTGTTTAGGATGTGGTTTCCGGCTTTCTCTTTTCCAATCTTTTCACTTTTCTTTTTCTTTTTTCTTTTTATCGTTTTTTTCAGTTGGAGTAGATAGACTAAACTATCGCCCGGTTCACACGCCACCCACGTCTATTGAACAGGTGTAGAGGCTCATCCCTTGTTCCCTGTTTAGGATGTGGTTTCCGGCTTTCTCTTTTAAAAATCTATTCACTCTTGCGTAGCCCCCTGCACATCAGTGGCGTTACCGCCTTGCTCGGGTGATATGATTAAAAAAAAAATGGAACTTTGTCTGTGTGTCTGTGTGTATATATCTGTGTGAGAGTGCGTGTGTCCGTTAACTATAGACTCCGAAACGGCTGAACCGATTTTCTTGAAAATTTACATAGTTGTACTATAAGCGTCTGCGAGTGTTCTTAGCTAGGTTTTGTGTCGAGGTACCTCCGATAAATATCGAAAATCGATAATCCAAAATATCTGGTTATAGAAGGAGTAGTCCGATTATAATCAAATATGATACACTCATAGACAAAGACATAAGAAACGATATTCAGAAATTTCAAGGTTCCAGTTCTTACAATAGTGCAGAAAATCGATAATATATATATATATAAAGCAAGATGTTAGTGTATGTATCTGTTTATCTGCCTATATATCTGTATTTTTTCAGCCCTTTTATTTTAGTTTTTGCTTAGTTTGGCTCTAAGTAGGTATAATTGTAGTTCTTAGTCTCAGCCATGATACCATTTACTCAGAGGACTTATTTAGCCTTCAAAATTCAGTTTATGATTAAAAAAAACTTATTTGATATCGATACCAGGAAATCAAAATTTGACTTACATCCATTCATTTTTCTTTCTGTCTATGGCTTTGCTTTAACTAGAAACAACTATCGATTTTAATCTTTCGTGCCAACGTCCAAAGAGTCTGAACTCCAGGACCATGGATTAGTTTTAAAGCTTTCATTACACCCGAGTAACGTACGTCGGGCTATACTGCTAGTATATATATATATATATATATATATATATATATATATAGTGGAACCCGTTGTAACTGGTCGCCTACGGCAGTTGGTCGTTCACTAAAGACTCCTGACCTCTCCTCTCCACGATTGTATTTTTCACTCTCCAGAATCAAAATTTAAGTATTTTACCATGTAATCTGGTAATAAATAAATGAGAACCAAAGAAGGTCTATCTTATCTTATTCAGCATAATTATTTTTAACAATTAAAAAGTATGGTTAACAAAAGAAATAAAATTATTTATTTATTATTGATTTTTAAACTGCACACGAATTTAATTGACAACCTATATATATATATATATATATATATATATATATATACAATACTGTGCAAAACTATTATGACAAGAACTATTTCATCTTTTATGAGGCATGAAAATAGTTGCGACAATTTACCAATCGCACCTAGTATATATGCAGTAGTGTGCAAAATTATTAGGACAAGAACTATTTTATCTTTTATGAGGCATCAAAATAAAGTTTAAATCACCCCTGTCCTAACACTTTTGCACACTACCGGTAGTGTGCAAAAGTATTAGGACAGGGGTGATTTTCTTAAAAACCTCACTGAAATTCAAATACAGGGTGAAAAGCCAAACCTTTGTAAGAATTTTTATTTTTTAATCATGTTGACCCAAGCAAGGCATTTTACTGGAATGGAAAGGAGGAATGTTATGAAGAGTGAGAGGTTGCAGGGGGTGCGAGAAAGAGAGTAGGAGAGGGAAGAAATTACTGGTGAGAGTGGAGTGGACGAGGGGGAATGTTATGAGGAGTGAGAGGTCGCAGGGTGTGTCAGGAAGAGAGTAGGAGAGAGAAGAGAGTACTGATGAGAGTGGGGTGGATGTAGAAAAGCATGAGAGAGAGGATGTAAGTTAGTGTGACAGCAGATGACTATTGACTTTACATTTAAATTCTTGGATTTAACTGAAAAGGAAGAGGAAGGAAGGCTTCGGAATTTGAATTGGCCCCCCACAAAGCTCTGATCTCAATTCTATTGAACATCTATGGGATATTTTAGATTAAAAAATTGATAAATCTAATGTTACTTTGCAAGACACACTTTGAGAACAAATACAAGCTGCTTGGCAGGAGATACCATTAGATACATTGAAGAAGCTTGTGATGCCAATTGCCTGACAGAATGAAGGCTGTGATCAAAGCAAAAGGCTATTATAGTAAATATTAAATTTATTTTGTAACAAGTATTTTTTTCTTGTAAAAGCATTTGTTGAGTAAATTAAATAAAATTACTTTAATTAAATTGTTTATTTTCTGTCAATATGAATCATAAAAGATAAAATCGTTCTTGTCCTAATACTTTTGCACACTACTGTATATATACTAGGTGCGATTGGTAAATTGTCGCAATTATTTTGATGCCTCATAAAAGATGAAATAGTTCTTGTCCTAATACTTTTGCACACTACTGTATATATACTAGGTGCGATTGGTAAATTGTCACAATTATTTTGATGCCTCATAAAAGATGAAATAGTTCTTGTCCTAATAATTTTGCACACTACTGTATATATACTAGGTGCGATTGGTAAATTGTCGCAATTATTTTGATGCCTCATAAAAGATAAAATAGTTCTTGTCCTAATATCTTTGCACAATCCTGTATATATATATATATATATATATATATATGGGGGGGGATTGCTTCCAGTTTTCAATTAAAGATCTCGCTGAATTTCGAATCATTTCAGGGAATGTGACCTTTAAGACCAACCAGGAATTTAAATTCTCTGCTATATTCCCTTTCCTTAATTCCCAAGCGAGTTGTCAGCAGAAACCCAATCTGTGTGAAACACATAAACACATTATTAAACACATAAGTCTTCTAATGACGATGCGTTTAACAAGCGATTCTTCTGCTTAAAGTATTTTGAAAGTGAAGAAAGCTTTTCATCCTTCCGATGCAAGGGAATGTGTCTGGAAGCGTAAATAATTACAAAAAGAAAACATTTGCTTATCAATGCGTTTCATTTAAAGAAAGCCATACTGATTAACCCTCTAGGGCCATTCGTATCATATTTGATACAGTATGAAAGTTGATGTAACTTTTCAAAATGCATTTTTGTTTTACTATTTTTTCTATATTAAAGTGTAAAAATTTTTTAAACCTAAAACAGTTTAAATTTTTTATTTAAAATGTCTAAAATTTATTTAAAATGGCTGTAAGAGGCTTGTTTTCATACTGTATCAAATATGATACGAATGGCCCTAGAGGGTTAAAAGAGAAAGTTACAGAAAGTTGAGCTGAAGAGAGTGACAAGAAAGGACTACATATAAACTGCAAGAAAACCGAAAGCATGATCATCAGTAAAAAGGGCAGCCCAATAAGCCAAGTACAGGTCGGGGATGCTAAAATCAAGTAGCTACAAAAACTTAAATACCTGGGAAGTGTTCTAACAAAAGACGGAAAGTGTGACACGGAGATCTGAAGGTGGATTGGCATGGCGACGGAAACATTGCAGAAGTTAACTAACGTATTAAGAAACAAGACAAGAAACAAACAAAGAAGAGAATACTGAATTGCTATGTGATGTCAGTTCTTCAATATGGCAGTGAATGTTGGACAATATCTTCGAAGATGAAAGAAAAACTGGAAGCAGCTGAAGGATGCTGCGAATATCATGGACCGAGCATGTGAACAATGATGAGGTTTTGGAAATGATGGAAACAAAAAGGAAATTAATACTGAGCATCGGGAAGAGACAGCTAAAGTTCCTGGGACATGCAATGAGGAAAGCGGGCTTGGAGAACCTGATACTAACAGGCCTGATATAGAAAAAAAGAGACAGGGGAAAGCAGCGGATAACATATTTGAAGGACCTAATCAGGTGTATGATGGAACGAGGGTTGCATGGTGTAACAGGAGAAGGCGTGCTAAGAGCCACCAGGGATAGGGAGACGTGGAAAGCCATGATCGTTCTGAAGGGACAAGGCACATAGAAGAAGATGATATATGCCAACTATTTATAATAAATTATAATGTGGATATAAAATGGGGGATCAGTTCTATATGATAATCAATATATAAACTGATCCCTCATTTTGTGGCCATGCTAGTTTCTATACATTTCCATTCTAGATTTATGGGCTTGAGTTAGTAGATGACAGAACGGGGGTTGCATGGTGAAACAGAAGGCGTGCTAAGAGCCACCAGTGATAGGGAGACGTGGAAAGCCATGATCGCCTACGTCCTGAAGGGACAGGGCACATAGAAGAAAAAGGGCTTAATTAGACGGATGATTCTTTAGGATGCCGCTAACGAACTTAACTAAATATAAACCTACGCCTTGATTTTATTTAAATGTTTCCTTTCCTTGTAGATATACAACTTTACTAAACCAACATACATTTTAAAAATTAAGAGAAATTTCTAAACTTATTTATAAATGAAACTTTGTCTCTGTGTGTGTGTATCCGTTACCTATAGACTCCAAAATGGCTGAACCGATTTTTTTTTGAAAATTTAAACAGTTGTACGATAAGCGTCTGCGAGTGTTCTTAGCTAGGTTTTGCGTCGAGGTACCCCAGATAAATATCGAAAATCAAAAAATCGGGTTATAGAAGAAGTGGTCCGATTTTAATCAAATTTGATACACTCATAGACAAAGACATCAGAAACGATATTCGGAAGTTTCAAGGTTGCATTTCTTACAATCGTGCAGAAAATCGATAATATATATATATATATATATATATAAAAGGCAAGATGTTGGTGTGTGTGTCTGTTTATCTGTCTGTATGTCCTTTATACAAATCCACAATTTTTATCCGATTCTCACCAAAATTCACACAAATATTCTTTAGGCAGAGTCTGAGCTGCAAGACCATGGATTAGTTTTAAAGCTTTCATTACACCCGAGCAACGCCAGGCTATACTGCTAGTTTCAAATAAACAATTGCATAACTTAATTTATCAAACTAAATTGAAATAATATATTCTAATTACATAAAAGACAATCAGCAACAAAACGATAATAATCTCTATTCCTATTCGTATAAAAGACACCAAAGTAAATCAGTTAGTATCCTTCGTAATTTACCTTGACTTTCACAACAAACCTGAAATATTTTTTAAATTGTAAACTAACAATTAAAAAAGAAAACTAAATTTAAAAAGAAATAGTTTTTAAAAGAAATGATCTATTTCATACTATTTTTAATTGGATAATTCTAAATGAAAATCGAATGGTTCTTTTGTTATTATTACTTTGCAAAATTTTACAAGGCAAATAGCGACAATTTACCCATCGCACCTCTAGATTTGCTGTATATATATATATCTATATATACACTACCGGCCATAATTATTAAGGCCACCCTATTATTTTACCCTGTAGATTTGTTATATATATATACGCTACCTAGCCCTAATGATTCGGCCACCCCAATTTAAAAAAAAAAGATGTATTTCATACTATTTTTAGTATTTATTGCCAAGTGGATAATTCTAAATGAAAATGCAATGGTTGTTTTGTTATTATTACTTTGCAAAATTTTACAAGACAAATAGCGACAATTTATCCATCTCACCCTGTAGATGTGATATATATATATATATATATATATATATATATATTAATGCAGGTTTCATTGAATAATATAGACAAGTTTTGTCTATTAATTTTGTGTAGGATCCGTTCATACCGTCTGATATACTTGATGGTGATGTCGTTAAAAGACAACAAAAAATCACAGTATTTGTTGAATTTTTTATCGGTTCTAAGCTTTCGGCTCACATAAGCCATTATCAAAGAGTAAATATTAACACACAGTAAACATAGAACATTTAAGCTATTAACAATTAAGAGAATTGAATTGAAAATATAAGTCCATCCCTACCGTGGCGGATGGCCGAAGACAGTGACAAAATAGTGGTGTTGTGGTCCCTGGTTTGATTACAACACCACTATTTTCGGCCACGGTAAATGGTTTTATAAAGGAAAGAGCTAAGTGCATGAACATCAGTCAAAAGAGCTCAGACCGAGTCAGCACGTAGCCCAAAGAAAAACCCGGAAATGAGCAATTAACTCACAAAAAAGCGTTCAATACTTAGGGAGGGGGGAATAAAGAATACCTAGAGAGTCAGACAACCGAACTAGATTTGACATAAACGGATCGTCAAGGAAAGCTGGCTAACAAGGAAAGAAACAAAACACATGTGTAAAGGAAATTCAATCAACCCACGTGACCAAGAAAGAAGACACGAAACACATATAGGGGAGAACTTTATTAAGAAAACAAATTTCATATATTTTTAAATTTATTTAAAAAAGATTAGTGATTGCAAAGACAAAAACAAAAAAGGAAAACCGAAAATGATACCAACTTACCATAAGCAAACTCAACCCAAAAGCCAAGGCTTTCTATGCCTACATTTATTTAATATTTCAGTTTTAGAATTTAATAAATTATTGTCGTGTTTATACGAATCTTTAGCAAGTTTTTCCTCTACACACAACCTACAAAATTTCTGGCCGACTTTATACTTAGCACATCATAGGTTGTCTGGCTCTTTATATTTATATATATATATATATATATATATATATATATATATATATATATATATATTATTTGGGTAGAAAATCCTCGTTTACACAGCTTTTATTAAAGACATCTGGCAAGGTATTGCGGTAAAGTTTTTGACATAATTCTTCGTGTGTTCGTTCTGATAATTTTCTTGATAATTTTCTTTCGGGACATAAATTATGTAGAAATTCTCTAAATGCTTTTGGCTATACTTATATTTCTATAACACTAGATACATAAATAAAATAATCCATCTATTCAGTCAGTCAGCTAAGTGCCATATGTGAAACACGCTCGGGCGATCATGTCTCGAAATAGACACGACGACTGACTGTGCAGAAGATTATCCGGTTGTAGGTAGATATTGCTTTCTGCGGTAGACTGGTTGCCAGCCAAGGCTATAGAACCCAGTCTGTTCTGTTATTTGACTTATAGCTAGACGGGGAAAAGCTGTATGATATTATTAAATAGTAATTAGAGGAAGATCAGTTTATTTAGTTCATAACAATAAAAAAAACGATCCCCCACTTTCTTCCCAGTATAAACTTTAATCAGGTTTCTAACTATTATATTCAGTCAGTCAGCTAAGTGCCATACGTGATACACGCTTTCGGTGATCATCTCTCGAATGAGACATGACTGACTGGGCAGAATATTATCCTGCAGTAGGTTTCCATTACTTTCTGCAGTAGACTGGTTGCCAACCAAGGCTATAGAACATAATCTGTTCTGTTATTTGACTCATAGCTAGATGGAGAAGGTACGTATTATATTATTAAGTAGTAATTAGAGAGGGATCAGTTTATTACTTCATAACAATAAAAAACCGATCCCCCACTTTATGCTCAGTACAACCCTTAATCATATTTCTAACTATTATATTCAGTCAGTGAAGTGCCATACGTGATACACGCTTTGGACGATCATGTCTTGAATGAGACATGAATGACTGAGCATAAGATTATCCCACATTTGGTTGCCATTACTTTCTGTGGTAGACTGGTTGCCAGCCAATGCTATAGAGCCCAATCTGTCCTGTTATTTAATCCATAACTTTAGGAAAGAGACGGATTAACACATTTCTTAAGGGTATTTGTGCGTAAGTAAATGCAATGAATTTATGTGAAATTCCCTGATTTGTCGTTCCGATTCGATATCCACTGCACCACAACGCACATCCGACAACATTCAGTTAAGTACCATATGTGGAACACGCTCGAGCGATCATGTCTCGAAATAGACACGACGACTGACTGGGCAAAATATTATCCCGCTGTAGGTAGCCATTGCTTTCTACGGTAGACTGGTTGCCAGCCAAGGCTATAGAATCCAATCTGTTCTATTATTTAACCCATAACTGGAGGGAAGAGATGGATTAACATCTTTCCTAAGGGTATTTGTGCGCCATTGAATGCAAGGCATCCTTGACAGTGTCTAAAAGATACAATGTGCGATAGATGAATTTTCGTCAAAAATACACTGTAATGAAAATAATACTGACATCTCATTTTAACAGACAGATTTAACAAAATTACTCAAAAATATGTTGAAATACGAAGGAGTAACTTTATTCATTAAAATCGCCATTGGCTTCAAACATGTCCTCAAGACGACTTTGAAAACTCTGGTGTCTCTTTTAGGCAGTCTCCTGATTTAAGTGGGTGACTGCTGACATAATTTTTCATCTTTGGTGTTACAAAGACTTTTGTTAGTCTCTCGCTAAACTGCGCCCCAGATATAATGAAGGTGGGGGGGTTGCAGTCTGGAGAGTTACGTGGTCACATGTAAAGAGTGATGTTGTCCCAGAAATAGTTTGACAGCCATGACTGTGTTCTCTTGCTTGTGTGGTATGGAGTTTTGTTGTAAGACATAGACGAAGGGCCACCAGAGATCATGAGGTCAATTGTTGTAAATTTTTTATAATATATGTCCTTAATTTATTATTATTTATTGGTTTAATATTTGGCTCATAATTAAGCATAATAGACATTCATTGTCTGTTATATTTAACAATATATATATATATATATATATATATATATATATATAGCAGTATAGCCTGGCTTTGCTCGGGTGTAATGAAAGCTTTAAAACTAATCCATGGTCTAGGAGCTCAGAGTCAGCCTAAAGAATATTTGTGTGAAGTTTGGTGAGAATCGGATAAAAATTGTGGATTTGTATAAAAGACATACAGACAGATAAACAGACACACACACAAACATATTTCCTTTTATATATATATATATATATATATATATATATATATATATATATATATATATTATCGAGTTTCTACACTATTGTAAGAACTGCAACCTTGAAACTTCTGAATATCGTTTCTTATGTCTTTGTCTATGAGTGTATCAAATTTGATTAAAATCGGACCACTCCTTCTATAACGCGATTTTTTCGATTATCGATTTTCGATATTTATCTGCGGTACACAAAACCTAGCCAAGAACACTCGCAGAGGCTTATGGTACAACTGTGTAAATTTTCAAGAAAATCGGTTCAGCCGTTTCGGAGTCTATAGGTAACGGATACACACACACACACACACAGACACACACACGCAAAGTTCCATTTATAAATAAGTTTATATATATATATATATATATATATATATATATATATATAACACCTAATGAGTTAGACGAACCTACCTCGGTTTCATCTAAACGGATCGTCAGGGAAAGCTTGTCCGTTTAGGTGAAACCTAGGTAGGTTGGTCTGGCTCATTAGGTGTTATCTATTTATTTCGCTCTATCTCTGTATTGAGCACTGTCTGTTAGTTGATTACTCGTGTCGGGGTTTTTTCTTTGGGCTTCGTGATGATCTTGGCCCGATCACATTTGACTGACGTTCATGTACTAAGCACTTTTTAAAACCATTTTTTCCTTCTGTCGAAAGTTTTCGAGGAAGGTTTCGACACGAGTATAATTATAATCTCGTTTATATATATATATATATATATATATATATTACCATCATTTTTAACTACACAATGAAACAATGTTCTTTCAATGTCGAAACAAAATGTACAATTTTGTAGTAGAGTGTAGTTTGTATATGTTCCAAAGTATAATTTAAAAATTAATATTGATTGCTCTAGGTTCATCCAGCAGACACCCTCTAGAACCAGAAAGCAACTACCCACTCAAGGCTCTTGATGTAGGCTTTCGTGTTGTGTTTGAGGCCCTCAGCAACAAATTCGGGAGTTCTTTTTTTTATCAGAACAAGCGGAGTGTGTTCTCCAAGCAGTCTTACCTTCATAATCATCATTTAGACACATCCACCATTTTCCAAATATATATGTCCTTATATTGACAAGCCAATTGCCAAGGAGTACATCATGCCGTTTCCAAATTTCTCGTGAAGTGAACTGATGATTTTTCACAGATGGTACCAACCTGACCCAATTATAATGTGCAGTCAATAAAAACAAAAATGAATGCGACGCATGCGCCAAATTAAAAATAGAATATTGCGACAATTTACCTATCGCATCTTATATACACACACACACACACACACACATATATATATATATGTGTGTGTGTGTGTGTGTGTTTGTGTGTGTGTGTGTGTGTGTGTGTGGAGAAGTGATAGACTTTGAAAAAAACAATAGCTACTCACGCATATATATAGTTTTTTTTTTTTTTAATCATCTCACCCTAAGCAAGGCATTCCACTGCCACTATTGCGCATGGGGCTACATAGGGGAAGGTAAAGAGAAGGAGTGGTTAGACATAGGGAATGTCAGGAGGAAGATGACAGATGAGTAAGGTTGGGCAGATGGGAAGAGTGTTTGATAGAATGGGAGCAGGTTAGTGTGTTAGGAGGTGTCTATTGACCTTACATTTAAACTCTTGGAGATTGTAGACGTCGGGGAAGCAATCATTTGGAAGAGAATTACACAGTCGGGAAGTTCATTCAGTAATGAACTTGAATACTCTCGGTTACTAGTGTGTGTTTACATTGTATACCACACGCTAAGGTCCCTCTGCCTCTACAGAGAGCCCAACACCGACTAATGTCAATTCGGTTGGGTTTCAATCCTGGCTAGAAGTAATCGGATGAGCTGTGATACAGCGTAACAGATCCGTCTGCGGATGACTACATATATCTAAACTTATTTATAAATGGAACTTTGACTCTGTGTGTGTGTGTGTGTGTGTGTGTGTGTGTGTGTGTGTGTGTGTGTGTGTGTGTGTGTCCGTTACCTATAGATTCCGAAATGGCTGAACCGATTTTCTTGAAAATTTACACAGTTGTACTATAAGCTTCTGCGAGTGTTCTTAGCTAGGTTTTGTGTCGAGGTACCACGGATAAATTTCGAACGTCGATAATCGAAAAAAATCGGGTTATAGAAAGAGTGGTCCGATTTTAATCAAATTTGATACACTCATAGACAAAGACATAAGAAACAATATTCAGAAGTTGCAATGTTGCAGTTCTTACAATAGTGCAGAAAATTTGATAAAAAATATATATATATATATATAAAAGGCAAGATGTTTGTGTGTGTATCTGTTTATCTGCCTGTATGTCTATTTTTTTTTTTTAGCCCTTTTATTTTTAGTTTTTGCTTCGAGTTTGGCTTTAAGTAGGTATAATTGTATTTCTTAGTCTCAGCCATGATACCATTTACTCAGAGGACCTATTTAGCGTTTTTAAATTCAGTTTACGACCAAAAAAACTTATTTGATATCGATACCAGGAAATCAAAATTTGACTTACATCCATTCATTTTTCTTTCAGTCTACGGTTTCGCTTTAACTGGAAACAACTATTGCTTTTTAGTCTTTCGTGCCAACGTCCAAAGCGTCTGAGCTCCAGGACCATAGATTAATTTTAAAGCTTTCATTACACCCGAGCAACGCCGGGCTATACTGCTAGTCTGTATATATATATATATATATATATATATATATATATATATATATATATATATATGTGTGTGTTACTATCATTATTAGCTACCTTATGCGATAGTGTTCTTTCAATGTCGAAACAAAATGTACAATTTTGCAGTAGATTGTAGTTTGTACATGTTCTAAAATACAATTATTAATAAATATTCATTCCTCTATGTTTATATTGAGCACTGTTTAAAATTAATGTTTTGAACGTTGAAAATATTTTCTTTTCAGCAATGAATTAGATCACTCTCAACTATTGGATGTGCATAATCATAATATACACGCTAAAACATCTACCTTCTTCTACCGAGCGCCCAAAACTCAGAGGTAGAATCGCCGAATGACGTCAATTCAGTCGGATTTCAATCCTGGGTTAAAAGCAATCGGAGTCTAACCGTACTGATGAGCTGTGATACAGCGAAACAGATCTGTCTTCGGATGACCATATATATATATATATATATATATATATATATATATCGAAATACAAAATATAAACATGTTGAAGATGGCAATTAAAAGCAACACGTATGTGTGTATTCATTACCCCATTTGTCATTTGGTCATAATGATAGATAGATAGATAGATAGATAGAAAGATAGATAGATAGATAATGAATAGACTGTAATAGATAGATAGATAGATAGATAGATAGATAGATAGATAGATAGATAGATATGAACAGACTGACATAGATAGATAGATAGATAGATAGATAGATAGATAGATAGATAGATAGATAGATATGTTATAATTAAACATAAGACACGAGTATTTTCGAAAATGCTGGTGTCAGCAGAAAATTTGGTTAGCGATGAACACGCTGCGAATTTTGATTGGCAGTTGAAACAAGTTCATTGCTCAAATCTCAAAGGTCAACCTATTTACCACTGTTAGACGAAGGACCAGAATTTGACTCGCAGACAATTGGCCTCCGATTTTCCGGACATCCTTATTAAAGTCATTTTCGATGTCGTGCTGTTCTCGTTCGAGTCTGTCACGAGTCTCTGCCGAATTTACATTAGGAACCATTTACGGTAAACCACCTTGTTTATTTGCAGTTTCACCCCCCCCCCCCAGAATTACTTGCGGACCAACAGGTTTCAAACAGAATCTATGAATCTTTTCATATTTCCTATTATTATTATTATTATTATTATTATTATTATCTCTTGTCAAATTTGACGATAAGTTAAAAACTTTTAGGCGCCAATTTGTCTGGGTCTGTGAAGTAATTACGGGAGTGATTTTCATCAATCAACTCTCTTCCTATCTATGATCCTGACGTATTAGTGAGAATTTGGCAGTGGAAGAGTGAAAAGATGGAAACAAATATTTTCCCAATAACGTAAGCTGCCTAGGTCGAAATTCGAACATGAGACTACGTGTCTGTTTAAAAAAAAAAACGCATGACCGGAACGTCACCCAAAATTCCTCCTTCTAAGTCGACGACTAACCCTTGATCTCTAAAATCACACTGATGGAGAATCTGGTTAGAGAGTGAAATACCTGTTAGTTTTTTGTGGGGGAGCTATATCAGTCAGCCATACGTGATACACGCTTGAGCGATCATGTTTCGAAAGAGACATGACTGACTGGGCAGAAGATTATCTCGCAGTAGGTTGCCATTGCTTTCTGCGGTAGAATGTTTGCCGACCAAGGCTATAGAACCCAATCTGTCCTGCTATTTAACCCATAACTGGAAGGAAGAGACGGATTAATACCTTTCGGATATCCACTCTACCACAACGCACATCCAGGGGGAGCTATATAAGTCAACTTTAAAAAAAAAAATTTTCATTGAAAAAATGTCGGATTAAAAATAAAATCTATGAATCCATTAAAAGTAGCGTCGTTTATTTTTCGAATAGGAACCTGTCACTTACGCAAAAATACCCGTTGGAAGTTATCAATCCGTCTCTTCCCTCCAGTTATGGGTTAAATAATAAGATAGATTGGGTTCTATAGCCTTTGCTGGCAACCAGTCTACCCCAGAGAGCAATGGCAAGCTAATCTTCTGCCCACTCAGTCACGTCACTTTCGAGACATGATCCCCCAATGCGTGTATCACGTTTGGCACTTAACTGACTGACTGAATATAATATAAACATGATTAAGGTTTATACTGGGCATAAAGTGGGGGATCGGTTTTCTATTGTTATGAAGTAATAAACTGATCCCCCTCTAATTACTACTTAATCATGTAATGTATATCTTCTCCCTCGAATAATAAGACAGATTGAGTTCTATTGCCTTGGTTGACAACCAGTCTTCCCCAGAAAGCAATACCAACCTACTGCGGATAATCTTCTGTCCAGCCAGTCATGTCTCTTTCGAGACATGATCACCCAAAGCGTGTATCACGTATGGCACTTAACTGACTGACTGAAGATAAGGGCTTTTTAGAAAAATAACATGTGTAAAGGGGGTTTACCGAGGAATATAATAGAAGCTGTTTAATAGATTAATAAAGATTGGGCGTCTTTTTCAAATACGAAGTATCCACTGAAAATGCTAGATTAAGAATATAATTCGTTCTTTAGAAATTTTTTTTTTTTAACCTTTCAGTAAGGAAACGAGCAGAAATGGTTGTTTGAGAAAGTCTGAACAGGGGAATGAGGTTTCTTTCAAAAAGGAAAATAGCGCCTTGTCGATCAGTCACGTTTTTCGCGGTCGTTTCTAAACGTTTCAAAAGAATCTGATGTTCTTTTATTTTGTAGGTATAAAATAAAACAAGTAAAGAAGTTTAAATACCTGAGTGAGAAGTGGATTCAGACATAATCAAAATTTGATAAACAAATAAGAAATTAAAATGTGAATATGAAGTGGGAGATCAATTCACTATTATAGCCAATACATAAAATTATCCCTCACTTTCTGACCATGCTAATTTCTATAAAAAAAAAATAGACCCCAAAATACCAACTACAAGGTTGTGGAAACTAAAATAAAACAAAATAAAACAAGTAAAGAAATTTAAGTACCTGTGAAGCATAGAAAGTACAACTCTGAGATCCAAAGATGCATTGGCATGGCCAAGGACGCATTTCAAAAGCTAACCAGAGTAATGAGATACAGGAAAGTCTCATTGGAAACAAAGGAAAGAGTGCTGGAATGCTATATGATATCTGTCCTTCGGTATGGAAGTGAATGCTGGAAGATCTCATCAAAGTTGAAGGAGAGGCTTGAGGCAGCAGAAATGTGGTTTTACAGAAGGATGATGAGAGTACCAATGGACAGTGCCCATGACTAATGACGAGGTGTTGGAGAGGATGGAAAATGCGACACGAAGATCCAACGACGCATTGGCATGGCTAAGGACGCATTTCAAAAGCTAACCAGAGTACTGAGAGACAGGAAAGTCTCATTGGAAACAAAGAAATGGGTGCTGGATTGCAATATGATACCTGTCCTTCTGTATGGAAGTGAATGCTGGATGATCTCATCAAAGATAAGGGAGAGGCTTGAGGCAGCAGAAATGTGGTTTTACAGAAGGATGATGAGAATACCAATGGACAGTGCCCATGACTAATGACGAGCTGTTGGAGAGGATGGAAAATGCGACAAGAAGATCCAACGACGCATTGGCATGGCTAAGGACGCATTTCAAAAGTTAACCAGAGTAGTAAGAGACTGGAAAGTCTCATTGGAAACAAAGAAAAGGGTGCTGGATTGCGATATGATATCTGTCCTCCTGTATAGCAACGAAGTTTAGACGATCTCCTGAAGGATGAAGGAGAGGCTTGAGGCAGCAGAAATGTGGTTCTACAGAAGGATGCTAAGGATATCAACGACGAGGTGTTGGAGAGAATGCAAACAAAAGAAAAGTTAAACTTAACATCAGGAAGAGACAAATGAGGTTCCTGGGATGCATAATGAGGAAAGATGGTTTTCAGAATCTGATACACACAGGATGGATAGAGAGTAAGAGAGACAGATGTAAGCAGGGAGAGACATATTTGACGAGCTCCAATGGATGGCGCAGTGGGGTTTGAGAGAGATGCCAAAAGGGAAAATATTTAGAGCGACAATTTACCAAATAAAACTCCATGATCACCTACGTTCTGAAGATGAACAATGCAGGTCTAGAACAATGTTTAAAAGAATATCTCAACTTCTAATAAGCCAGACCATGTAACGGAGTTGGGAAAGGTTGTAATTTCTCCCTAACTGAACTGCTAATCTTACAGGGAATAAGTGACCCAGCTGTTGAATTAAAGATAAGTAAATCACCAAAGGATTTAATTTGAAATAAGCAGTAGACACCTGTGACCCTGCATTATAGGAATCCGATTATATCCGTTCCAAATTATATCCACCTAGTGATTATTGTTACTGTCGTGGACCCGGTAAAAAAGTCCAGCATGAAATAATACAACAACCACCAAAATATGAAATAACGATATATATCTTCTTCTTCTATGTGCCGTCCCTTCAGGACGTAGGCGATCATGGCTATCCACGTTTCCCTATCCCTGGTGGCTCTGAGCACGCCTTCTCCTGTTACACCATGCAATCCTCGTTCCGTCATCTACCTGATTAGGTCCTTCAAATATGTTATCCGTTGCTTTCCCCTGTATCTTTTTGCCTCTATCTGGCCTGTTTGTATCAGATTCTCCAAGCCCTCCTTTCTCATTGCATGTCCCAGGAACTTCAGCTGTCTCTTCCTGATGCTCAGTATTAATTTCCTTTTGGTTTCCATCATTTCCAAGACCGCATCATTGTTTACATGCTCGATCCATGATATTCGCAGCATCCTTCTGTAGAACCACATTTCAGTTGTTTCAAGTTTTTCCTTCATCTTTGATGATATTGTCCTCCATTACATTCAAAGTTAACTAGTGCAATGGATTGCCAGATCTTTTTGATTGCTGTAGTCACTTTCTCCCTACTCTCACATTTGAGGTTAATGATTGCATTCAAGGCAAAATAGTGTAATGGCCTGCCGTTTTCTTTTGACCGCCATATTCATCACTCCTCTCCATCACACATTCGTGGTTGATGATTACATTCAAGACAGAATAATGCAATGGCCCGCTGTTTCCTGTTGACCGCCATAGTCATCACTCCTCTCCATCACACATTCGTGGTTGATGATCACATTCAAGACAGAATAATGCAATGGCCCGCTGTTTTCTTTTGACCACCATATTCATCACTCCTCTCCATCACACATTCGTGGTTGATGATTACATTCAAGACAGAATAATGCAATGGCCCGCTGTTTTCTTTTGACCGCCATATTCATCACTCCTCTCCATCACACATTCGTGGTTGATGATTACATTCAAGACAGAATAATGCAATGGCCCGCTGTTTTCTTTTGACCGCCATATTCATCACTCCTCTCCATCACACATTCGTGGTTGATGATTACATTCAAGACAGAATAATGCAATGGCCCGCTGTTTCCTTTTGACCGCCATAGTCATCACTCCTCTCCATCACACATTCGTGGTTGATGATTACATTCAAGACAGAATAATGCAATGGCCCGCTGTTTCCTTTTGACCGCCATAGTCATCACTCCTCTCCATCACACATTCGTGGTTGATGATTACATTCAAGACAGAATAATGCAATGGCCCGCTGTTTTCTTTTGACCGCCATATTCATCACTCCTCTCCATCACACATTCGTGGTTGATGATTACATTCAAGACAGAATAATGCAATGGCCCGCTGTTTCGTTTTGACCGCCATAGTCATCACTCCTCTCCATCACACATTCGTGGTTGATGATTACATTCAAGACAGAATAATGCAATGGCCCGCTGTTTCCTTTTGACCGCCATAGTTATCACTCCTCTACATCACACATTCGTGGTTGATGATTACATTCAAGACAGAATAATGCAATGGCCCGCTGTTTCCTTTTGACCGCCATAGTCATCACTCCTCTCCATCACACATTCGTGGTTGATGATTACATTCAAGACAGAATAATGCAATGGCCCGCTGTTTCCTTTTGACCGCCATAGTCATCACTCCTCTCCATCACACATTCGTGGTTGATGATTACATTCAAGACAGAATAATGCAATGGCCCGCTGTTTTCTTTTGACCGCCATATTCATCACTCCTCTCCATCACACATTCGTGGTTGATGATTACATTCAAGACAGAATAATGCAATGGCCCGCTGTTTTCTTTTGACCGCCATATTCATCACTCCTCTCCATCACACATTCGTGGTTGATGATCACATTCAAGACAGAATAATGTAATGGCCCGCTGTTTCGTTTTGACCGCCATAGTCATCACTCCTCTCCATCACACATTCGTGGTTGATGATTACATTCAAGACAGAATAATGCAATGGCCCGCTGTTTCCTTTTGACCGCCATAGTTATCACTCCTCTACATCACACATTCGTGGTTGATGATCACATTCAAGACAGAATAATGTAATGGCCCGCCGTTTCCTTTTGACCGCCATAGTCATCACTCCTCTCCATCACACATTCGTGGTTGATGATCACATTCAAGACAGAATAATGCAATGGCCCGCTGTTTCCTTTTGACCGCCATATTCATCACTCCTTTCCATCACACATTCGTGGTTGATGATTACATTCAAGACAGAATAATGCAATGGCCCGCTGTTTCCTTTTGACCGCCATAGTTATCACTCCTCTACATCACACATTCGTGGTTGATGATCACATTCAAGACAGAATAATGTAATGGCCCGCTGTTTCCTTTTGACCGCCATAGTCACCACTCCTCTCCATCACACATTCGTGGTTGATGATCACATTCAAGACAAAATAATGCAATGGCCTGCCGTTTCTGCTTTTCCCAGCCGTTACTCTACGCTTCGGCGGAGCCTCATCTAGGTTACTCTCTACCCGAAGTTAGATAGTCAGTGTCAGAATTGCGTCTGACCGAAGTTAATCGCTAGGCGGCAATGAAACTCTCCTCACAATGGTGTCTAATGTATATATGCTTATTGACACATGCCTAGTAATGTTCATAGAGATGTATATAACCACCTATAAGAAACTAAACATAGAATAACAAATTGGCCAGAATAGACTGCGCCAGAGATAGTTTCGCATTGCAATTGGCTACGAAATCAAAACGTTCATTCATTTATTCACTTACCTCATTATTCGCTGATGTGATGACCACTCCTCTCAATCTCAAAATTATGATTAACGGCGACAAATTAAGACAGAATATTGCAATAAGGATGTTGAGGTTATTCCGTTCTTTCTCTCGGACGTTAAAGGTGAAAGTCCTACAAAAATCAGCAGGTGGTTTGAATTAAGATTTTTCTTTCTGGAATGCCGATGGTATACAGAGAACGTGCACTGTCCAGACTGGATGGCCCTTCTCTCAGCCGTGGCGACAATATCCAAAGAAATACAAAATATTATATTTAGGAACTGCTCGGCTGCAGGAGTTGACCTAAAGTTATCAGTGTTGACAACCTTCGGGGCTCTACTGCCAGTTTTTTGTCTGGATTTACATTCGTAGCCTTTTGCCTGTTTGGATATGATTGCAAAACAGTGGATGTTTAAATCAGATTTTTTCCCTTCCCCTAAAATAGACTGAGTTCTAGCGCTGTCAACCTAAAGCAAGTGGTTATAAGGCGCCAGTTTTCCGCTCATTCTCCGACTTGTGCAAAACAATGACAGTAAAATGCCTTGCTTGGGGCCATATGATTATTAAAAAAAAGAAATTTCTATTCTATTATAATGTAAATATAAAATGGGGGATCAATTCTCAATTACAATCAATATATAAACGGATCCCTCATTTTATGGCCACAGTCATCCTTCTCTTACTCACTTCCTGACACCCTCTATAACCTGTCACTCTTTCTCATAACTTCCCTCCTATGTAAACCCCTGAAAAACAGTAGAAGTAAAATGCCTTGCTTGGGGCGATTTGATTATAAAAAAAATAAATTTCTATTCTATTATAATGTAGATATAAAGTAGGGGATCAATTCTTCATTACAAGCAATATAGAAATTGATCCTTCACTTTATGGCCACAGTCATTCTTCCTTTGCCCACTTCCTGACACCCCCTATAACCTGTTACTCTTTCTCATAACTTTCCTCCTATGTAACCCCCACCCTGCAAAACAGTGGCAGTAAAATATCTTGTTTATGATTCTGAAAAAAAAAACTCATCAGCATTAATTCTTCTCTTACCCACTTCCTGACACCCCCTATAACCTGTAACTGTTTCTCATAACTTTCTTCCTATGTAACCCCCTGCAAAAAAAGTGGTAGTAAAATGTCTTCCTTGGGGCGATATGATTATGAAAAAAAAAACTCATCAGTATTATCATCCTTCTTTTACCAACTTCCTGACATCCCCTATAACCTGTCACTCTTTCTCATAACTTTCCTCCTATGTACCCCCCCTGCAAACCAGTGGTAGTAAAATGTCTTGCTTGGAGCGATATAATTATGAAAAAAACTCATCAGTATTATCATCCTTCTCTTACCCACTTGCTGACACCCCCTATAACCTGTAACTGTTTCTCATAACTTTCCTCGTATGTAACCTCCTGGAAAAAAGTGGCAGTAAAATGACTTGCTTGGGGTGATATGATTATAAAAAAATATATCAAGTCGGTGAGAAAAAGACTGAAGGCGAGCTTCTAAGTCCGGATCGATTATATTGCAAATCCTTCTTTGGATTTTATCGAGAACCTCATGATGAATAGCAGTAGCACCTGAACATATATGGTATCAATATGGATGAATAGTAGGTTTATAAATGTACAAAATGGATTCTGACGAGAAAAACACACCCCGGCCCGACACATTGAACCAACTTACCTAGCACAAAACGTAACTATGAACTCCTACTAGATTATGTGTTTTAGAAACTCAAACGGATAACGTCTATAAAATATTCAGTCAGTCAGTTAAGTGCCATACGTGATACACGCTCGGGCGATCATGTCTCGAAACAGACATGACTGACTGGGCAGAAGATTATCCAGTAGTAGGTTGCCATTGCTTTCTGCGGTAGACTGGTTGCCGACCAAGACTATAGAACCCAATCTGTCCTGTTATTTAACCCATAACTGGAAGGAATAGACGGACTAATACCTTTCCCAAGAGTATTTGCGCTTAAGTGAATGCAAGGAATTCAACTGGAATTCGAAATCGGCTCTCCGATTTCTCGTTCCGAGCCGATACCCACTGCGCCACATCCCTAGGTAAACAAAAATACTAGAAATCAAGACACATTACGAAATAATAGATAAACAAATACAAATATCGAAAAGTTTGTTCATTTTAAGTATCGAGATTTAAGCCTAAAATACACGGAGATAGATAGATAGATAGATAGATAGATAGATAGATAGATAGATAGATGAAGAGAGGTAAGAACAGATAGATAGATAGATAGATAGATAGATAGATAGATAGATAGATAGATAGATGTAGGTAGGAATAGACAGAGATAGATAGATAGCTGTATAGAGGAAAGAACAGATAGATCTGAAATATACTGTGTCTACAATTATATGTTCTTGCGTGTTTGCCTGAGTGTCCTCCTTAACTTATTTTGCATTGCAATTCCTCGGTAAGACCGTTCGTTGAGGATCCATTTATTCCGAAGCTGTCCACGTCCTTGCATCGTTCTCGGCCATGATCTCTGTGCCTAGCGATTTAGAGGATATTTATTTAATAGCTCACACTCTCCACGACAGGTGGCGTCATGGTCGGCCAAATGAGTCATGGTCGTTCTGTAGGGATGAATGTCGACTGGAGTCAACTGACGTCAGTTTAATGCTTGCATGGCGAATGATATGACTGGACCAAAATTGATGTTTCTTTTCTGGTTAAAACCATTAGTGACTGAATATAGTCTCTTTTTCATTTAACTATCCAGAAAAATTTCTCATCGTTTCTATTTCCATCTTTCACGCACAAATTTTATATATATATATATTTATATATATATATATATATATATATATATATATAGTTTGTGTGTATTACTATTAATGTATTAATAGTAATAATTAATATATTACCTACATTATAATATGTAGGTAATATCAGACAGATATTAGTCAAGAATAGAATAATCATGCACACAGTAAAAAGAACCGTCAGATATTGGAGACCATCTACCTTAAATCCAAACAACCCACACTTCATAAAACCACTTTTAAATCTGGTCATAACACATTACATTGCATTTAAATACATGGTTCTGTTGTTATTTCACGCTATCACGCGGTGTAATGTCATAAAACTGCATTGCAATTTTGCGAACTGCGTTTGTTATTTTTGGTAATTATTGCCGTTGCCGAGCGGAGTTTTATGTCAACACAAAATAAAATCGTCGTTGCTGGTGGGTGTTATTGTGTTACCGTCTTAATAAACTCTCCGAAGATGGCTCATGTGAGCCGAAAGCTTAGAACCAAATTAATAAAAAGTTATCCAAATGTTGGAGAATTTTTCTCTTTATTTTCAACTGAAATTAAAGCCAAAATACGACGTTTATAATGGCTCATGATTAAACATAAGAGACATTCATTGTCTCTTACATTTAACAGTATATGTGTTGAAAATATATATATATATATATATATATATATATATATATATATATATATATATATAAAGTCTACCATTTCTCCATAGTGCTCAATCGGTTTGCGCCAGCATATATATATATATATATATGTGTGTGTGTGTGTGTGTGTGTGTGTGTGTGTGTATATATATAAACGTACAATGTTACGGAAATACCTGAAAAATAACGAAATAGTTTTAACAACCGACATATTCAAATTATTTGTTTCAGCATTATTTTTAGTCGATACTCATATTTGGAGTAGATCTTCTGTTTTTAATCAGACATTATATTTATTTATTATTTCTACCGGCCTGATTATTTACAATAAATTTTATACGAAAATGTGCGTCATTAGGCAGGATTTGAATCTGTGCATCAATTCGCATTCGAGTTGGTTCATGATCTCTTTTTATGATTACCCATTCTGGTCTCTCATTTTCCCTACCCTCTTTACCTTGCACACAAATATTTTACCAATATAAATAAGTGAAATTTCTATCACATTTCAAGAAATAGTGTTTACTACCTGATGCGACATTGTCCTTTCAATGTCGAAGTAAAATGGACGCTTTGTCGTAGATTGTAATCTGTACATTTTCTAAATTAAAATGTATAATACATAGCAATATAGCCCGGCGTTGCTCGGGTGTCATGAAAGCTTTAAAACTAATCCATGGTCCTGGAGCTCAGACTCTTTGGACGTTGGCACGAAAGATTAAAAAACAATAGATGTTTCCAGTTAAAGCGAAACCGTAGACTGAAAGAAAAATGAATGGATGTAAGTCAAATTTTGATTTCCAGGTATCGATATCAAATAAATGTTTTCGTCGTAAACTGAATTTAGAACGCTAAATAAGTCCTCTGAATAAATGGTATTATGGCTGAGACTAAGAACTACAGTTATACCTACTTAGAGCCAAACTCAAAGCAAAAACTAAAATAAAAGGGCTGAAAATAACACAGACATACAGGCAGATAAACAGACGCACGCAAACACACATCATGCTTTATATATATATATATATATATATATATATATATATGTATATGTATTCATATGTCTTTGTCTATGAGTGAATCAAATTTGATTAAAATCGGACCACTCCTTCTATAACCCGATTTTTTGTTTATCGATTTTCGATATTCATCAGGGTACCTCGACACAAAACCTAGTTAAGAACACTCGCAGACGCTTATAGTACAACTGTGTAAATTTTCAAGAAAATCAGTCCAGCCGTTTCGGAGTCTATAGATAATGAACTGCACAGACACACACAGACATACACACACATATACACACACAGACAACTTTCCATTTACAAATAAGTTTAGATATTCATAGCTCTATTTCTATATTGAGCAATGTTTTAAATTAATGTTTTGAACGTTGTTAATGTTTTTCTTTCCTTATACATTTGTGCATATATATATAGATATGTAATAAATTAGAACACTATTAGCTACTGGCTATATTTACATGGTATATCACACGCTAAAAGTCTGCCTACTTCTACCGAGCGCCCATAGCTCAGAGATAAAATCACCGACTGACGTCGGGTTTCAATCCTGGATAAAAGCAATCGTATGTCTAACCGTACTGAGGAGATCTGATGAAGCGATACAGATCTGTCTGTGGATGACTATATATATATATATATATATATATATATATACGTAAATGCAAATTACTTGGCAACCACCTTATTTATATATATATATGTATATATATATATATGGGTTGTCCAGTAAGTTACATCTACAATTAGAGCACACTTCAAACCATCTCTTGAGAAAGAAATTTAAAAATTACTTATTTCATATTAATTTTGCTTTCTTATCAAAATATATTATAAAGTTAACATTCGACACTTGATGCTAGTGATGCTAGTTGATGCTAGTAAACCCAAAATTACAACAAAAGGACATCTGCTGTGTACGATGAAGGTTTTTTAGCTGGCAGAAGTGGTTTAGTAGGCTTGGAGTTGAAGATTGTAGAATTATTATTTGATTTTTGCAAGAATGGCCAAATTTAATGTGTGTGTGTTTTTTTTTACTGCGGAAAAGCTTAATTCGGTAATATATTATCCATTGTAAACTCTCGTGATACAGCAAAACAGATCTGTCTGCTGATGACTATTTATGCTCTCACACCCTGATTGAGCACTCTGGAAGAATGGTAGACTTTGAAAAAGCAGCAGCTACTCTAGCATCGCTCATTCAGTAATGAATTAGAACACTCTGGTTACTGGCGCATGACACATCATACGCTAAAGTCTGCTTCCTTCTACCGAGCACCCATAGCTCAGAGGTAGAATCTCCGACTGACGCCAATTCGGTCGCGTTTCAGTCCTTGGTTAAAAAGCAATCGGATGTCTTACAGTACTGATGAGCTGTGATTACAGCGAAACAGATCTGTCTGCGGATGACTATATATATATATATATATATATATATATAGTCATATATAAAATGTATATATATATATATATATATAGCTATGTATATATATACACAAAATAAAATAATAAAAAAGAAAAAAGAAGAAAAAGAAGAAAAAAGAATAAATATTAAAAAATATAAAAAATAAAAATTATATACATGTTCTAAAATATAATTTATAATAAATATTCACAGCTCTATTTTATGTATCGAGCACTGTTTTAAATTAATGTTTTGGACGTTGTATTCACTCGGATATATATAAATTCAAATTTCAAAAGACTTATGGCCATTTCAACGTGTAAACTTAATTAACATGCATGTCATTAGCGATAAAAAATCATTATTTTCAAATGCAAATAGTTTGTGTTTGTGTGTAAAAAAACCGGAAGTGTTGCAAAAATGAAAACAAAAAGGATGAAAAAGGGGACAATGTGTCATAGTTTAACTGGCTGAACAGTAAAATTTCCACTCGGTGATGGTTGTTGAAATAGATACATTAAAACAACTTTAAAATGTAATGAAACAATATATATATATATATATATATATATATATATATATATATATATATATATTTCTAAACATATACTGTTAAATATAACAGACAATGAATGTAACAATTTTTTATTAATTTGGTTCTAAGCTTTCAGCTCATATGAGCCATCTTCTCTAAAAGTTTCGAACCAAATTAATAAAAAATTATCCAAATGTTGGAGAATTTTTGTCTTTATTTTCAACTGAAATTAAAGCCAAAATACGACGTTTAGAACGGCTCATGATGAAACATAATAGACATTCATTGTCTCATATTTAACAGTATATGTTTAGATATTTAGATACACTATATATATATATATATATATATATATCCGAGTGGGTGCAGAACGAAGAAAGCATTTTTTTCCGTCCAAAACATGAATTTAAAACAGTGCTCGAGATATGATGGATATATGTCATCGACAATCATATGTTTGTTTCAACTTTAGGTGTCCAACGTTTCTTCGGGAGGGCAAAGCAAAACTGAATTATATATATATATATATATATATATTTATTCATTTCACCCCGAGTAAGGCGGAAACGCCACTGATGTGCAGGGTGTTACATAAATGTAAAAAGATTAATTAGAAAAGAGTGAGGAGTACAAACTAGTTAGAAAGGAACAATAGAAAGCAGGTGCGATGACAGATACATAGGTGGAGAGAAAGAGAAGGTTATACAGGGGTGGGGAGAGAGCTAGAGTCCAGTGGTTAGTAGATGAGTATTGACTTTGCATTTAAATTTCTGGAGGTTGTAGCCGTCAGGAAAGCAAGAATACGGGAGCGAGTTCCACAGGCGGGAAGTGCGAGAGAAGAAGCTGCAGGAGTAGAATTGTCGTCTGCATTTAGCTAACCTGACTGTGAATGGGTGGGACCCAGTTGTCAGTCTAGTTGCACGAGTAAACACCTGTTGAGGAGGCATCAGTGACTTAAGCTCGTCCGAGCAGAAGCCATGAAAGTATTTATAGAACAGACAAAGGGAGGCCACATTTCGACGATGGGGAAGTGGCTGCAGTCGAGTCGCCAGATCAGTACCTATCACATTACAGACTCTCCTTTGGAGCCTGTCAAGAACATTGAGGAGAACGGCAGGGGCACCTGACCATAAATGGCAGCAGTACTCCATGCACGGACGGATGGTTGACTTGTACATATGCAGGATGGATTCAGGTGGAAAAAAACATCCTGGATCGACATAGTGACCCATTTGAGGTCTGAGGACAGGGTAAGTCCGAGGAGGCGTAGTGTATTACTCTCAGGGAGAATCACTTGGTCCATAGAGGGAAATTGGTCACACAGCACTCGGGTCATTCAACTTATCAATTACAATTTAGAAGGGGTCAGAATAATGTCAATATTACGTTACATTGGGAATGAAAAGAGATTTAAGACCGGAAAGTCATTATATAAAATTAAATTATATCTAAACATATTTATAAATGGAACTTTGTCTCTGTGTGTGTGTATGTGTGTGTGTGTATGTGTGTGTGTGTGTGTGTCTGTGTGTGTGTGTCTCTGTGTGTGTGTGTGTGTGTGTGTGTGTGTGTGTGTGTCCGAAATGGCTGAACCGATTTTCTTGAAAATTTACACAGTTGTACTATAAGTGTCTGCGAGTGTTCTTAGCTCGGTTTTGTCTCGAGGCACCCCCGATAAATATTGAAAATCGATAATCGAAAAAATCGGATTTTTGAAGGAGTGGTCCGATTTTAATCAAATTTGATACACTCATAGACAAAGACGTAAGAAACGATATTCAGAAGTTTCAAGGTTGCAGTTCTTACAATAGTGCAGAAAATCGATAATATATATATAAAAGTTTTCATTAAAGCCAAGCAACGCTGGGCTATACTGCTATAAGAAGAAAGAACAACTATTCTAAGGAACTTAGATTAATTTTTAGGAAATTAAATTCAAAAATAATTCTAAGATTAATACTTAAGTTATATTTTGATATTCTTCTTCTTCTTCTATGGGCCTTGTCCCTTCACAACGTAAGCGATCGTGGCCTTCCACGACTCCTTATCCCTGGTGACCCTGAGCACACTTTCTCCTGCAACACCACGCAACCCCCGTTCTGTCATCCACCAACTCAGACCCTTCAAATATGTTATCCGCTGCTTTCCTCTGTCTCTTTTCCCTTCTATCTAGCCTGTTAGTATCAGGGTCTCCAAGCGCTCCTTCCTTATTGCATGTCCCAGGAACTTTAGTTGTCTTTTCCTAATGCCCAATATTAATTTCCTTTTTGTTTCCATCCTTTCCAAAACCTCATCATTGCTCACATGATTGGTCCACGATATCCACAGCATCTTTCTGTAGAACCACATTTCAGCTTTCCTTCATTTTTGAGGATATTGTCCAGCATTCACTGCCATATTGAAGAACTGACATCACATAGCAATCTTGTATTCTCTTCCTTGTTTCTACTGAAAGTTTCCTGCCTCTTAATACCTTACTCAACTTCTGATACGCGTCCTTAGCCATGCCAATTCGCCTTCGGATCTTTGTGTTGCATTTTCCGTCTTCTGTTAGAACACTTCCCAGATATTTAAATTTTTGTTCCTGCTTGATTTTAGTATCTTCCTACTGTATTTGGCATTTTGGGCTGCTCTTTTTTCTGATGACCATGCTTTCATTTTTTTGCAGTTAAACTAATAAATACCCCCCCCAAAATAAACGGAAATTATTACTCCACCCACGTCTATTGAACAGGTGAAGAGGCTCACCCACTGTTTCCTGTTTAGGATGCGGTTTCCGGTTTTCTCTTTTCCAATCTTCTCACTTTCTTTTTTCAATTGGAGTTGATAACCTAAACTATCGCCCTGTTCACACTCCACCCACGTCTATTGAACAGGTGAAGAGGCTCATCCCTTGTTTCCTGTTTAGGATGCGGTTTCCGGTTTTTCTCCTTTCCAATCTTTTCACTCTTTCCTTTATTTTTTTTCAACTGGAGTGGATAGTCTAAACTATCGCCCGGTTCACACTCCACCCACGTCTATTGAACAGGTGAAGTGGCTCATCCCTTGTTTCCTGTTTTGGATGCGGTTTCTGGTTTTTCTCCTTTCCAATCTTTTCACTCTTTCCTTTATTTTTTTTTTTCAATTGGAATAGATAGACTAAACTATCGCCCGGTTTACTCTCCACCCACATCTATTGAACAGGTGAAGAGGCTCATCCCTTGTTTCCTGTTTAGGATGCGGTTTCCAGTTTTCTCTTTTCCAATCTTTTCACTCCTATGTAGCCCCCTGCACATCAGTGGCGTTACCGCCTTTGCAATTTCAGATTAGGGTTGAAAAAAGAGTGTTTATGGAAGTAGAAACGTTGTTTAAATTCTCCCGTGGAAATTCTAATAGAAACTTGAAAATTATTTTTGTTATTTATCGGGGAGTTGGCTTGGTAGAAGAATTGGGTAGAGTTATATTTGCCTTCCACTGGACAATTTAGCAGCAGACCTAGCAATGCATTAAATATACTTTTTCACTTCTCGTTGTGCAATGGATATCGGCTCAGAACAAGAAATTGGAGAGCCGAGTTCGATTTCCAGTTGAACTCGTTGCATTCACTTACACACAGATACCCTTGGGAAAGGTTTCTACATTCAGTTATGGGTTAAATAGCAGGATAAACAGGAATATATAGCCTTGGTTGGCATCCAGTCTACCATAGAAAGTAATGGCAACCTCCTCATGAAAATCTTCTGCTCAGTTAGGCATGTATCTTTCGAGAAATGATCGCCCAAGTGTGTATTACGTACAGCACTTAACTGACTTATCTGGATAAAAAGATTGAATAGCAGGACAGATTGGGTTCTATAGCCTTGTTTGGCAGCCAGTCTACCGTAGAAAGTAATGGCATTTTGTGCGGGAAATTTTTATGTTCAGTTGAGCGTGTACCCTGTATGGCACTTAACTGAGTGACTGGTCAGCCGACAATGTTAGACCGAGCAGGCAGGACGAGTTACTCTCATGGAAGTTGAATTCAGCCATGTTGATAGGAGGCAGGAAGGGGCCATACGGGTGATTAATAGAAAAAAAGTTTCGCTTTGAAGGCGTTAAAGTTAACAAGCCACTCATTACCCCAGTTCGCAAATAAACTGCCAATTTTAGCTTATCGAACTGGTCAGACTTATTATCAAGACAGGTTGCGTTGTTTTTTGGGGGGTTTTTTCTAATAAAATCTGACATTTCGTGCGGCATATGTAAATGTTTTCCCATTTCCATAAACGTGGCCGGTTAATTAACACAACGCCGTGTACATCCTTTCTAACAACGTATCCAACGTTATGTTTCGAATATAAATATTTTAAAAGCCTATTACGGTGAAAGTAATGGTTGTCGGATTAATTGCTCTTGTGATAAGCGCCATCTTGGTGTGTCATCTTGCACGGACAGCAAATTAAAACAATTTTCTGTCGCTAGAGATACAGGAATGAAAATGAAAATCCAAGACCTTAAAGAATAAGTTCAGTGAGTCAGTTAAGAACCATTCAAGATACATGCTTGGGCGATCATGTCTTGAAAGAAGCATGACTGACAAGGCTGAATATTAAACTGCATTAGGTTTCCATTTATTTTTTTGATAGACTGGTTGCCAACGGATAAGAAATGACTTCATTCTTCTTCTTCTTCTTCTTCTTCTTCTTCTTCTTCTTCTTCTTCTTCTATCTGCCTTGTCCTTTCAGGACGTAGGTGATCATGGCCTTCCATGTCTCCCTATCCTTAATGGCTCTGAGATCGCTTTCTCCTGTAACACTACTCAAGCCGCGTTCTGTCATCCACCTGTTCAGGCTCTTCAAATATGTTAACCGCTGCTTTCCCCTGTCTCTTTTCCCCTCTATCTGACCTGTGAGTATCAGATTCTCCAAGCCCTTCTTCCTCATTGCATGTCCCAGGAACCTAAGTTGTTTCTTTCTGATGCTCAATATTAACTTCCATTTTGTTTCCATCTTTTCCAAAACCTCATCATTGCTCACATGCTCGATCCACAAAATACCAAAAACAAAAAAGGGTGTAAGACAAAGATGCATCTTCTCACAAGATCTTTTTAAGCTATAGAGTGACGCTATTCTGAGAGAATTACAATCCTACGAGGATTCAGTTTTGGCGGCAACAACCAGAACAAAAGAAATAGCAGAAATAGGGAAAAAAAATCCGCATTTCAACACGAAGTGCAATCACAAATCTGGTACGAACAGGCTGGCAGGCTAGCAGGCAACGCAGTAACAAAAGCAGAATCAAAAATTAAACCTTACCCTCGCAACGGCAAAAATTACACTTCCTCTCACCAAACTCAAAAATAGTACTTTCTCTCTCGAAGCTTAAAAGATTCTCCCCCAGTAAGCAATAGCAACGAGATTTTCTGATTGGCCGCCCCAGAAAGAGAGGAATGAAAATTAGTATAGCTTCCAATATTAATAGCAGCTCTTTTTGTACTAACAATTTTTGGTAATTTTTCTTCAGCAGATCACACACAAAAAACGAATTCTTTTTCGAGGTAGGTAATTTTCTCTTTCGACACAGTGATGATATCAGAAAATGAAAGGAAACTACAAGAACTCTTATAGAAGGGAGTAACAAAAAGAAAGTTGAAAAGAAACAAGCAGCAATTGCAAGCTTGAATGCATGGATGATAGTAAAATGAACAGCGAACAAGCAAGTTACAGATTGAAGATACTGCAATAAAACAGGAAGAACAATTTAGATATTTAGCAAGCGTATAACCAAAGCACGGAACGTACTAGACGGAAATCTGATAGCGCATTGGGTAAACGAAAAATGCGTTCTAAAATCTAAGTAAAGGACTAAGAAACAGAAATATATCATTAGAAACAGACAAGCGTTACACAATATCATTCCTCCTATGTGGTACTGAACGCTGGACAGTCACCTCACGGATGAAGAAGAGACTTGAAAAAATAGATAGAAAGAAAAGATTACAGAACTCATTTTTAAATAACATTCTTATTAGGCAGTGAATGCTGGACAATCACCTAACAGAAGAAGAAGGACTTGAAACAAAAAAATAAACTAGTGAACTGTTACGTAATATCAGTCCTTCTCTCGTATATGACTCTGAATGCTAGACAATCTCATCAGAGAGACTAAAAGCAACAAAAACAAAAGTAATTATACTAAGTATGTAATAGTAGTCCTTTTAATATGTCAATGAATGATGGACAATCTCGTCATAGGTAAAGAAGAGACTTGAAGCAATTAAAACAAAACGATTATTGAACTGTTACGTAATATCAGTCCACCTCTCCTACATGGTTGTGAATACTAGACAATCTCAATACAGAGATTTGAAGCATCAAAACAATGTGTACTAAGTATGTAATAGTAGTCCTTTTAATATGTCAATGAATGATGGACAATCTCCTCACAGGTAAAAAAGAGACTTGAAGCAATTAAAACAAAACGATTATTGAACTGTTACGTAATATCAGTCCACCTCTCCTACATGGTTGTGAATACTAGACAATCTCAATACAGAGATTTGAAGCATCAAAACAAAGTGTACTAAGTATGTAATAGTAGTCCTTTTAATATGTCAATGAATGATGGACAATCTCCTCATAGGTAAAGAAGAGACTTGAAGTAAAAAAAACAAAAAGTTTATTGAACTGTTACGTAATATCAGTCCACCTCACCCACATGGTTGTGAATACTAGACAATCTCATCACAGAGATTTGAAGCATCAAAACAAAATGTACTAACTAAGTATGTAATAGTAGTCCTTTTAATATGTCAATGAATGATGGACAATCTCCTCACAGGTAAAAAAGAGACTTGAAGCAATTAAAACAAAACGATTATTGAACTGTTACGTAATATCAGTCTACCTCTCCTACACGGTTGTGAATACTAGACAATCTCATTACAGAGATTTGAGGCATCAAAAACAAAGTGTACTATGTAATAGTAGTCCTTTTAATATGTCAATGAATGATGGACAATCTCCTCATCGGTAAAGAAGAGTCTTGAAGTAATAAAAACAAAAAGTTTATTGAACTGTTACGTAATATCAGTGCCCCTGATATCGCGATAAACGCAGGACAATCTCCTCACAGCTGAATAATAGACTTAAAACATGAGAAAAGATTACTGACCTGTGATATCACATCAATATGACAGTTATTGATGGCCAATCTCTTCACAGATGAAGTAGAGACTTAAAGTAATAGAAACAATGAAAAATATAGTGAACAAATACGTAATACCAGTAATATACAGTAGCGGCCATAATATAAGGAACGGAAATAACAAAGACATTAAAATGTGTATTGCTTAAAAAGTAATGCATGATTAGCAATGAAATTTTTACCGAATAAAGATTAGGGTGTAATGCATAAATATTATACAACATTACAAAAATTTACATAATAGTTTTTTTTTTAAATAAAGATTAAATGGAACAAAGAAAATAAGCTACTGGACAAAAGTTAAACAACGATCTTATTAATATTTGATTGTGAACAAAATATCAACAAAATTTAATATTTGGTAAACTTCCCCTTATTTTCAATGACTTCTCTCCATCGTCGACCACGTGATCTAATCAATTTTAATTTCTTGCAAAAATCAGCAGTAATTCCCTCCCATTCGTCTTTCAATAACTCTCATAGGTGATCCTGGTTTTTCGGGTTTCTTTTCTGAGCCCTTTCTCCAATTATCTTCCAAATATTTTCTATTGGATTCAGGTCGGGGCTCTGGGCTCGAAATTTTATCAAGTCGATTCTTTCTTCTTCAACTAAAGCCATAACATTCTGAGATTTGTGGCAAGGTGCATTGTCCTGCATGAAAATAGGAGATTCATAAAGATTATAGTGTAATCTTGGTACCACATGCTGCTGAAGAAGCCTTTTGTAAATCCCAGCATTTATATTGCCATGTACGCGGATGATAGGGCCAACTCCTGCAGATGAAATCATTCCCTACACCATCACACTGCCGCCACCAAACTTAACAGTTTTCTTGACACATTGAGAAAACAGTCTTTCACCTGTTCTATGACATCCGTAAGTTTTGCCCTCAGAACCAAATATAGTAAACTTGGACTCATCACTGAAATGAACTGTATCCCATTCTGCGTCAATCCAAACAACATGTTCTCTCGCATATTCCAGGCGTGCCCTTTGGTTTCACTTTAAAATGAGAGGCTTCGAAGCTGGAATACGGGCATGCAATCCTGCATTTTTTTAACAGTTTTCCTTGAGATATTATGGTCTGTCTCTTCATTAAATTTACGAGCAATTGATGTAGCAATTTCAAAACGGTTTTTTGTAGATATTCTAACAATTCTTTGATCTTCTCTTTGCAATGTTTTTGGAGGTCTGCCGGTTTTGGGTTTTGCATCTAACATTTTATCGGTTTTATACCTGCTAATTACAAGATGAAGGATACTTTTAGACCTATGAACAATATCAGAAAATTATGAAACTGACTTTTTTCTTGATAGTTAGCGATAATGAGTTTTTTCTTCAAAAGAGAGAGCTTTGCGTGTAGAATTTGCCATATTGCTTAAAAATAAACTCCTAACGATAAATGAACCGTTACTTATTGTTGAAAAGCTCCATCGGGTTGTTTAAGAATGTAAATTAAAAGTTTATGCAAATTATTAACATCGTTCCTTAACTTTTGTCCAGTAACTTATTTCCTTTTTTTTCCATTTAATCTTTATTTTAAAAAAAAAACTATTTTTTTTTTAATCATTTCAACCCGAGCAAGGCGGAAACGCCACTGATGTGCAGGGGACTACATAAATGTAAAAAGATTAATTAGAAAAAAGTGAGGAGTACAAACTAGTTAGAAAGGAACAATAGAAAGCTGAGAAAGCAGGTGCGATGACAGATACATAGGTGGAGAGAAAGGGAAGGTTATACGGGGGCGGGGAGAGAGCTAAAGTCCAGTGGTTAGTAGATGAGTATTGACTTTGCATTTAAATTTCTGGAGGTTGTAGCCGTCAGGAAAGCAAGAATACGGGAGCGAGTTCCACAGGCGGGAAGAGCGAGAAAAGAAGCTGCAGGAGTAGAATTGTCGTCTGCATTTGGCTAACCTGACTGTGAATGGGTGGGACCCAGTTGCCAGTCTGGTTGCACGAGTAAACACCTGTTGAGGAGGCATCAGTGACTTAAGTTCGTCTGAGCAGAAACCATGAAAGTATTTATAGAACAGACAAAGGGAGGCCACATTTCGACGATGGGGAAGTGGCTGCAGTCGAGCCGCCAGATCAGTACCTATCACATTACAGACTCTCCTTTGGAGCCTGTCAAGAACACTGAGGAGAACGGCAGGGGCGCCTGACCATAAATGGCAGCAGTACTCCATGCACGGACGGATGGTTGACTTGTATATATGAAGGATGGATTCAGGTGGAAAAAACATCCTGGATCGACATAGTGACCCAACCTTCTTAGCAGTAGATTTTGCTATGGATTCACTATAGTGGTTCCATTTGAGATCTGAGGACAGGGTAAGTCCGAGGAGGCGTAGTGTATTACTCTCCGGGAGAATCGCTTGGTCCATGCTTATGGGAGGCAGGAGAGGTTTCCTGTAATGGTTGACAGACAACAGATTATGTAAATGTTTGTAACTTTGTATAATATTTATGCATTACACCCTAATCTTTATTCGGTAAAAATGCCATTGCTAATCATGTATTACTTTTTAAGTAACACACATATTTATGTCTTTGTTGTTTCCGCTTCTTATATTATGGCCGCTACTGTATATATAGTGGGGTGAGCAATATTTTTTTCTTCATTTGTCATTTTCAACAGAACTAAAATTGATGATTTTTGTCTGCTGATCAAAACGTTTGAAAAATTTATCCAATCAGCAGCAGTTGTTAATAAGTACAGGACGTAATACTTACTGTTTTTCCCTCAAATTATTCTCCATTTTGCTATCAAATATCATATTTTATTCATGGGAGAAATTACTACAATTTGAACATTGCCTATCAGTGATAGGCAATACACTTTTATAGAAATATATACATAAAAATAAACTTTTATAGAAGAATATACATTTTTGAAGGAAAATATTACCAAAAATATATTTTTGAAGAAAAAAATTATCACTATTACACATTTTATATGGTATATGATTATTCTCAGTAAACATTTTTGAATACAAAACTAAATAACATTTCAGGTTTTCTAAAATAAAATAAAAAATAAAAACAAAAGCGTTCATTAAAATCTGACTAAATCAACCTTCTCACGATAACCAAACATTTAAAAAATACCTTAAAACCCCACCTTTTTTGTATTATGGATAGATAGATAGATAGATAGATAGATAGATAGATAGATAGATAGATAGATAGATAGATAGATAGATACGGACAGGCTGAGATAGATAGATAGATAGATAGATAGATAGACAGATAGATAGATAGATAGATAGATAGATAGATAGATAGATAGATAGATAGATAGATACGAACAGGCTTAGATAGATAGATAGATAGATAGATAGATAGATAGATAGATAGATAGATAGATACGAACAGGCTTAGATAGATAGATAGATAGATAGATAGATAGATAGATAGATAGATAGATAGATAGATAGATACGAACAGGCTTAGATAGATAGATAGATAGATAGATAGATAGATAGATAGATAGATAGATACGAACAGGCTTAGATAGATAGATAGATAGATAGATAGATAGATACGAACAGGCTGAGATAGATAGATAGATAGATAGATAGATAGATAGATAGATAGATAGATAGAATAGGTTAGATAGATAGATAGATAGATAGATAATAGATAGATAGATAGATAGATAGATACGAACAGGCTGAGATAGATAGATAGATAGATAGATAGATAGATAGATAGATAGATAGATAGATAGATAGATACGAACAGGCTGATATAGATAGATAGATAGATAGATAGATAGATAGATAGATAGATAGATAGATATGAACAGGCTGAGATAGATAGATAGATAGATAGATAGATAGATAGATAGATAGATAGATACGAACAGGCTGAGATAGATAGATAGATAGATAGATAGATACGAACAGGCTGAGATAGATAGATAGATAGATACGAACAGGCTGAGATAGATAGATAGATAGATATGAATAGACTGAGATAGATAGATAGATAGATAGATAGATAGATAGATAGATAGATAGATAGATTTTTAAAAATTCTCTTGATTCTATTCTGGCCATTGTCCAGTGCACTGACAAGAGGCAAGTTAATTCATTGTAACTGACCTTCCCACCGACGGGCTTCAACTTCAACTCTGACAGACCAACAAAGGTCGGCACCACGCCAAGGTCAAAGGTCACGGCGTGGATCCAAATGATCTCGAAGATGGCAAGTTGTCCCAGAAGGTCAATCGTTCTTGCTGAAAGCGGGGGACGCAAGTAAGGTAAGCGGTGTCGGTTCTGTGGAGTGGAACATTTTTTTTTAGTTTCTTGAACAAGGAAAGGGCAAAATTATCAGATTGACGAGTAAATTCTACGTGTAACTGTTTGTATAATTGCCTCTTCTGTTTATGGATATCATATTGTGTGGTGATGGGCGTCTGGTTGAAGGAAAGAGAGAAGAAAGTTCTAACTATTTGGAGTGGGGAGCTTCTTACCAGTAAAAAGGCTTGGGTGGAGACGTGTTGGAGTCATGCCTTTCACGAAATTATTTGCCGAAACACATGCACGCGCGTCTTTGTGTATTACTTCCAATCCATTCTGAAGGATTGCATGAGGATCTGCTTTGGATATACTTCGGAAAAGGCTAAGAGAGTTTTCTTACCCTCCACGTCATTCTGATAATGAGAAAAAGTTACGTTTAATTCAATAAAGAAAAAGTTGGGAAAATACATTAACGGCTTTCGACTTGAACTTAGAATTGTAAAAATAGATATGAAGGACATTTTTAAAAGTCAGTTTTTTTCATGACAAATACCAGCTTTGGGTATAGTATAAAACTCCTATATCATCCAACAACTAACTAAAACCAAGTAAAATTGCATAGCTGCAAAACTGGATTCAAACGACTAAAACATTTTGGAAAAACCTAAGACCAAGAAAAATTCCCAAGTCAGTGTGAAAAGCAAAATTCCGGATTAGAAATGTTTGGATAAGAAATAGAAAATTTCTAATATGATATTTTTTCACACCTAGAAGCGAAAATGTTCGCGGGAGCCGGTTACATGATCATATTCACGACTTAAGGACATTCCGTGACCGGTCAAAAATCAGTCGGAATTAGACCACCCCAGTTTAATAATTATTAAACAACTACTATTAGGCAACTTCAGTTTTTAAAAAGAAAATTATGTATTCCTACAATTTTAGTATTTAATGCCAAGTGGATAATTGTAAATGAAAATAGAATTGTTCTTTTCTTAATACTGCACAATAACATATGAATCAAATGAACTGTTCTGGTGTCCAGTTTTTGTGCTCTCTTCCCTATGCTAGTCTCTTCTTATTGGCTGGCCTAAGCAAAGGCTTCCTGGCTGCCTTTTAAAAATATGCAAAGTAATAATAACAAAAGAGCCATTTTATCTTCATTTAGAATTACCCACTTGACAATAAATACTAAAAATATTATGAAATACATAATTTTTTTTTTGAAAACTGGAGTTGCCTAATAATTATGGCCCGTAGTGTATATATACTGGGGTGTGAACTGCAATACGTAAAAACATATACTTAAAGAAAAATTGTGTTTACTCATTGTTGTCTGATCTCTCTTCTACCATATTATTTAATCCAGCCCCCTCCAGCTTCAATCACAGCCTGCACACGAGGTAGAAACCTCCTACAGGCGTTGGTCACCTGCTACCTGGATCAATTGGCCACGGCCTCAATGATGGCAGTCCTCAGGAAGTCGACAGTATTGTGTACACGTTTATTGGACTTTTTTTAAATCGTGTCACCCCAAGCAAGGCATTCCACTGCCACCATAGCGCAGAGGGTTACATAGAGGGATTGTGTATAGGAAATGTCAGAAGGAGGGTGATAGACGACTTAGGATGTACATAGGGAGAGAGTTGGAGAGAGTGGGTGTGAGTTAGTGTGTTAGGAGGTGTCTATTAACCTTACATTTAAACTCCTGGAGGTTGTAGCCGTCGGGGGTCTCTCAAGTACGCCACATAAGTAATAGTGGCAAAGATTCAGATCTGGGACACTAGGAGGCCAGAACTCATTTGACCAGAACTCATTTGACCAGAACATATCCAGATTCTCGTCACAACAAGCTTGGACCAAATTCGACGCATGAGAAGCAGCTCCGTCCTGTTGGAAGAGCCATGGCTTCCTTGCAGCTACCTAAACCGTTGTCCTATTCATACTGAGTCTTGTCGGCAACGTCTGCATGGACGAGCTCGGGTCTTCATCGATAAGGACCTGAAGATGCTCCAGGAAGTCCTGGTTCCTTTTTTGAACCTCGGATTGGTTTTGTGTTTTTTCTCTGATGAGTCAGGGATTCACCCCCAGACTGACCAGACTCTTGGAAGCTCTTGGCAATGTCGTACACAGTCGATTTTGGGAAATGAAAAACTCAACAGTCGCTTTGGGCGTGCGGCCACAAGGTAAGACTACAATAATTGCAGTACGATACTCGAGTTCACTAGACATTTTGCCTAATTTGTTCTTAATTCAATAGATTGTTGTCACACAAATATGAAACAAGAACGACAATGATATATTTAATATGGTTGTCATTTTATGCCAAGTTAAAGTTAGTCAGGATTGTAGCGCACACCCTTGCACACACACACACACACACGCATATATATATATGTGTGTGTGTGTGTGTGTGTGTGTGTGTGTGTGTGTGTGTGTGGGTGATCTCATAAAAAATGACATATGTAATTTTTCATGAGATCATAGGAGATTTTTTCTTTTAAAAACATGAATTATATGAAATTGTTAAAATATTTTATTTAACAGGGCTTTTTCAGTTATACTTTTAGCCATGATTGAAGGTGGATTTATTTTACGTGTAACAGAATGTATTTAGTGGTATGCGTATTTGTAGAATAGTGTGTATGTTTTGTGTTCTGAACATGGTTAGCACGTTATTTGCGTATTCGTAGTTGATATTATTGAGTTTTGGTTGTTTCTTGTTTATTAATAATGCCTCCAATATTTTTAATATATAAATTTCATTTAAGACGTCTGAAAAAGTATTGTGATTAATCATATTATTTAGTTTTTCTTACGTTCGTATGAGTCATTGCTTTTCTGAACATAAAATGTGTTAATAAACTAAAGCGCAAGAGATGAAACTCTTAACACCTGGACATACGGCTGCATCTAGCGATTTCAACTGTAAATTGAAGAGACCTTACCGACAATCTAGTACTGCGCTCAAAATCAACTCTCCAAAGGAACTTAACCAGTGAGAGGGCCTGAACACGAATTCAGGAATTTTCTACATTTCTGAAAACCGGCTTGTGTTAGATGGTTACTGATCACGTGATAGTAGTTATCTACCTTAGGACAAGTCTTAACCACTCCCCCACCAGAACAACTTGATGCGGATAGGATTTAGTCGGCGACAACCCAACAATGTGGCAGGTAGTACTGGGTTACAAGATACCCGTGCTACTGATAGTAACCTAAATGTAATATGACAATCTAAACTTATTTATAAATGGAACTTTGTGTGTGTCTGTGTGCGTGCGTATATGTGTGTGTCTGTGTGTATGTGTGCCCGATACCTATAGACTCCAAAACGGCTGAATCGATTTTCTTGAAAATTTACACAATTGTACTATAAGCGTCTGCCAGTGTTCTGAGCTAGGTTTTGTGTCGAGGTACCACCAATAAATATCGAAAATCGATAATCGAAAAAAATCAGGTTATAGAGGGAGTGGTCCGATTTTAATCAAATTTGATGCACTCATAGACAAAAACGTAAGAAACGATATTCAGAAGTTTCAAGGTTCTAGTTCTTACAATAGTGCAGAAAATCGATAATATATATATATATATATATAGGGCAATATGTTTGTTTGCGTGTCTGTTTATCTGCCTGTATGTCTGTATTTTTTTCAGCCATTTTTATTATAATTATATAAAAGGCAAGATGTTTGTGTGTGCGTCTGTTTATCTGCCTGTATGTCTGTATTTTTCAGCGCTTTTATTTTAGTTTTTGCTTCGGGTTTGGCTCTAAGTAGGTATGATTGTAGCTCTTAGTCTCAGCCATGATACCATGTACTCAGAGGACTTATTTAGCCTTCAAAATTCAGTTTACGACGAAAAAAACTTATTTGATATCGATAGCAGGAAATCAAAATTTGACTTACATCCATTCATTTTTCTTTCAGTCTGCGGTTTCGCTTTAACTGGAAACAACTATGGCATTTTAGTCTTTCGTGCCAATTAGTAGGGCATCAGTTTATTACTTCATAACTATAGAAAACCGATCCCCCACTTTAAACACAGTAGAAGTTTTAATTATGTTTCCAACTATTATATTCAGTCAGTTAATTAAATGCCATACGTGATACACGCTTTGGGCGATCATGTCTCGAAAGAGACATGAGCGACTGGACAGAAGATTATTATTATTGTTGGCATTACTTCACGCTGTAAACTCGTTGCCAGCCAAGGCTACAAAAACCAAATCTGTTCTGTTATTTAACCCATAGCTGGAGAGGAGAAGCCGATTAATACTTTTGCCAAGGATATTTGCGCGTAAGTGAATGCAAGGAATTCAACTACAATTCGAACTCGGCTCCACGATTTCTCGTTCCGAGCCGATATCCACTGCAAATTACGAGCACAAAATGTATATTCTAAAATGTACAGATCCGGATATTAGTTCCTACCTTTCAATTAGCAACCTTTCTCGTTCTGAGAATTATACTAAAGCCAATTTTTCTTCTTGTTCTTGGAAATTACAGTTTTAGCTGCAATTTAGAAAATTTAAAAAAGAAACAAAACCCCTAGAATTTAAAAGGTAACAAGCTGTAAAATATCGTTAAAGAAAAATGTAACTGCAGAGATAAAAGGAAATATCCACTCGACGGAGTTAGTAAAACCGAAGGGATTATTTACAAAGCAGAAATTCAAGATACAACTAGACAGAGAAAAATATATGTAGGATGCACTTAAGGCAATTTAAAAAAACGATGGTACAATTTTAAATCAATATTCGAGGATGTTAAGTAACTGGTGCCTCGTACCACAAGAATTTACTAATGCCACCAGACTGGCAACAAGGTACCACCCATTTACAGTTAGATCAAACAAATGCAGCCGACAATTGTACTCCATCAGCTTTTTTTCTTGCACTTCCCACCTGTGGAACTCCCTTCCGTACGCTTACTATCCTGACGGCTACAACCTCCAGGAATTTAAATGCAATATCAATACCATCTATTATCCACTTGACTCCAGTTCTTTCTACATCACCCTGTATATCTTGTTTTTTTTTCCTTTCTCTCTACTTTCGCAACTGTCTTTACACATTTGTTCTCATCCTTCTCTTGCCCTTTCTCTGACACCCTCTGTAACTGGTTTGTCTTTCTCTTCACTCTCCTCCTGTCTAATTCCCATCTCTTATCCACTTGACTCCAGTTCTTTCTACATCACTCTGTATATCTTGTTCTTTTTCTTTCTCTCTACCTTCACAACTGTCTTCATACCTCTTGCCCTTTCTCTGAGACCCTCTGTAACTGGTTTGTCTTTCTCTTCATTCTCCTCCTGTCTAATTCCCATCTCTTATCCACTCCAGTTCTTTCTACATCACTCTGTATATCTTGTTCTTTTTCTTTCTCTCTACCTTCACAACTGTCTTCACACCTCTTGCCCTTTCTCTGAGACCCTCTGTAACTGGTTTGTCTTTCTCTTCACTCTCCTCCTGTCTAATTCCCATCTCTTATCCACTCCAGTTCTTTCTACATCACTCTGTATATCTTGTTCTTTTTCTTTCTCTCTACCTTCACAACTGTCTTCACACCTCTTGCCCTTTCTCTGAGACCCTCTGTAACTGGTTTCTCTTTCTCTTCATTCTCCTCCTGTCTAATTCCCATCTCTTATCCACTTGACTCCAGTTCTTTCTACATCACTCTGTATATCTTGTTCTTTTTCTTTCTCTCTACCTTCACAACTGTCTTCACACCTCTTGCCCTTTCTCTGAGACCCTCTGTAACTGGTTTCTCTTTCTCTTCACTCTCCTCCTGTCTAATTCCCATCTCTTATCCACTCCAGTTCTTTCTACATCACTCTGTATATCTTGTTCTTTTTCTTTCTCTCTACCTTCACAACTGTCTTCATACCTCTTGCCCTTTCTCTGAGACCCTCTGTAACTGGTTTGTCTTTCTCTTCACTCTCCTCCTGTCTAATTCCCATCTCTTATCCACTCCAGTTCTTTCTACATCACTCTGTATATCTTGTTCTTTTTCTTTCTCTCTACCTTCACAACTGTCTTCACACCTCTTGCCCTTTCTCTGAGACCCTCTGTAACTGGTTTCTCTTTCTCTTCATTCTCCTCCTGTCTAATTCCCATCTCTTATCCACTTGACTCCAGTTCTTTCTACATCACTCTGTATATCTTGTTCTTTTTCTTTCTCTCTACCTTCACAACTGTCTTCACACCTCTTGCCCTTTCTCTGAGACCCTCTGTAACTGGTTTCTCTTTCTCTTCACTCTCCTCCTGTCTAATTCCCATCTTTTATCCACTTGACTCGAGTTCTTTCTACATCACTCTGTATATCTTGTTCTTTCCCTTTTCTCTCTACTTTCGCAACTGTCTTCACACCTGTTTCCATCCTGCTCTTGTACTTTCGCTGCCACCCACTGAAACTGGTGCGTCTTTCTCTTCACTCTCTTCTTTTCTAAAATTTTACTCTTATGTAGCCCCCTGCGCATCAGTGGCGGAACCGCCTTGTTTGAGGGGAAACGATTAAAAAAGATCCAAGCTAGAAAGCCTTTAAAACTGTATCAAACTAACCAACTACGTGTAGAATTTTTTAAAAAATGGCAAATATCCTTATACAGCTTGGAGTACATTAAGAAAGGCCACAACTTGCAACGATGATGATGCCTGAATATTGTGATGAGAAGACAAGTTGGCTATGGTATCATTACCTGTGGGTATCGAAGAAAGGATAAAAGATGAACGGGATTCAAGAAAATATAAAATGGCAATTGACGTTGTACTTAATTTTTTGCAGATTGTAGCTATCAAGGAAGCAAGTAAACGGAAGGGAGTTTCACAGGCCGGAAGTGCGAAAAAAACTGTTGGAATTGAAGGTCGGTTATATTTAACTATTTCAACGGTAAAAGGGTGGGACCGAGATGCCAATCTAGTAGCACGATTAAATTCCTGTGGTCGGGGCACCAAAGAAAAAAGCTCGTCAGAGCAGAAGCCATGAAAATATTTGTAGAAAAGACAGAGGGAAGCTATGTGACGGCGGTGAAAAAGGGATGAAATCAAAATACAAAAAAGAATTGATTACATTGCAGATATTTTGTTAGATATTGTCGAGAACTTCGGGAAGAATAGCTAGATTTTTCAAGGCACGGATAAAATGTAGATTTCTAAATGTCCAAGATGGATCCTGGTGAGAAACTTCGGATAAATGGAAGGAGCAGCCGACCAGATATGGCAACAGTATTCAAAGCCCGGACAAATGGTAGATTTATAAATGTGTAAGATGGATTATGAAGATGAATAACGGGAGCAGCCGACCAGATATGGCAAGAGTATTCAATACCCGGACGAATGATAGATTGATAAATGTGTAAGATGGATTATGAAGGGTACCTCGAGATGAATAACGGGAGCAGCCGACCAGATATGGCAACAGTATTCAATACCCGGACGAATGATAGATTTATAAATGTATAAGATGGATTATGAAGAGAACCTCGAGATGAATAACAGGAGCAGCCGACCAGATATGGCAACAGTATTCAATGCCCGGACGAATGATAGATTTATAAATGTGTAAGATGGATTATGAAGAGAACCTCGAGATGAATAACAGGAGCAGCCGACCAGATATGGCAACAGTATTCAATGCCCGGACAAATGATAGATTTATAAATGTGTAAGATGGATTATGAAGAGAACCTCGAGATGAATAACAGGAAGCCGACCAGATATGGCAACAGTATTCAATGCCCAGACAAATGATAGATTTATAAATGTGTAAGATGGATTATGAAGAGAACCTCGAGATGAATAACAGGAGCAGCCGATCAGATATGGCAACAGTATTCAATACCCGGACGAATGGTAGAATTATAAATGTGTAAGATGGATTATGAAGAGAACCTCGAGATGAATAACAGGAGCAGCCGACCAGATATGGCAACAGTATTCAATGCCCGGACAAATGATAGATTTATAAATGTGTAAGATGGATTATGAAGAGAACCTCGAGATGAATAACAGGAGCAGCCGACCAGATATGGCAACAGTATTCAATGCCCGGACAAATGATAGATTTATAAATGTGTAAGATGGATTATGAAGAGAACCTCGAAATGAATAACAGGAGCAGCCGACCAGATATGGCAACAGTATTCAATGCCCGGACAAATGATAGATTTATAAATGTGTAAGATGGATTATGAAGAGAACCTCGAGATGAATAACAGGAGCAGCCGATCAGATATGGCAACAGTATTCAATGCCCGGACAAATGATAGATTTATAAATGTGTAAGATGGATTATGAAGAGAACCTCGAGATGAATAACAGGAGCAGCCGATCAGATATGGCAACAGTATTCAATACCCGGACGAATGGTAGATTTATAAATGTGTAAGATGGATTATGAAGAGAACCTCGAGATGAATAACAGGAGCAGCCGACCAGATATGGCAACAGTATTCAATGCCCGGACAAATGATAGATTTATAAATGTGTAAGATGGATTATGAAGAGAACCTCGAGATGAATAACAGGAAGCCGACCAGATATGGCAACAGTATTCAATGCCCAGACAAATGATAGATTTATAAATGTGTAAGATGGATTATGAAGAGAACCTCGAGATGAATAACAGGAGCAGCCGACCAGATATGGCAACAGTATTCAATGCCCGGACAAATGATAGATTTATAAATGTGTAAGATGTATTATGAAGAGAACCGCGAGATGAATAACAGGAGCAGCCGATCAGATATGGCAACAGTATTCAATGCCCGGACAAATGATAGATTTATAAATGTGTAAGATGGATTATGAAGAGAACCTCGAGATGAATAACAGGAGCAGCCGATCAGATATGGCAACAGTATTCAATGCCCGGACAAATGATAGATTTATAAATGTGTAAGATGGATTATGAAGAGAACCTCGAGATGAATAACAGGAGCAGCCGATCAGATATGGCAACAGTATTCAATACCCGGACGAATGGTACATTTATAAATGTGTAAGATGGATTATGAAGAGAACCTCGAGATGAATAACAGGAGCAGCCGACCAGATATGGCAACAGTATTCAATGCCCGGACAAATGATAGATTTATAAATGTGTAAGATGGATTATGAAGAGAACCTCGAGATGAATAACAGGAGCAGCCGATCAGATATGGCAACAGTATTCAATACCCGGACGAATGGTAGATTTATAAATGTGTAAGATGGATTATGAAGAGAACCTCGAGATGAATAACAGGAGCAGCCGACCAGATATGGCAACAGTATTCAATGCCCGGACAAATGATAGATTTATAAATGTGTAAGATGGATTATGAAGAGAACCTCGAGATGAATAACAGGAGCAGCCGATCAGATATGGCAACAGTATTCAATACCCGGACGAATGGTAGATTTATAAATGTGTAAGATGGATTATGAAGAGAACCTCGAGATGAATAACAGGAGCAGCCGATCAGATATGGCAACAGTATTCAATGCCCGGACAAATGATAGATTTATAAATGTGTAAGATGGATTATGAAGAGAACCTCGAGATGAATAACAGGAGCAGCCGATCAGATATGGCAACAGTATTCAATACCCGGACGAATGGTAGATTTATAAATGTTTAAGATGGATTATGAAGAGAACCTCGAGATGAATAACAGGAGCAGCCGCTCAGATATGGCAACAGTATTCAATACCCGGACGAATGGTAGATTTATAAATGTGTAAGATGGATTATGAAGAGAACCGCGAGATGAATAACAGGAGCAGCCGATCAGATATGGCAACAGTATTCAATGCCCGGACAAATGATAGATTTATAAATGTGTAAGATGGATTATGAAGAGAACCTCGAGATGAATAACAGGAGCAGCCGATCAGATATGGCAACAGTATTCAATGCCCGGACAAATGATAGATTTATAAATGTGTAAGATGGATTATGAAGAGAACCTCGAGATGAATAACAGGAGCAGCCGATCAGATATGGCAACAGTATTCAATGCCCGGACGAATGGTAGATTTATAAATGTGTAAGATGGATTATGAAGAGAACCTCGAGATGAATAACAGGAGCAGCCGATCAGATATGGCAACAGTATTCAATACCCGGACGAATGGTAGATTTATAAATGTGTAAGATGGATTATGAAGAGAACCTCGAGATGAATAACAGGAGCAGCCGACCAGATATGGCAACAGTATTCAATGCCCGGACAAATGATAGATTTATAAATGTGTAAGATGGATTATGAAGAGAACCTCGAGATGAATAACAGGAGCAGCCGATCAGATATGGCAACAGTATTCAATACCCGGACGAATGGTAGATTTATAAATGTGTAAGATGGATTATGAAGAGAACCTCGAGATGAATAACAGGAGCAGCCGATCAGATATGGCAACAGTATTCAATGCCCGGACAAATGATAGATTTATAAATGTGTAAGATGGATTATGAAGAGAACCTCGAGATGAATAACAGGAGCAGCCGATCAGATATGGCAACAATATTCAATACCCGGACGAATGGTAGATTTATAAATGTTTAAGATGGATTATGAAGAGAACCTCGAGATGAATAACAGGAGCAGCCGATCAGATATGGCAACAGTATTCAATACCCGGACGAATGGTAGATTTATAAATGTGTAAGATGGATTATGAAGAGAACCGCGAGATGAATAACAGGAGCAGCCGCTCAGATATGGCAACAGTATTCAATGCCCGGACAAATGATAGATTTATAAATTTGTAAGATGGATTATGAAGAGAACCTCGAGATGAATAACAGGAGCAGCCGATCAGATATGGCAACAGTATTCAATGCCCGGACAAATGATAGATTTATAAATGTGTAAGATGGATTATGAAGAGAACCTCGAGATGAATAACAGGAGCAGCCGATCAGATATGGCAACAGTATTCAATACCCGGACGAATGGTAGATTTATAAATGTGTAAAATGGATTATGAAGAGAACCTCGAGATGAATAACAGGAGCAGCCGACCAGATATGGCAACAGTATTCAATGCCCGGACAAATGATAGATTTATAAATGTGTAAGATGGATTATGAAGAGAACCTCGAGATGAATAACAGGAGCAGCCGATCAGATATGGCAACAGTATTCAATACCCGGACGAATGGTAGATTTATAAATGTTTAAGATGGATTATGAAGAGAACCTCGAGATGAATAACAGGAGCAGCCGATCAGATATGGCAACAGTATTCAATACCCGGACGAATGGTAGATTTATAAATGTGTAAGATGGATTATGAAGAGAACCGCGAGATGAATAACAGGAGCAGCCGATCAGATATGGCAACAGTATTCAATGCCCGGACAAATGATAGATTTATAAATGTGTAAGATGGATTATGAAGAGAACCTCGAGATGAATAACAGGAGCAGCCGATCAGATATGACAACAGTATTCAATGCCCGGACAAATGATAGATTTATAAATGTGTAAGATGGATTATGAAGAGAACCTCGAGATGAATAACAGGAGCAGCCGATCAGATATGGCAACAGTATTCAATACCCGGACGAATGGTACATTTATAAATGTGTAAGATGGATTATGAAGAGAACCTCGAGATGAATAACAGGAGCAGCCGACCAGATATGGCAACAGTATTCAATGCCCGGACAAATGATAGATTTATAAATGTGTAAGATGGATTATGAAGAGAACCTCGAGATGAATAACAGGAGCAGCCGATCAGATATGGCAACAGTATTCAATACCCGGACGAATGGTAGATTTATAAATGTGTAAGATGGATTATGAAGAGAACCTCGAGATGAATAACAGGTGCAGCCGACCAGATATGGCAACAGTATTCAATGCCCGGACAAATGATAGATTTATAAATGTGTAAGATGGATTATGAAGAGAACCTCGAGATGAATAACAGGAGCAGCCGATCAGATATGGCAACAGTATATTCCATCACCTGAGACGGAATGTAGATTTATAAATGTTGAAGACGGATTATGGAAGAACTTCGAGATGAATAACAGGAGTAGCCGATCAGATATGGCAACAGTATTCAATGCCCGGACAAATGATAGATTTATAAATGTGTAAGATGGATTATGAAGAGAACCTCGAGATGAATAATGAGAGCAGCTGATCAGATATGGCAACAGTATTCAATACCCGGACGAATGGTAGATTTATAAATGTTTAAGATGGATTATGAAGAGAACTCCGAGATGAATAACAGGAGCAGCCGATCAGATATGGCAACAGTATTCAATACCCGGACGAATGGTAGATTTATAAATGTGTAAGATGGATTATGAAGAGAACCGCGAGATGAATAACAGGAGCAGCCGATCAGATGTGGCAACAGTATTCAATGCCCGGACAAACGATAGATTGAAATGCAAGATGGATACAGAGAACCCGAGATGAATAACAGGAGCAGCCGATCAGATATGGCAACAGTATTCAATGCCCGGACAAATGATAGATTTATAAATGTGTAAGATGGATTATGAAGAGAACCTCGAGATGAATAACAGGAGCAGCCGATCAGATATGGCAACAGTATCTGTCACTCGACGAATGGTACATTTATAAATGTGTAAGATGGATTATGAAGAGAACCTCGAGATGAATAACAGAGCAGCCGACCAGGCGGCAACAGTATTCAATGCCCGGACAAATGATAGATTTATAAATGTGTAAGATGGATTATGAAGAGAACCTCGATGAATAACAGGAGCAGCCGATCAGATATGGCAACAGTATTCAATACCCGGACGAATGGTAGATTTATAAAATGGATGGATTATGAAGAGAACCTCGAGATGAATAACAGAGCAGCCGACCAGATATGGCAACAGTATTCAATGCCCGGACAAAATTGACATTTATAAATGGGGCAAGAGGATGGATCATGAAGAGAACCTCGAGATGAATAACAGGAGCAGCTGATCAGATATGGCAACAGTATTCAATACCCGGACGAATGGTAGATTTATAAATGTGTAAGATGGATTATGAAGAGAACCTCGAGATGAATAACAGGAGCAGCCGACCAGATATGGCAACAGTATTCAATGCTCGGACGAATGGTAGATTTATAATGTGTAAGATGGATTATGACGAGAACCTCGAGATGAATAACAGGAGCAGCCGACTGATATGGCAACAGTATTCAATGCCCGGACAAAATGATAGATTTATAAATGTGTAAGATGGATTATGAAGAGAACCTCGAGATGAATAACAGGAGCAGCCGACCAGATATGGCAACAGTATTCAATGCCCGGACGAATGCAGATTATAAATGTAAGATGGATTATGAAGAGAACCTCGAGATGAATAACAGGGAGGAAGATCGATATGGCACAGTATTCAATGCCCGGACAAATGATAGATTTACAAATGTGTAAGATGGATTATGAAGAGAACCTCGAGTTGAATAACAGGAGCAGCCGACCAGATATGGCAAACAGTATTCCAATGCCCGGACGAATGGTAGATTTATAAATGTAAGATGGACGGTGAAGAGAACCTCGAGATGAATAACAGGAGCAGCCGATCAGATATGGCAACAGTATTCAATGCCCGGACAAATGATAGATTTATAAATGTGTAAGATGGATTATGAAGAGAACCTCGAGATGAATAACAGGAGCAGCCGACCAGATATGGCAACAGTATTCAATGCTGACAAATGATAGATTTATAAATGTGTAAGATGGATTATGAAGAGAACCGCGAGAGAAATAGCAGGAGCACTCGACCAAATATGGTTACTCTATTCAATGCACAGACGAATGGTAGATTTGTAAATGTGCAAGGGTTCTTCTTTCCCGGCAAAGCGACACATCTTTCCTAGCAGCAGATGCAGCTATGGATTCAATCTACTCGTTCCACTTCTTGTCGGTTGAAAAGTCTGAGTGGCTTTATCGCCTTTCTTTGTGGTGACATTATTAAAAGGAAACAATACAACTATCAGATCGTTAAGGATTTGGGACAGATTCGATTTAACACTATGAAGTCAAGATTTAAATTATCAGTAATGAAATTATCATGGAAATGAAGATAACATTATTGGAGGAACCAAACCTTCTGCTCTGTAGCCTCTTGCGTCTTAGTGGCTTTATTGCCAAATGATTAAAAATGAAAAGGATAGAACGTGGAAGAACAAAACAAGTGTTTCTTTTTCTTCCATGTTAACATCGATCTTCTAAAGTTTAAATTTATTTTCAACTCTCTTCAATAAGGCTTACCTTTGATTCCCTTGCGTCTTAGTAGCTTTAGCGCCTTTCTTTTTGTTAAATGTTTAAAAACAACAACTCCCTGCATTAAAAACCATCCATTAGTGGCAACACTGACAATCGGCGCAAAAAAAAAAATATTTTCTTATTGCAGCTGAATACTTTTCATTTCTTGATGCAACCGCAAGTTCTATTCAAATAGTTTCTTCTCTCTCTGTACTTGCTTGTGGAACACTTTTCTATCTTCTTAGTTTTCTACCAACTCAGTTGTGTGCCATAAGTGATACACACTTGAACGATCATGTCTTAAAACAGATATGTTTGACCGGGCTTAAGATTTTCCCACAGTTGGTTGCCATTACTTTCTGTAGTAGACTGTCAGCCAACCAAGGCTACAGAAACCAATCTGTCCTGCTATTTACCCGATAGCTGGAGGGAGAAGCGACAGATTAATACCTTTTCTAAGGGTATTTATGCATAAGAACAGTCAACAAATTCTACTGGAATTCGAACTCAGTTCTCCGATCTCTCATTCTGAGCCGATATCCACTGCACCACAAACAATCTGCAAAAACGTAAATGCAGCATAGCCGCCATCTTTAATCCGGTTACGGTTTCGCAGTTGTTCTCACTCTATTGTTTTTCGTTCTTAGTAAAGCATGGGGCTTAGTGGATTTATCGCCTTGCTTGATAGTGAGATTCATAAAGAACGAACTCTTCGTTGATGTGGAGATATGGCAGGTAACAATGACACTCCGCGCCAAACAGATCGTTCTCATCGAATTTGAATACTTTTCAAAGGGAAAAGTGGACGTAAGTCAATAAACGGCCTGTTTTTATGAGCAGAAATATATATATGAGGATATGTTCTTCTGTCAACAAGCAGCGAATAGTTAGGGCCTTGTTCAATTATGAATGCCGCGCGTTCTGCGTCGGCGCGCTGTACTTGCTGTCATTTCTACCTGTTCATCAATTTACCGAATGACCATCTGTCTCCGTTCCTTTGGAACGTCCACAACACGAATCGACCGCCTTGATTGAAGAGGAGAAATGACACTTGCCTTTAACCAGTTCCTCTTTACAACGACTAATGACAACACCATCTACTTGCTCCCTAGATAGGGGTCGGCAGAAACGCTTAGATTTGTAGTTGTGTTTCCTTCAAGTTGAATAACATCGTTCGTTAGATTTTATTGATTTTGTTTGCATTTAGACATCAAAACAGATATATATATATATATATATATATATATATATATATATATATATATAGTGTATCGAGGCAGCAAAAAATTTTCTAAACATATACTGTTAAATATAAGAGACAATGAATGTCTATTATGTTTAATCATGAGCCGTTCTAAACGTCGTATTTTGGCTTTAATTTCAGATGAAAATAAAGACAAAAATTCTCCAACATTTCGATATTTTTTATTAAGATTGTTCTAATATATATATATATATATATATATATATATGTGTGTGTGTGTGTGTGTGTGTGTGTGTGTGTGTGTGTGTGTGTGAGCACATTACATGCATAGATAGATAGATAGATAGATAGATAGATAATCAAATATATGCCATATGTGATACATACTTGAGCGGTCATAACACGAAAGAGACATGACCGACTGAGCAGAAGGTTGCCATTACTCTCTGCGGTAGATAGATTATGAACATGATGAGATAGATAGATAGATAGATAGATAGATAGATAGATAGATAGATATTCACTGACTGAACTAGATAGATAGATAGATAGATAGATAGATAGATAGATAGATAGATAGATAGATAGATAGATGCTGGATTTGTATGAAGTAATATTTTGGACCATAATATGTGCGTGTGTTAATTTATGCATGTTTGCCCGGAAAAGAATAGAATCTGAAAAGAGAGAAAGAAAGAAAAAGAAAGGAAGAAAGAAAGAAAAATGAAAGAAAAACCAAAGAAAGAAATAGATCGATCGATAAAGGTGAAGTGAACAGAGATATGAAAATTGAAAAAGAAAAAAGAAATTTGAAAAAAACGAAAGAAAAATAATTTAAGCATATATAGAAATATGCTATATGAAGAAAGAAAGAAAGAAAGAAAGAAAGAAAGAAAGGAAAAGTATTAGAAGAAAATGACTAAATGACAGGACAAGAAAAAGAAAGAAAGAAAGAAAGAAATTTTATTAATAAAAAGAAAGAAAAGGAAAAACAGAATAAAACGACTAAATGACAGGACAAGTTAAGAAAGAAAGAAGGAAAAAAGAAAGAAAGAAAGAAATTTTATTAATAAAAAGAAAAAAAAGGAAAAAACAGAATAAAATGACTAAATGACAGGACAAGTTAAGAAAGAAAGAAGGAAAAAAGAAAGAAAGAAAGAAAGAACGAAATTTTATTAATAAAAAGAAAGAAAAGGAAAAGCAGAATAAAACGACTAAATGACAGGACAAGTTAAGAAAGAAAGAAGGAAAAAAGAAAGAAAGAAAGAAAGAAAGAAATTTTATTAATAAAAAGAAAGAAAAGGAAAAACAGAATAAAATGACTAAATGACAGGACAAGTTAAGAAAGAAAGAAGGAAAAAAGAATGAAAGAAAGAAAGAAAGAAAGAAATGTTATTAATAAAAAGAAAGAAAAGGAAAAAACAGAATAAAATGACTAAATGACAGGACAAGTTAAGAATGAAAGAAGGAAAAATGAAAGAAAGAAAGAAATTTTATTAATAAAAAGAAAGAAAAGGAAAAACAGAATAAAATTACTAAATGACTGGACAAGTTAAGAAAGAAAGAAGGAAAAAAGGAAGAAAGAAAGAAAGAAAGAAATTTTATTAATAAAAAGAAAGAAAAGGAAAAAAAACAGAATAAAATGACTAAATGACAGGACAAGTTAAGAAAGAAAGAAGGAAAAAAGGAAGAAAGAAAGAAAGAAATTTTATTAATAAAAAGAAAGAAAAGGAAAAAACAGAATAAAATGACTAAATGACAGGACAAGTTAAGAAAGAAAGAAGGAAAAAAGGAAGAAAGAAAGAAAGAAATTTTATTAATAAAAAGAAAGAAAAGGAAAAAACAGAATAAAATGACTAAATGACAGGACAAGTTCAGAA